>JAVHZZ010000005.1:134130274-134157774 GCA_036250195.1 Mixophyes australis
GGGGGGCGCACTTATTTTATTAGTCTTAAATGTAATTTGATATTCATGATTACATTTTTGTTTGAAAATACAGTGCGATGTGTGTTAAATTTTACATCCATGAAAACTCTTGTACAGAGCAGGGAATCCAATCCATTATATGACCTTCTAAAGACAAATAACCTAGAGTTTATAGGGCAATACTTAAGTGATCCATTCATGCCATGGGGTGACGCGTGGAAGGAAGTGTGGATAATAAATTCAGCTTTGCTTTTGAGGTATTTTTTTTTTTTAAATTGAAGACTAAAAAATATTTTGTTTTAATTTCACTCATTGTCCCAGAAATAATTGTATTTGCATTACCATGGTACCTGTATATTTAAATATTTTTGTTCTTCATATTTTGTTTATGTATCATGTTGTGTCATGGGTAACTGTTTTCTGTATATGTCATGTACGGCGCTGCGGACACTTTGTGGCGCCGTATGAATTAAATATAATAATTGTTCCTGTTGAATGAATCATAAACACATGTCTCTGTGCAGTTAAAAACTAGTATCTCTTGGACATCAACTTCAGAAGAAATGCAATAGGACAAGCTGGTGTACCGCATCTAAAAATGATAAACTGTGCTTGTATGTGCATCTTTTGTTTAATATTTTACTTTTCAATTGCTCTTTTTTAAAATGTTCCATGCATTACTTTAATTTTAATTTTTGAAAACTGGTACATAGCAAAAATGTATAGCACTAACCTACTGATCATGTTTTAGTTTTCTCAATACTGTTAAAAAATAAACTTTTTTTTTCTGCCAAAATAGATCCAGCAGTAACTGCTAGTCTCATGGCCTAATGTTGCCACTAGAGTAAAACTGAGTGCTACTGTGCTACCAGAAATATTGCGGTAGTAGAAGTGCAAGAGTGATCTGATTGTACAGTTATAAATTTTTTTTTTTTCTTCATAGTTTAGTGTCCAAATGGCAACTTTTTATAAAATACATGTAATTGAAAACTGGAAGAATATATTATCAAAAAATGCTTTAATCTGTGAATTATTTTTTTTTCAGTAACAAAAAAAATACATGTGAGCATTTAGTTGTACATTGGATTATTTCTTGTGTACTAAAGCTCACATTGAGAAGATTCTAAAGAATACAGTGAATACCTGTGCATTTGTATAATAAATATAGAAATTCTGTCCACTTACCTTGGTGTATAGCTTTCAGTCTCCTCTTTCTTATGTTTTTTTGGGGGGAAGAAATGCTAAAAAATGTTCCTGTATTTTAGATTAATTATCACAAAGATTTTAACCACACTACATTTTAATTGTGCATGAAACAGTGGCACAATGAAACGAGTAGTTTACGTTTGTGAAAGTTATTTAATAGATGCACACATGCTCATTACTTCAGACTCTACAAAGATTAGAAAACATACAAATTCATATTTCAACATTTTAGTAGATTAGTAATTTCTTTGACCGTAAAATCTGATACATTAGTATTACATGGATTCACTGACACAACAAAATAAGTGTTTATTACACTTGACTGTCTTCACTCAATAATTGACAGGAGTCCATGTTTAATACTTTTTTTTTTTTCTTTAAATATGAAAAACATATACAAATAACTAAACAATAAAGCAAGTGGCATTTAAAAAATATGGATAAAGTGGAAACTTGAATCGGTTCTACCATATAAAAAAAAATATCATTTTATAAATGCAATTGCAGCTTGAAAAAAAAAATATATAACTTTTTCTTGAAAAACATTTAGTCCTGAATCATGATCTGTAAAATGATCCCCAAGAACAACGCAGAGAAATATCATATTTATCCATATGTATACAATAAAAACGACGGCCAGATAATCCCAATGATTTTCTACGTGATTACCTTATATTCCTTATGTCTATCCCAGTATTTTTCTGAAACCTTATGAGTAGTAACAAATTGTTTTTCAGCATGTAGTAAAAATGCTTGTAAGTATGGTGATATTTATTTGTACTAGCTTTATTTTCAACATGGTGAAAGATGGATATCAAACATAAAAATTAGCAGATAAACCTCACCAGATGAAATGTTGCTCATGTAATTCAACAGTTGAACTATGTGCGACTTACACATGTCCTCTGTGCAGCCTGCATTTACTGATAACGTAAACTTAGATATTTTTTTGTGAAAGTAATTTAATTAAAAAAAAAAATTGTAGCTATAGAGAGTTACTATAACATGCTGTGTTTACTTGGACCTGCTAGAGTGGTGCCATTGGTTATGTATATCAGCTTCAAATCTACATAATACTAATATAGATGAGAAGATCCTACAATTCCCCTCTAAATAGCATATTCTGGAAACAGATGATTAAGCACCGGACTGTATAAAAGCATATTGCCAAGCTGCATCATGTGGTAGGTGCCAAATTCACCTGTGTGATGGTTTTTGTGTTTTTACAGACTGTATTTCGGAGCTACCAAAGCTACTAACATTAAGTACTTAATTGTACTGCATTGTGTAAAAAAACAGTATTTTTAAATCTCATTCTTCTCATCTATATGCACATATTGTTTATAAACAGTGTTACAAACCTATTTTACAAGAACAGAGTAATATTAAATCAGAAAACTAACGGTTTAATAATCTGTTCAACATGAGTTTGGTGGAGTTTTTTCTTATACAAGACCTAGCATAACTTCCACAACTGATAAATGTTTTTCCAATGGTTACAAAACAAAATATTTGCAGGTAAGAGACAAAACACATTCTCAATGTTAAGATATATGTAGTCTGGGCAAAAATAAAATGGAATACAAATAGTTATAAATGTGGCTTGTGTCTGTTAGTCTCAAAATACAGACCTGTTTCAAGAGGAGTCTTTGGGTTATATTTACTATGTGGTGGTTCCATAGAACTGCTCTTTGGGTTATATTTACTATGTGGTGGTTCCATAGAACTGCTGATTCCTGATGCTTTGAAGTCATTTTCTTCAAATGGCAATTTTATTGAAGACAAAACCAGATGGACTTTGTCTTTAATAAAAGTGCCGTTTTAAAAAATGACTTCAAAACCCCAGGAAACGGTGGTTCTATGGAACCGCTGCATATTAAATAGACCCCCAAGACTCGTATAACTAAATAGTAATCATCCAGGTGCATAATAAGAAACAAATCAGTCATTATGGGAACAGGTATACGCATGAACAGTAGCAAAACATTGTAGAGGAGTTCAGTGCCATTCTTGTCCTACACTAGAGTGGCAGAATTTGAATGTATTCCCGTGTCTGTACTTTCAACCTAATATTGAAATAGTTTTATACCAAAGCAAAAGTGACATAATAAAAGCAAACAGTTCTGCATTCAGCATGAATTTTGACCCTGAAAGTAAATTTGTTTTGTTTCCATGCTCTACTATAACTTATGGCTCCTCTAAGCTTCGTTTGTTTTTATGGAAAACTATTTCAGGGGTAAAAACTATGCAGGGCTTCTCTCAGACATGTAATTATGTTGTAATGAGCGCAGTTTCAAACCTTAACCATGTTTTATGCTTGGTGTTCGAATCCCCATTTACATCATGAAAATAAAATGGACGATGGATATTTCTGTATACCTATTCCACAATAGTTCAAATGATTTGGGTAGACCATTTTCTATAACCTGTGTAAAGTTAGCTCAAACCATTATAAATCTCCATTTAAACGGTGACTATAAAATTGTTTTAATTGTCTACATTTTCTTAGCTTTTTTATATTGACTCAAATGACCATATTAATCACTGTGACAGTTGTAGCTTGGGCCTGCATGTAAATAATTTATTAAAGGGAAAACATATCCTTATTTCCATGTTACAGGTGATTTATTTTTTTCGCAAAGCCAAACTCCTCCAATTAGTGGCTTTGGTTATTATTGGATTTCTCCTGCTGTAACAAAACGGCAGATGTCCCAACAAAATGTGAGTGCTGAGATCCTTCAAAATAAAATGAATGGTGGTTTTCCCCGGAAGACCCCCAGCAAAGTACTATTATAGGAAATGGAAGAGATTTCCAAACAAAATAAATCATAACTAAACTGGAAAACACCTTTAACAGCACCTGGGATTGGGGACATTTTTCCACTATTCACCACCAGTAAATAGAGGTACCATGCTCTTGCTATGTAATTATTAATCTTTATAGGGCGCTACAAAATGTCCACACCGCCGTATAGGGTACAAACAATAGGACGGTACAAAGTAGAACAGTTTATCACTTCTGTCACCCCACCCCCTCCCCCTAGTGGTAAATGCTGCTTTGATGCCTGCTATTGTTAATCTCTACTGTAAATGTGTACTCAGTACACACTGAAGTGGTGCATGTAGCTTGTTGTATTTTTGATGTGTGTGTGGTGCAGCTTTAAGCACTAACTTTTTTTTGTAATGTGTGTGCGTCCTAATGCATGTCAAGGAAGCAATCTCATGAGTTTGTGTAATGCTATATATAATAAATAATGTTTTAGATGTGTTGCAGAGTACAAGTGAATAATGGTCTGGCCAGAACAGATAAAATAATTTAATGAAATTACATTATACAAATATTTTCTGAGATGATCAGTGGTTGAGCAAAATTTCCTTACACCCAAATTTACTTTGAGTGAAAATATGCATATTTCTCTTTCAAAAGGAAATCTATGTGCATAAATTGAGTTTATTTACATTAAACAACTAAAACACATTTGATATATACTGTATGCAATGTCAACTAAAGTTTAGGTTTTTAAACAATGAAAAACATTTCAAACCTATTACATATATACTATTTACTATTCACGGCATTGTACAATTGTAACTCCATCATAGAGTTCATGTGGCTTTTAAAACAGTAACAGATATCATTGTAACACATTAGAAATTGAGTATTTATATTGAAATGCTTTAAAGCCACACTTAACAATATAATAAGACTAACAAGATTTCACCTATTCTGAGTCAATAGCCATCGACGTGCAACCTCATAGCTTCCTGTCAATCATCATTGTAGAGATCCCCAGCATATGGTAAATGGAGTCTGCTTCCTGTAACATTTGGAAGACGTGACAGATCAGGCACATTTTGGATACGTATTCGTAGCTCTTTTCGGACCTGGGATACTCTTGCTAGTTTGCGCTTGTATTCCTGAAAATCAAAAGTACTATAATGAATACAACAGCTACAGTACTGAGCAACTTGCTGCAATGTGTGCAAAATCTAGTTTAGAGAGCCTGTGACAAAAAGAGAAAGTCAATCATACAATAGCACTAAGAAAAGTATGCAGGGATACAATAATTGACAGTATTGCAAATATGGCTTATTTTCACTTCACTTTTCTAAAAAAGTATATATGTCTTTGTTTTTTAACACAAAGAACATTATATGACTTTGTATTAAATGAAGGCGTTCTAATAGTTGCTTTGCTGAAGTAAGGTATCCTCCACAGAAATCGATTGAAGAGCACTGCTAATAGTCCATTTTGTCACGAGCAATAGGATTCTCACACTGATTACTGAGCTATAATATTGCAAAGCATTTCTGACACATAACTAATATTACAATTATACTTGACAAGCACATCCCAAAAATTTATATATATATATATATATATATATATATATATATATATATAAATATGAAAATTCTCAAACTTGTGTATAGAGAAAAATTTGGTAACTATCCAAAGCTAGATATACACATTTATTCTCAATATTGCATTAAAGACAAAAATGGAGGCATGGGCGAAAAGATCAAGTACCAAGATAATAAATATTCTCTGTAGCAAATAAAACATTAACTATCTTTATATCTACATGTTATTTTCTATCAGTGATTGGAAACCAGATGAAAATGTTAATTATTTTTTTGTTGTAGTTATCTTTTATCAGCACCCATGCCATGAACTCCAGCGGTTCAGGGGAACTCGTTCCTTGTGGATCTGTAACTACTGCTGGTCTTCCACTTAATGGTGTTATAACAACAGAGTGTTTGTTTCTACACAGAGCCAGATTTCTGCCCAAACAATGTTTGTGTTAGAAACTAAAACGGCACTCTGAATTTTCCTAGGCTATTACTGCAACATCAGAAGTGTTGGGGTGCCGTTGAGTGAGAATTATCCAGAAAGGGGAGAACATGGGATCCTCACAGTTGCTGAGGTACATTATTATGTTGGTGACCGTACGTCTCTTAAATTTTCAAATTATTTTAATTTTTATTATAGACTGTCATTTCTAAACATCATGCTTATGCACTATAAATGTCACTTAGTCATTTCATAACAAAATGGTGTATATACACTTCACATTGTGTGCACATAATTCAAAATAAACCCACATAAGCCTCTGCCAATTTAAATTCATGGGGGGAATTTAAAAAAAATCCTTCCTAGTGCCATACATGACATGTTGTATCTTGTGTGAAATATCTCTGTGAATGCTAAGAAACAGAAAGCAATGGCATGCAATTCATGTCCAAACACAAGCGACACTTGCAACTGCCTACAACTTGAGTGGCGGTCGATTCAAGTCTTGAATTTCTCTAAAGCATGCTTGGTTTCAGATATATCATTTGCACCAGCTACAGGACAGGTGTAAAGCTGACTGATAGCAATGACTGGCATGGCATAGTCTTTGCAAAAGTAGACGTTTGTTCGCCATTCGCTAGCACAAAATGTGTAAGTTAGGCCATAAACACACGTATGTACAGTAAGCATTAAGAACATCTTGATTTATGCATTTAATGTAAAATAAAAATATATAAAAATAATTATTTAAACCAAATTTTTATTCATGATTATATTGTTTAGAGTTGTTCATTTATTTTATAATCTAAATTTTTTTTGTATGTGTTCTGATTTGACCTTATATTGCACATATGTTTGTGCGTATACTGCATTCTGCTCTGTCTGTTAACATACGACCAGTAACATTTAGGCAGAGCTTACTTACACCCAGATTCAAATCAAAACACATCTTGACATCCGCTAGGATTTGAATACAGTTGGAACTACGCTCAAGTTGCATGCTTTTTTTTAAAAACTGCAACTTTCGTGCAAGTTGAATTCCGATTTGAATCAGGTCCTATATCTAGCAGTAACAAAAAGCATTTTAATCCATTTTAAATAAGTCCAGTTATTTTGCCATTATTACCTCCCTTGACCGTGTCGAAGTCGTATAATTGGATGAACAAAAGTATATTGGTTAATGTTTTATCGTGTGATTGCGACACGTGGCATGGTGCGATCTCTCTGTAAAATACGCACGCACACACTCGCACTACAACATTTACTTATATATATTGATTCCATTCCACAGTGATTTATGAGCAGATATTATTTAGTTTATTATTAGTTTATGTATTATGATTATATGTACACTTTAGTGTTATTTAAGGTGCAGGTTATAGGAAAATGTGTCATGTCTGGTATCATTTTTAATCGCTATTCATCAGCAGTTGTCCGGTTTATTCGCCGAAGAGATCGCACATTGCAAACTCTAGTTAGTGATGTTAGGGAATAAATACTTAAAGTTATACTTACTGTAATGTGTAAATAGACTAGCTTAAACTGGTTTCTGGGCGGGAGAATCATCTGGAATGTTGACCCTCAGCCTTAGAGGGGGTTGTTTGAACTAGCCTATGACCTGTTTACACTGGACCCACCTGAAGTCTGGACCTATAGAAGCAAGCCACGTCCTCTGCATTGTTCTCTCTGTAACACTGAGTGTATATAATATAGCTGTACTCCCACTGGCTTCAGTCTACTCTGACCACAGTATTCTGGAGTGAAATACTGTCCAGTGGGAGCGCAGCGAGTGCGGTATGTATTTATCTTTTGATATTTGCTGTACTGTATTATAATCATGTATTGAATTGTTAAATTTTACATCTGCTAAAAATAAATTACTTTGTGCTTTGGAAACACAAAACAATCGCTTGGGCAATGCTTATTTGAAAACGATAGAATTGCTTTAATAATTTGGGGGCTCTGAGTTGGCGGTTACGTTACCGGAAGGTATGCAACGCTAATGGATTGCGGTTCCTCACCAAAGGATGGAAGACGCGTCACATACGGGAAAGAATGCAATGTGTTCAAAACCTGTTGTTCATTTTGTGTTGAGAAACCGAATGTCCGTTGTTGCATGATCTGAAGGAACGCTAACTTGAATCTAGGGACAAGAAAGAAAAATGTTTCTCTTTATTGTCGTTTTACGTTTTTAAAGGTATTGCATTGCATAGGGTATGTGTACTTCCTGCCTTGCGTATGTGTACTTCCGGTATTATTGCCACGTATTTAAACAATCGTTTTGATAGTTATACATGCATAGTATGATCACTTGTTAAATCCTCTGAAACGTTATTACTATTGTTGGTAACTTTGATTTTCTGTGCAGAAAAGGTGTATATTGTGTGATTTTGTGACGTATATACACTGTTTTCTTGTTGATTGGTCTCAGTTGCTGTCTGATGAGGCAGGTTGCCCAACTGAAGGACGGTATATGGGGCAGGTATACCGAAGGCAAAAACAAAGGAGGTTTTCGCCAAGCGTGCCCAATAGTAATTGCAGGGTTTATTGATAATTAGTATTAGTAAGCGTTGCGATCTTACCGCACGGTAAGGAAGGCCGTGATTGTGACTTGGGAGGGCAGCTTGGAGGAATTATATTGGAAAGGCTGGTTGATTGTATCGACTTTGTGCTACCAGTGATAATAAACTCAACAGATTTGTTGGTAGAGCCAGGGTATCGAGGAGCTGATAGCCCTGTGGCCCACATTGATATTTCTGTGTTAGGGGTCCTTGTTTATTACGAGAAGAAGCGAGTGGACGCGGCTTGAGCAAATACGTCCACGGCAATTAGCGATCTCTAGCGGTAGATTGTTTATAACAAGGGGTTGAAATTGTTTGCTGGAAGGGACAGAGTACTGCAGTATTATCTGTGGTCCGCATAAAGAGTATTGTTCAAAATAGGTGATAAACATACGCTAGAGATGGCCAATGTACTGCCTATGGAAGGCCTTATTGATTCAGCAAGATTTCTTATGTGTAAGAAATATGGTACATACGCAACGGCGTATTGCAACACGTGGGTCAAGATGACCAAAGATTGTGTTAGGCTTTTCCCAACAATAGGGAGTTTCATTTCAGAGGTGTTGAATAATGTTACAGATAAAGTACAGTTGATTAAACCAACAGAAGTGAGAAATATGATTGTTTAAAGTTCTGGCGAATGGAAGGTAACACGTGGCAGAGGTGCGAGTGCACACAATGGAAGTGTGGCAAAAAGCGCGCGCATAGCGGAAATAGCTATTGAAAAGCGTGAAGAACTGAGCGCTAGCGCGCCCCCGACAAATGTGGCCGGGGCGGTAAGTACAGCCAATACCAAAAATGTAAAAACTGTAACTAGTAACTTGTATGTTGTTTTAAGTAATGTTAAAAGTAATGTTTCAGGACAAAGAAATTGATTTAAAAGTATACTTTTATTGATTTTGCTTGTTTGTTTTATGTTGTCACATGCTAGCTTTCCTGATCGCTGGCCGATTATAGAGAATGAAAATGTTTGTTTCATTTGTTGTTTAAAGATAACTATCTTGTCTTTTCTTCTCACAAAAGGAATATAGACTTAGTGCTTAAGGGGGTGGCATAGAGAAGTAGAAAAATTACTCTTGAAAGACAAATTAACAATGGATCATTGGAACACTCTTTGTTTTAGGCTGCAGTGACTCATGATGATTGGTTTGGCTGGGAATCATTATTATTATCCAAAAATGAAGTATGTAAAGTCGCAGAAAGCAGGAAAGGCCCCGGGGCCAGACGGCTTTACCGCTGTGTACTATAAGAAGTTTGCTGGCCTCCTGGTCGCCCGTTTGCACACCCTATTCAATTCAGTCCTGACGGGGGGTTCCTGGTCTAGGGATTCCTTGGAGGCCGGATCTCCGTCGTTCATAAAGAGGGTAAGGATGTGCATGACTGCGCCAGCTATCGCCCTATCTCTCTGCTTAATATAGATGTCAAATTATATGCAAAAATTTTGGCCAATAGACTAAATTCAGTCCTTCCCTCCCTTATACATTATGACCAAGTTGGCTTTATACCGGGGCGTCAGGCCAGAGACAAAACCAGGAGAGTCGTTGATCTGATTTATATCATTAATACTAGGAAGACCCCGGCCATTGTTCTCTCCCTTGATGCCGAGAAGGCTTTTGACAGGATCTCCTGGAGCTTTATGTCCTGAGCCTTGTCAGCGTTCGGGATTTCGGGCAACCTCCTCACGGGTTATTCAAGCCTTATATTCTCGACCCTCCGCAAGAGTCATGATCAACGGTTCTCCCTCTGACCTTATTGCCATATCTAACGGCACACGCCAGGTATGCCCCGTCTCCTCTCATCTTTGCCCTTGTTATAGAACCTCTTGCGGCCTCAATCTAGGCCTGCCCGAACATACAGGGTGTGCGGACGGAGAATCTGGAGAGTAAGCTCTCTCTCTTTGCGGATGATGTCCTTCTGACTCTCCTGCAACCTGAGAAGTCTCTCCCTGGACTCTTTAGCATACTACATCATTATGGGCACCTCTCAGGGTACAAGATCAATATTACAAAATCTGAAGCTCTCCTTAATATTCCCTCCCCAAAGGACTGGTACTCACCTCCTGCTTTAACTTTCGGTGGCAGAGAAAGAAAATTAAATACTTAGGTATCTTCATTACCGACTCCTATGACTCCCTCTACCGAGAACTACCCGGCCCTCTTTGCTAAGATCAAATTTGAATTGCTCTCCTGGCGCTCACTGATCATTTCGTGGCTGGGCAGGATCATCTCTGTCAAGATGAACCTCCTTCCTAAGCTCCTCTATTATTTCCAGACTCTTCCTGTCTGAGTTCCCCTTTCGGATCTGGCATTTATCAAAAAATGTCTCTCAAGGTTTATCTGGAACGGCCGGTCTCCCAGGATTAAGTTGGCTTTCTTAAAGAGACCCACCAGAGGGGGTGGTAGGGGTTTCTCGGATTTGAAAATTTACTATTGGGCGGCCCATCTGAGCCAGATCGTAGCCTCCTTTGCCCCCCCCCCCCCCCCACGTGACTGTCGTGGGTAGACATCGAATCCGCTTATCTTAATTTTCCAATTTTATTCTGTATATGGGGTCTCACAAAACAAACTAGATTTCCCCTCACTTCCCAATGCCCTACTCTTCTAGTCTCAGCTGCAATATGGGAGACCTGCTGACCCCATCTCAAGATACCAGTGTCCTCTCTTACTGTCCTACCTCTTTGGGGTAACCCTGCCTTCTCTCCTGGGCTCTCCTCCGCCTTCTACGGTCCCTGGATCGCTGCGGGAATTCGATTTGTTGGAGACCTACTATCTCAGGGGGCCTTTATCTCCTGGGATGGCCTACGCTCTAAATATCCAAGTCTCCATCCTAAATTCTACGAGTATTTCCAATTACGACACTTTGTGGGCTCTCTCCTCGGGGGGCTCCTCTCCCCCCTCTTAGGTCTCCCTTTGAATCTCTGTCTCTCCTTACCCTTGGGTAGGGGCATGATCTCTATCTACAGCCTGATTCTCAATGTACTTCTACCCCCGGGGGGTAGGCATGAGAGGGAGTGGGAGAGAGATCTGGGCCCCCCTGAGGAGGACTATTGGGAAACCATAAGGGACCAAGTTGCCACCAGCTCTATTTCCACTTTGGTAAAGGAGAACGCATATAAAGTATACTATAGATGGTACTATACACCTGATAAACTCACTAAAATGTTCCCCTCTAGCTCTCCATTATGTTGGTGGGGTTGTGGCCAGACGGGCTTCTTTTTACATATTTGGTGGTCCTGTCCTAAAATATCCTCCTTTTGGGATCAAGATAGGACCCTCCTCTCCTCCCATGCCCTGTCCGGAAAGACCCATGGTCTTTCCTTCTCTGTTACCCACTGATTGATGATGATAAGACAGTCTGCGAAATTGGCCTCTCATGTCCTGGCTGCTGCGCGATGCCTAGTAGCTAAGTCTTGGAAACAAGTTGAACCCCCCACCCTGGCGGCCCTGCGATCTTATATTTGGTTCATTGCCCGGGTGGAACAGATTACATACCACCTACATGATAAGGATGATAAATTTCACCAGGTTTGGGCTCCTTGGCTCTACTTATAACCCCATACCTCTTGCACCAACTCCTTTCTCCTAAAAAGACTCCCTACGTTCATAAGTGGCCTGACTCTTGGCTCTTGATGCTGCTTCCCTTCCCAGAGAATCTAAGTAGTAATCTCCATTGAAACGCTTAGGGCCCCTTTTCTAATTATTTGTTTCTCCTCTTAAAAGGGAAAGATAGGGACAAGGAACTAAGCATATAATTGGGAAGTGTGTCCTCTTTTTCTTTCAGTTTCGGTGGCGACCAGTGCCCCTCCCCACCCCCACATTATGTTGTTATAAAATGTTAGTTTCTTGAGTGTTCTGGATAACAATTGTATACTCACCTGTCTGTTTATTGACAACATCTGGCTATGTTATATATTCCAGTCTCAAATATTTTTAGCTTCTTTGACATATGCCCATGACAGGTACTGCTCTCTGTCTTTGTCTTTTACCAATTAATGTATTAATTGTTGATTCTTATCTGTATATGTTGGCTATTTTTTCAAAATAAACAGTTAAAAAAATAAAAATAAATGAAGTATGTACATACTTTACTCTAAAATATCGTTTTATGTATTTCAGATAAGTGTGAGTCACTAAGAGTTAATTTTTCATTTCTCTATTATAAGTCAGGAAGTCCGTTGTAAAGGTATATAGTTATGGTGATACCGAGCTCTTAATGAACAAATGACAGATGACTGGATTGCACGGTTGATGTAAGACCCCCTAGTCAAGTATGGGGAGGAGTTTAGTGAGTAGCTAAGGGGATTAGTGGAAAGAATACAGTCATTTTCCCATAGTGTCCAATCCAGTTGTCAAGTTTGCTGTAAAATCTCCCTTTCTGCGTTTCTATTTGTTTTCGAACCCTTGTATTCAAATCTTTCTATTCTTATTATTCATTGCTCTCCTATTTTCTCATTCTTTACATCTATGCTAGTATCTCTTTCTCTTCTCTTGTATAGAGATAAAAAAACAAAAACGTAGACCTTCCTAGGTCTCGGTAATGGGGCTAAGACATTTTTGATATGAAACGGGCTCAGGTATATACACACTAGATTGACATAAATTGCAGAAACAGTTAGTGGTTTGTCTTATGTGTATAGAAGCTGCTAATTTTAAGCAGAAAGGTTCTGTTGTGGAAATATGATTCATGTTTTATAGATTGCATATCTGTTGTTGTTTTTTTTTGGTGTTTCATGCCTCCTGTACAAAAATGCCTTTATATGTATGCACAAAGGGTGGGGACAGGAGATTGCTGGAGGTTAGACATACAGATATGCATCTCTGTGTAGAATATTGGAGTAGGATTTTTGCCACAAGATGCAATATAATGTGAAACCCTAGAAAATGTAGAATTTTCGTGTTTTATATTTTTTCACTGTTAGACAGACATGTACTGGATACTGTTATATTTGAAGAAAATGTTATAGAAATAGACCCCTTTGCCCTTCTTCCTTAGTCAAGTAGCTGAATGTGGGGTACTGAAAATGGCATGTGAGTTGGCAGAGGGAAAATCGATTGATATACATTGGTCTTCAGCATTTTTCTAGTCTAGGGGGCGACGTTGAGGTGACTGAGAAATACTTTATAGCAATACCAGCACATGAGTAGGACACTATATAGAGGACTTTGTACAGTGACACAGTTACCAACTGAAGTAGCTGCTAGTAAAGTCCACATTTACACACACGACTATACATGGCTGTCACACCAGGGCGAACATAGCTGTCAAATAGACAGCAGGGTTTTATGTGACAGCTGACAAATTTATGTTTTGTTTTGTTTTTTGTTGTATTGTTTTAAAATGTGAACACACACATGCATACACATATTAGTTAATATATGAAGATTTGGGTTACCTGAAGAATAAACTGTCTGGAAGGTGAAGAGATGTGGCTAGGAGTCTGGCAGACCCTGGAGAGATGGACAAGGTAGACCAGTAGCTCCCAGAGTGTATATTCCAGACCTAGCAGAGGCAGCACATGGTCTGGCTCAGCTGGGTACAAAAGGTATGCGCAAGCTGATAATAGTATATTGGGGTGCACCACTCGTTTCTTCTCAAGCTAGTAGGACGGCAACGTCCTATCTTGATTAAGAGAATTTCAGGAAGATGATACCAATAGAGCCATCCCATATCCCTCCTGCTGATGGTTTTTTCTTCAGGTAAAACAAATCCACGTCATCCAATTACCACCTTGCAGGATTCTCAAGTATACACTGGTGTGCCGATGAAATATATCTGGGTAAAGGTTTATTGAAATGTGTCTAATGTATTACTGTGTCATACTCAAAGCTTTTGTTAGTCAATGTGATAGCCCTAGAGTTATAATAGGTGATAAGGGTATTAACGTTATTGATAATAAATGTATAATGTATGAGTAGTGGTAACAGATTACATACTTTTGATTAGCCAGAAACCAGTGTGAACATAAAGTAACGGTACTAGTTAGAATGAATTGAATAGAATGAGGGTTGAAACTTGATTGAAGTGGCTGGTAGCTTTGGCCACTAGTCCTCCCCACTATCAAGATCACTCCTAGTCTGCCTCTTAACCTGTTGACTTTTGAAGTGTTTTGACTTCTCCTGTGATGAGTTTGTAAATGAGAGACTAGTCTAGACCTCGAGAACAAAAGGTAAACAGTGAGACAGCAACTGAGAACGTTCAAAACAATGTTTCCTGAAAAGTCACACTAAATGTCAGGATGTTGGACCGGGAGAGTAAATTGTGGAACAGTAATTTCCTAGGCTCAGGTTATTTGACAGACATGTACCAGGTGTAGGCTACCAGCATCACGACTTCAAGGGTAGCAGAGACACACTGGTGCCTATTTCACCCACTGCAGAGGAGTCAACACCCAGAGAAGGGTCCAAGTGCACTCATGAATCTGTTCTGGAAGGCCTCGAATGCAGTTAGTAGCACCTGAGCCAAAGGCTAAGACAGCTGTCCAGAATGAAGTTGTAGTTTTTTTCCTGTTTTGTTTCTCTCATTTCATTCTCTAATCAGAACAGTCAATTCTTTTAATTGTGAACAGGTGACAGGGGCTGGTTCAGGAAATGATGTTGGGGATGAAGGAGAAGTTATTAGCACAATCGGTCCAGCTAATTACTCTTTCTCTGTCCTACCACTGGGGGACACTGCGTTACCTTGGGGTATAGTAGGTGGGTCTGGAGTTAGGCACTTATAAACTTGTTTGTTTCCCTGACTCATCCCCCACTATACCCCTCCTCTGTAGCTGACTTCAGTTGTTGTAAGTGCCTTCTGGAGAAAGGTCACTTCTGTAGCATTAGGTTTTCCTGTTTTTATTTTTCTTTCCTTTTCAGGTGCAGCGCTGGACTGAAAAGACCCAGAGGAGTGAATAGTCCCGGGGATTAATTCACTCTGAGTTCCAGCGCAGGTAAGCAGCTCTTCAGCACGCTTCCCTCGCACCTCTGCCGGCAGTCATCCCCTAGAGAGAACGAGCAAAGGGGCCATGTTTAATTTGTTTTAATTATGCCTTTAAAGGCAAACTTTTCATTTGGGCCATTTTTTATTATATATTTGGCCTTATACACGGCCGCGGCACAAATCAGATATGCGGGCGGGAGTGAGGGTGTCTCCACCTCTCCTCTCCGCCCGCAGACTTGCCGGCAGCCTTTTCCCCCTCCTCTGTCCCTAGAAGGACAGTCATCACGCTCTGTGGAGGCAATGAAACTGTCAGTGAGACCGCACGCACCCTGGGCACGGCAGCGCAGCGGTTCTCACTTTCCCCCGGCTGCAGCCATATTCTGTATATGGGCTGAGTGGCGGTGAGCAGGGGCGGACATGTTAGGAGATGGGGAGTGCACCTCCCCCTCTCTCTCTCCCTAATGGCGTGAATGGCGGCCATCTTGGATCCGGAGCGCGCACACATCAGTGCATGGTGTTCCTGACTGCTTCTCTTCACCTGGTAATGTTGGATCGTTTTTAATCATATTTGTAAACGATTGTCAGCCTACTTGCCACACAGTCAGGACTTATATTTCAGGATCCTGTGACTGCTGTATATATTATAGGATTACCTATTTGACAATATTGGTAGTTCCTATCCTCCTGTGACATATTTTTCTTTTAAGGCAGATATACATTGATATGGGAATACATAGCTGTATGATATTTCATATGGTGACTGTGAATGGAATGTTTCCATAACTCTGGTAAAGGGAGTTTTATATATATATAAAATCCCTTTTGTTATGTATAGCCTCAGTTCCACAAGCATTGTGGCTGGGTAACTTTTATACAGTTTTCCAGATATGCGGTATGTCTCAGGAATTACCTAGGGGGTAATAAACATGCTGTTTTATATGCTCTACATTATTTATGTGGCACAAAATTAATATACAGTGTTATCCCGTGGTAGGCTGGTTGGTCTGTATTGCAATATGTATATATGTATATATATATATATGTGTACATCAGGAGCTGTGGCTCACCTGATATATACACGGTTTTGATTACATGGTGTTGTGGTTTCTATTTCCATAATAGCACATATATATATATTACCTGTTTAAAATATAGAACAGATTTATTCTGTGTCTTTTTTATTGCTGTTATATCAGCCTACAATCGGTGACTCCTCCAGGAGTAGATTACTCGCTGGTTGGCACACTCTGAAATTGTTATATATTTATGTGAATATGTGTCTTCAAAGTATATTGTTAGACAATATTATTTCCCGTTACTTTGCCTACCGTTTCCTTATGTTTTCTGACGGATCAACTGGGAAATAGGAGTGACATTATATATGTGCGAAATGTAATTTTTGAATTCTCTTTTCCACAGCTTAGCCCGAATGCCTCGGCACAGACTGCGGGGCTAAGGTCTACAAACAGGGTGCTCCCATTTCGGTGTCAGCTGTTTTGCAGAAACAGGTCTGGTCTAAATCACTGTCACGTCTGGTGGCCGAACACATTAAGGTGATTTTTAAGTTTGAAATGGTGCGTGAGTATACCCTTTTTCATGCTTCTACACATGTTTACACTGTGCTGGTTAAGCTCCCACACAGCTTATATCTGTCCGCTAACACAGAAGCGGCATTACGCTGTTCAGGTATAAAACCATCCGGACAAAGATGCTGTTGTTCACCATCTTTCACAGATGGAGAGGATTTTATCTTTGACTGTTGCTACAGTCAAAATAAGGATGTAGTTTATTCCTCACCAGAGGATGTCTATTTCCATCTTGTTTTTACTATCAAGGGGAATATTCTTGCTGATTACACTCACGAGGTGGATAATCCCAGCTTAAACTGTACACAGTTTTCGCATTTGCAAGACAAACAGTCTATACTTGGTTTTCAACCTAAGTTTTAGTGACACCCTAGTTGGGAAAAGTTTATCCTCATATCTTAAACTCGGTGTCTGTCTTTTCTCAAAGATCAGGTAAACAGTAATAGGCTGGCTAGGTTTTCACCTTCCCTAACTCTCCAGAGTCAATACAAGGGAAGTAATCCCTGTTGGTGACAATCCTGTGGCTTTTCAGTTCGCTTATTCTGCTGTCCCCGGCGGGAGCAGACAAAGAAGTCCTCCTACACACAGCAGGGGCTGGTAAAGGATTTTATCTAGTGGCTTTTAAACAGAAAAAGTGCTCTAGCCTTTATTCACATTAAGGGTTAATGGGGTGGTTTTTAATCACCCAGCAGCATCATAGCTGGTAGGCATACAGCTATTCAGCTATGATACCTATAGTTAGCCACATGTTCACAGGACTACGTTCCAATATCGGAACTCTCAATTTGCTCTATTACAAAATGAGTATCCAAAGGCTTCTGGCGGTAGGTGTGCTTTCTTTGTTTTATGTCAGCGACACCAGGCCATGATGTTTACGTGTTCCATCCGTTGATCCTCTCTGTTGATCTGAGGTCAGGGTGCCACATCCCGAGTCAGGCTTAGCCTTACAGGGGTGGTTATCGTTTATGTGCCGTGGAAATCAGGTAAACATCCATAGATTTGTGGACATTCCCCGAAGGTGGAAGTTATTTATTACACCCAACGCTTAGCTTACAGCTAGACGTTTTCAGCCAGAACATTATACTTGCAGCCTCTCAGCAAGAAGCAGGACTGCATTATTGGGTTCACAGGTGATCACTTTGAGCCTACCCAGCTTTTCGCTTGTTCTACCACGCTAGAAGCGTTGGCTTATGCCTTATCTTCTAGTTCGGGGTTTTCAATAGCTTCCTACCAAAGAACACGCTCATTTCTTTTCTAAACAGTTCCAAATTGCTCCTGGCAGAATTTCCTTTCGGTTACAGGAGTTTCTGTTTTGCAAAATAGGATACCAAGTTTCTACTGGTATCTTTGGTTCTCCTTGTTCGTAACATCTCCCATGTCTCAACAGGGAGATTCTTATCAAGGAAGGCTGATTTCATGGCTTTGGACGTACATAGCACCCCTTTGCCTTAATTCACTAATTTACCTTTCGGGTGGTGCTTAGTCACATTGTTTTTATTAGTGAGTCAGTTGTTCTTCTTGGACAGAGGGTCAGAAAACCTGTAGAGATTCGGTCTCAGAATGCAGT
Organism: Mixophyes australis; assembly: GCA_036250195.1. Classification (NCBI taxonomy): domain Eukaryota; kingdom Metazoa; phylum Chordata; class Amphibia; order Anura; family Limnodynastidae; genus Mixophyes; species Mixophyes australis. The sequence continues at coordinate 134,148,908 of JAVHZZ010000005.1, forward strand.
GCTGTTGCATATTTGTAGCACTTATGCAATTCCCATATCCAATTGCAGGATAGAGGTCGACCTGTGTATGGTCGGAGGGGTGTTCCTTGTGCCATCCTATGGGCCAAGCTAGACCAACTTATTATTATTATTGAGGGCCCAATGCCTTAGCAATCAATCCTTTAACAGGTAGAGTGGGTCACCTCAGGGTAATACCTTTGTGCTCTCCTGGTTAGGTCATAGGGCTCTCTAAGAGGGAGCCCAGGTTCTTTTCACATGTTAACCTGTTTTCTCTATCGGCTCTCAATCTAATGACCCTCAGGTGGACTTGTCCATAGCCAAGTCGGGTCTCCCTAGAACTTAGGAGGTGATTCACAGCTCCTATTTACTCGTGGGAGTTCCAAGAGTTTCTAGGAGGGGGCGCATCCCAGCTAGTCTGGTGGTCCGCCGTATGTCTCGCAGAGCAGTGTTCTACTGTTTTAGGGGACTTGTGTTGTCGTCCCTCTTTTCCCGTTTTCAGAGCGGCCTCATCACGTAGTTCGGCTCTTTTTGTTTTCATCATCTGGTTTGACGTTGTGGCATCGGATGGCTAACCTTTTCGGCCAGAGAATCTTTGCAGGGAGATGGTTGCTACCTTCAATTCAGCGGTAGAGATTCTTCCTCAGCTGTTTTCTTTGGGCTAGAAATTATATTTGGTGTAAATTTCTGAAATTTCACACGTCCCACTCAGGAATCTTTTAAAGAGTTTTCTTTACCAGCTGGCTTCTATGGGGTCTACGCCTTTCTTCTTTCAGTGTGCAGCTTCCGTGGCTCTCTGTCTAGCTCAGTGGAAGGTTGTTTTGCTTAAGTGGTTTCTTTATGCTCAGCCCACCTTTGGTTGGTTTTAGATTTCCAGGGAGTCTAGTTCTCGTCATCAGGAGGCATGCTTTGACCTCCGGTGACTCTGAATTAGTTAAGCTGTTAGCTCATGGTTTGAGTGCTTCCTGGTATATATGTCGGGCTTATGTTGTTAGCTCTCTATATGAGTGCTCCCTCAGATATCGCTGAGTTAAGCTGTTTGCTCATGAAATGAGTGCTCCCTTGTTTATCTCTGAATGGTTTAAGTACTGTATCAGTGCTCTCTTAGATATCACTGAGTGACTTAAGCTGTTGCATCAGTGTATATGGTGGTCCTTTGTATATCATTGAGTGGATTGAGTTGTTAGCTCAATGCAGGCTGTTCTCTTGGATGTCACATCTCGTAGGGGATCTGGGGCAAGAGTGTGTATGGCTCTTCTTCATTTCCTTTATCTGAAACTTAGTGGCGGTTCGAGACATAATTGGTTATGACAATTAGTGCCTGCATTCCAGTGACACAGAGATTGAAGTTCATCAATCTTGTGCCTCTTCTTTTTGTGTAACGTTTCTCCGACAGGAGATAGTTTGTGCTCTTGTTCGCACAGTTCCTGTTAGGAATTTAATGCCCATTTAGCCTCTCTAACGCTAAAGAGCGTAGGGGGGACAGGGTCTAGGTGGTCTCTTGCCACTGCATCATGACCAACATTCTGTCTGTACCCCTCTGCAGGTTCCAGTGACTTTTACAGTGCACTTTCCAGGAGGGTTGCAGCTTTTTGTACGCCACAAAAGCGTCATTCAATGGCGCAGTTGTACAGAGTGGCAGCGTCTGTTTCTGCTGCATATTGTTTCTTTGTTGCATGCCTTTGCATTCACAAATGCAGGGTTTTGAACACAAAACATTGCGCACAGCCGTTCCAGAGCATTCCCGCCCTTGGACACAGCTTTGGTAGCTCCCCAAGGTAACGCAGTGTCCCCCAGTGGTAGGACAGAGAAAAGAGGATTTTTACTCACCGTAAAATCAGTTTCTCTTACTACACTGGGGGACACTGCGCGCCCTCCCTTGCTCTGAAAGTAGTGCTATATTTGGTGTTGCTTTCTAGATTGCTTCTTCTCTCTTCCTGGCTTGGTTATACAAAACTGAAGTCAGCTACAGAGGAGGGGCATAGTGGGGGATGAGTCAGGGAAACAAACAAGTTTATAAGTGCCTAACTCCAGACCCACCTACTATACCCCAAGGTAACGCAGTGTCCCCCAGTGTAGTAAGAGAAACTGATTTTACGGTGAGTAAAAATCCTCTTATTCAATTCAGGGGTAAATGAATTCAGTGATTATATTGAGTAGGACTAGTTCTCTTTCCACTAAATATTCTTGAGGTACCCAAATTATGTGTGGGAAGTCACTAGGGGAAAAGCACGACACCTAGGTCCCTTAGTCTGGAGTCTCCCAATATTTTGCAAGCCGACCACCGTTTCACATACAAAGAAACATGAGTATTGGAAGACTGGGATGAACGAACAGATAATAGCCCAACCACAAGTGTTGATGAAAAGAACTGATGACATTATTAGAGTGTAATAATTAGTGTAACTAATGCAAGCTGAAGGAGATTGTATATGACTTTATGGATAGATATAGGATGATGTTATTGATGAACATGTACTATCTAAATGTTGTCTGAGCTAAAAGACATACTGTGGACAAATGAACCTGTTAAACTTGAACTGTAGTAGAGTATTCTGTATAACGAATACATGTTCTATTGTACTCTGTAACCCTCCAAATAATGTATTACATGTTTTATTGTACCCTTGAAGGGCATACAAAAAGGTTATCTCCAAGCTCCAGAGGTATACGGTCTATAGTAAAAGAAAGAAATTGTTTGAGGATTAAGACTCTTATGATAACTTGTTTAGATCTACATACAGCGTGGTCATACACCAAGGGGGACTTGTATTACATAGCAATGAAATGTGGTACGGAGATCCTGCATGTAAAATCTTTAGGGTGAAAGTTTATTATACTATCAAAGGGTGGAACTGTCGAAGTCGTATAATTGGATAAACGAAAGTATATTGGTTAATATTGTTTTATCGTGCGATTGCACTCAGTATGCCACGCTACACGTGGCATGGCGTGATCACTCTGTAAAATACGCACGCACACACTCGCACTACATTTAGTTATTTATATATTTATATTGATTCCATTCCACAGTGATTTATGAGCAGATAGTATTTAGTTTATTATTATTCTATATATTATGATTATATGTACACTTTAGTGTTATTTAAGGTCAGGTTACATGAAAATGTGTCATGTCTGGTATCATTTTAATACCCTATTCATCAGCAGTTGTCCGGTTCATTCACCGAAGAGATCGCACATTGCATACTCTAGTTAGTGATGTTAGGGAATAAATACTTAAAGTTATACTGTCTGTAATGTGTAAATAGACTAGCTTAAACTGGTTTCTGGGCGGGAGAATCATCTGGAATGTTGACCCTCAGCCTTAGAGGGGGTTGTTTGAACTAGCCTATGACCTGTTTACACTGGACCCACCTGAAGTCTGGACCTATAGAAGCAAGCCACGTCCTCTGCATTGTTCTCTCTGTAACACTGAGTGTATATAATATAGCTGTACTCCCACTGGCTTCAGTCTACTCTGACCACAGTATTCTGGAGTGAAATACTGTTCGCTGGTGCCAGTGGGAGCGCAAGCGAGCGCGGTATGTATTTATCTTTTGGTATTGGCTGTACTGTATTATAATCATGTATTGAATTGTTACATTTTACATCTGCTAAAAATAAATTACTTTGTGCTTTGGAAACACAAAACAATCGCTTGGGCAATGCTTATTTGAAAACGATAGAATTGCTTTAATAACAGTGAATTCCACAATCTAACTACCCTCTTAGTGAAAAAATCTTTTGTATGTTGGCCCAAATGTATTACGTAACAGTTTTATATATTGACATTTTTTCCAAGCTCACCATTTGATGCAAGTCCTTCATTAATAGCAGTGTCCTACTCTGTGTTAATAATCTTACAGAATTTAGTCTTGTCTGTAAATAACTACACCTGGCTTCTTATAGCTTCCATTTATCCCTGAGACACTCCACTAATATCTTTAGCTAAATCTGAGTATGGTCAATTTATAATAACCCTCTGCTGTCTATTGTTTATCTATTTATCTTATGTACTAATCTGTTGTGTAAGCCTTTAACAAATGCTATCACAAAAATACAAATAAGTCACATCAACTGCTTTGGGACTGCAAGATCCAGTTGATAAATTACTTTCTCATCGAAACTGATCATATTAGTTTGGCAGTACTGGTATCTTAATAATCTGTACTGACTCTCTGTTAGAAATATATTACTGAAAATAAACTGAGTATTATCTATTCAGAATCCTAATTTTATTCATCACTTATGTAAAGCTCATTGTCCTGTAATTTCCAGACTTTGAATTTCCTCCCTTTTTACCACATCTGCCTTCCACTAGTCTTTTGGTATTGATTCTGTTATGTAGATATAAATATGAGCAATAATGTTTTTCAATAAATTCTAAACATAGTCATGTTAAAAAGAATATATACCATCTTTCAAATCTTTATTTTTTATATTATGACATTATTAACAATCATCTAGTCCTTACCAAATCCTCCCTGCCTGTCAAGCCGTACACCCACCTCTCTCCCCCCTGAGCTCTCCCATTTCTTTCCCCTCCTCTCCATGCCTGATGCCTTCCATGCAAATTCAGGCTCCTATCGAGACAGCCTCCCAACACTTTAAACCAATCAATCCTCCTAACCTCACCCACATCTCCTTCCCTCCTTACCCCTCTCGTGTACTCTCTGGAATGCCTGATCAGTCTGCAACAAGCTGGCCTTAATAAATGATCTCATCATCTCCAACTTTCTGAACCTCCTAGCAATCAAGGAAACATGACTCTCCCCGTCTGACACCACCTCTCTCGCTGTTCTCTCTCATTCAGAGGCCTTTCTCCCACTCCTCTAGTCCTGGTGGCCAACAGGGGATAGGCATAGGCCCCTCCTCTCCTCCCGTTGCACAATACATGTTTTTCCCATGAGTTCTTCGAAGTCCACACTATTTGCCTATTCAACTCTGCTCATCTACCGCCCAGGGGCAGGGGGGTATCTGGCTCCTGGGTCGGTCCCATAGTGTGCTACCTTGGGCTGGGTCACCTGCTTTTTTTTCCTTTAAAATGTTACAAATAGGCTGTTGAGTCAAGGGTTGCCCCCTGGACTAACATTTGCTAGCCCTCCCCTGCTACCACCTCCCTGATTCCATTTTCCAATTCATAGATCCCATAGATCGTAAGCTAGCAAGCAGGACCCTCCTACCTCTCTGTCTATATGTATTACCCATTATTGTTTTATTAATTATAGATAACAAAATGACTATATATAATTGGATGGTTGGTGGAAACTCAATCTTTCTTACTTTGGGAGGGCGAACCTCTTGAAGATGATATTTCCTCGTATGCTAAACCCGCTACAAACGTTGCCTCTTCTGTTAACACAAAAGGACTCACGACGTATTAATTATTTGTTTCGTAGATTTATATGAAACAAGAAACGTCCAAGAACCAGCCTTATTAAACTCCAACAACCTAAGGCAAACGGGGGTATAAATTTTCCTGACGTGGTTCAATATAGCCATACAGCCCAACTACGTTATTTGAAATTGGCTTACAGATCACAGCATTTACACTAACCTAGCAGTGGAGAGACCGTTTCTTTCTGATACTTACATAAAGGCCTTTCTTCATTGACACGATCAACACGAACTACCTGTCCATATTCTTGAAAATCCCCTTGTTCTTTCTGTTAGAAAGATTTGGCATATATTATGGTATAAATTGCATCTTAACCCCCTATAAATCTATACACCTACCATTTGTAAAAAAACCTGCATTTCAGGATGGCATGGCAGCTCACCCCTTTACTAGATGGGAGAAAGAAGGATTACAGACAGTTGGTCAACTACTAGATAAGATTAGGAGCAAACCACTCAGTTATAGCGGAGTGCTGGAAACAGTTTCCTTTTTGGGACCATGTGGTCTTTCTTTTATTCAGGCTCAATACTATGCGAGAGAGGTAGTCTCTCTCCACAGCGGTTGATTGGCATAATCCTCTCGATACACTGTTACTAGCTACTCCTTCCAAAAAAGGAGCAATTTCATCTAACTATACTTTCTTAAGAACTATAATAGATCATACCAAAATATCATCGGGTCTCAGTGGGTGGATACATCACTTCCCTGGATTGACAGAACAGATATTATTAAAGGAATTGGCTAGGTCAATAAAAATCATTCCAGCGGTCACATATGCAGAAATGTTCCTCAATATATTTCACAGAGGATACCTTTCACCTCATCGTCGAGGTCTTATTGGGTTAACAGATAACCCTAGATGTCCGAAATGTGGTGAACTACAAGCAGACTTATATCACTGCTTTTGGGCATGTCCGGTGATCAGGGCCTTCTGGACCCGGATATGGAGATTCGCAACTGCAGAACTAGTATTTGCCACTTACCCCTGATTGAGCGGTATTGGGCATACTGCCATCTGCCACACATACTTCGGCAGGAGGGAGAAAATTGCTCATGGCAACATCGGCAGCGGCTAGAAAATCGATTCTCCATATGTGGATTCAGAATTCACCTCCAACATTAGATTTATTCAAGGAAAATATGTATTTTTTGTTACAAATGGATTGGTTGGAGGCATTTCTCCAGAAAGGGAAACTAACTGGTAAATTTTTCGAAACATGGGAGTTATGTAAATATCCTACCTACTCAGCTGCGAACAGTTACATGATTGTATCCATCAAACGCTCTGGTTTGAAACGAACATTTCTACAAGATCCCCCAATACTATTATAGGGGAGGAGCTATGGTCGGCCTTTCTTTTCTGGTCTCCCCGCACTTCAATGTCCTTTTAATGTTCTTCTGTAAACAGTTGACTCTGCCTAGGAGAAGTTGGGGCTCCGGAAATGCTCTTCCCGACAGAAGTTGGTGATGTTTTTATTGTCTTTAACATTATCTTCATAACAAACACAATAAGAGAGTTGATCAAGACTGTCTTTTTTTTTTTTTTCGGTAATTATATCCACCGAATAAAAAATGATGTTAATTTTCTTGTACACTAATTATACCTGTAATTGAATCTAAATGTATACAAAAACCATTATATTGAATTTGCCTGAACATCTTCAATAAAAATATGTAAAAAAAAAGACTATATATGCTTCAACCGTGTAAAACTTCTTTATAATATGAGAACAAATTGAATAACTCCCTACTGTCGCCACACCTATAGGAGGTTGCCAATCTCTTAAGTATACAAATTCAACAAATTGATAGGGTGCGCCAAGAGGAGTGAATATGATAGCATATAAAATATATCAATTAGGCTGGCAGATCTTATAGATAGCACATTTATTGATGAATACAATTCATATAATTGATACCATAAGTATATACAATACAGCTCATATAAAGATAAAGTGTAATACACCTCTTATATAGAGTGTCTGGCCAGTACAGTATGGAGATATAAAAAATAAAAACTGAAGTAACACGTGTTATTATAAAACTTTGAATTCAATATAAGAGAGAGGACAAATATATATGAATACTGAAATGATCTCAGCCACTCGGTGTTTTATCACATAGATGATTGAAAGTATCCAAAATGAGGCAAACATTTTAGCTCCACGTTACCCAATTATGGGATGACGTATGTGGGTCTTTCCAAGGATTTCTCTGTATTTAATGCAAGCGTTGAGTTCTCTGTCCTCTACCACTCCGTGCTTTCTCACATCGATGATTGTATCTGTATTTGCTGTGAGCATCGGGTTCTCTGTGCTCCACTGCGATCACAAAGTAAAATATTAATGATGGATCTCCTAATAATTTCTGTTTGCCTCATTTTGGATACTTTCAATCATCTATGTGAGAAAACACAGAGTGGGTGAGATCATTTCAGTATTCATATATATTTTTCATCTCTCTTATATTGGATTCAAAGTTTTTATAATAACACATGTGTTACATCAGTTTTTATTTTTTATATCTCCATAGTGTACTGGCCAGATACTCTATATAAGACATTTAAGAGGTGTATTACAGTTCATCTTTATATGAGCTGTATTGTATATACTTATGGTATGAATTTTATGAATTTTAATAAATGTGCTATATCTATAAGATCTGCCAGCCTAATTGATATATTTTATACGCTATCATATTCACTCCTCTTGGCGCACCCTATCAATTTGTTGAATTTGTTTTATTAATGTTTGTTCCTAATTGTAAAGCCCTACGGAATTTGCTGGCGTTATATAAATAAATGATGATATACAAATTCGCTCCCTCTCCTTCGACCTTCCTTCCCTCATCCTAGGCAACTTTAACATCAATATTGACAATCTCACTGATGCGACTACCTCCAAACTTTTCTCTCATACTCTGTTGGTCTCAATGGACCTTTTCTCCCTCCCACTATAGCGGTCACTCCCTTGACCGCAATTAGATTACACTTAATGTGGTCTCCCAAAGGCACTATAATCAATTAATATAGCAATATATGGAAAGCTGTCACTACCACAGGGATTTTGCATATCCCTCAATAAGGTATAATCCAACACACAACAAAACTGCTGACAGCACTGTATAATTAAACCCCTACTAAGCTATCAAATTGAGAAAAAATGTTCATCCATTTTCCTATATTGTCTGCTAAAACTAAATATTTAAAATTAAAAGTGAAAACATTCTTAATAAATAGGTACAAAAAGACGGTGGAATATCAAATCCTCCTGAAACTGTTTTGTCTTTAATCAAGTAAGATATTTATTTTTTTACCAAATCCAGAGTTCACAATATAATGCAAACAGCAGTGCAATTTAAATTAATTAGAAGCTATATAGTCCCAGATTTTTAACATCACTTGTGTGGCTTGCATAAGTATAAAGAGATACTCTTCTTGGCAAACAGATAAGAGCCTGCAGTATCGTGT
>JAVHZZ010000005.1:134175109-134357609 GCA_036250195.1 Mixophyes australis
GAATGTGGAGATTTTCCAGCAAAACAAGTAGTACTGATTACACAGTTCTACTTTTATAGACAGGAGGCATTACAATTGTTAGAATGTATGCTTTATTATGCTCTAGCAGGACTGATGGTAATAAGGACATCATTTTTGTAGGAATGTCCATATTCATCACCTGCAATAGAATCCATGAAGTTAAAAAAAAAATTCCAAGTGCAAGAGCTGTGCCATGCTCCCCCTAGATCTGTAGTAAGTAGAAATGCTCGGGCTCCGTTCTTCGAGAACTGAGCCCACCCGAACTTCTCCGATCCAAGTATCGAGCCAAGACGGCTCGTTATTTTTGCACGCCCTCGGAAGTGAAAACGAGGTTAAATGCCATGTTGCATCATCGGATCTCGCGAGTTTTGGATTCTATAAGTACCGCCCTCCAGGGTGATTCAACGCCATTTCACAGAAAGATACAAAAGGGGTAGCACGATTCTTGGCAGTCTGTAGTGCAGTTGGGCAGCGTCATATCTAAAACAAAAAGAGGAGAGGTGGCAGTTTTCTTAAAAGTCTCCAGTGACATTCTACTGAGTTATAAGCTCACACAAACAGGAGAGGTCCCAGTGTTGTTGCTAGTCTACAGTTTACGTGCCATTGCTTCATTGCTAATTGTCATTGCTGAAATAGAAATAATAGGGCTGGCAGTGTTCTTCAAAATCTGCAGTCACATTGTACTTTGTTATTATAGCTCACACACAAACAGGAGCTGTCCCAGTGGTATGGCCAGTCTACAGTCTACGTGCCATTGCTTCATTGCTAATTGTCATTGCTGAAATAGAAATAATAGGGCTGGCAGTGTTCTTCAAAATCTGCAGTCACATTGTACTTTGTTATTATAGCTCACACACAAACAGGAGCTGTCCCAGTGGTACTGCCAGTCTACGTGCCATTGCTCCAATGCGAATTGTCATTGCCAGACGTATTATTATTATTATATTATTTCTATTTCTGCAGTGTTCTTAAAAGTCTCCAGTCACATTCTACTGTGCCATAGCTCATATAGAAACAGGAATAGTGGCAGTGTCCTTGTCACTCTTCAGTCACATTGTTCTCATCACTTCCCAGTCTCAGTGCCGTTGGTCATCAGAAACAGGGGTAGCAGTCTTCTTGTCACTCTCCAGTCTGTCATGATAAAACTACTATACACTTGAACATAGGCTTTAGCAGATGACATAAAGGGATTAGTATTAAGTCAGGGAAACTAAAAAGGTACTAATTTATCCCCGCTGCAATCCACCATTACAGAATTGGCTATACTGTGTAATTGCTGGTAATGGCCTTCCCCGTGGAATTTATGACAGAGCTGTCACAATTTTTGGGCAACTGTTTTACACCAGACCAAAATGTGAAAATGTTGTGCTGACTCATCTGCACCACTGGGTGTCTTGAGAAAGCTAAGTTTTTTCCTACCAGCAGTTGCCAGTTGTCATGTCATGTACCACTTGCGCTTTCAGCTTGCTGACCAGGAGCTCATTGCATCTCTTGAGATCTGGATCAGCTGGAAAGAGAAGACTTAGCTTTTTAACCTAGGATCATGCACAGTTACCAAAATGTAGTGATCTGATTTCAAGATGTTGATAACTCTCGGATCCTGGCGAAGCAAATAAAGTACGTGATCTACAAGTCCTACATAGTTAGCGGAATTGCTTAGTTTCATCTCGTTCTTCAATTTCTCTACCTGCTCTTCCAAAAGTCTAATTACGGTAATCACTTCACTCAAGCTAACAGTGTCTGAACTCACTTCACAGGTGACTACTTAGAGTGGTTTCAGCACCTTGCACAACACGGAAAGTATTCTCCACTGCACTAAAGTACATTCCCCCTAAAATTGCAGCAGCTGCAATCACTTAGATGCTGTTACAGAATGCCGAAAATCACCCAAATTATTTTTGGACAAAGACAGCATCTCCTGCATGTCACTGTCATTTTTTAAAAAAAAACCAAAGTTGATTATGTGAGCAAAACAGGGAATGTTATGGAATTTACCCAGCTGTAATGCTCTCACAATATTGGTGACATTATGATAAATGACATATCCTCAGGAGAGTCCAAGCGGGATAAGCCATGTTGCAATGACATCCTTTAGGTTTTCAAACAGGTTGTCAGCGGTATGCCTCTTAGTGTAGACGGTGATACAAATACAATGTGGTATCCTACATTTGTGTAACAGTATGCGGGGGATATTTGTGTAGCTGATGATGGCACTAATGAGGATGTTGATGAGGATGATGTTCTTTGCGTAAGTCTTGCACCAGCAAAAGCAGTTCTTGCCAGTAATGAATAGAAGTCCATTGTCAAAACTTGGTACAAGGCCAAAAAATCCACCTCTTATGTGTGCAATTATTTTACCCAATCCGGACAACAGTTGTCTAGCCATTTGTAGTGTTTGTAAAGCCACACTGACAAAACCGAGGAAGGAAGGATGAGGAAATCAATCCATGTACAAAACAAGGAATGCAGCACTATAGACCTAACTGTCTCAATAGAAAAATGTGGTCTGGCTCACGAATAATGAAATTAAATTTTATTCTGTTAAAACATCAATGTAAGTAAAACCTATAATACTAAATAACATATTATATATACATCTCATATCCCACAATGAATATATCACAGTGCATTTGATATATATTATACCAAAGAGCTCATGAGCAGTGAATGAGTAGCGCTACTAAATAAAAATAGAATAGAACAGCTGTCGCGTGATAGCTGTATTAATTATATACATGTGAGCATGTTCAAGCAGGTGGCTTGAATCTGTGGAGCCGGCGTGTTCCACGCTGAATTTTCCCTCTGATGGAGTTATAATCTGTAATGAAACGCGTTAGAATACCATCACCTTGTTTAGCTGTTTGAATATTCATTTATTTGCCAAATTGACTATTGGGACATTTCCTACAACATCCACTTTGTACCCGTGAAATGATTTATGAGCCGCTCCTACTAATTCAGCTATGCGTTTGAGCTGCGAGGATTCCAGACAATACACGCTGTGTCTCTCCGTATTTTCATCCAACTGTACAAAACCAACTAGAACCGGAACTTCACAAAGAGCTGCACACCAGGTCGGCTTCACAAACAGTTGTGAGCCGTGGAACACGCCGGCTCCACAGATTCAAACCACCAGCTCATGCACAAATAAGTCTGTCTCTGTTTTTCTTATATATGTGACAACTCGGATCTACTTGTAGCTGTATACATCAGCCATTGAGCTTCTGATTGCCATATGGGCTATTAACGAGATAGGAGTATATCTCCTTATGTATCTGTAACAGACTGCAGTTGCATGTAATTGGTCCGTTTTGCATCTATTTCCACACTGTCAATGACAGCGAATATACGTTACATCGTGCTGGTGTGAGAGCTGTGAATTATAGATCTTCATAGTGTATCATACCGATATACAGGTTGCTGGCTCATACATCTATGTACCGATGAATTAGTTTCGACATTGAATATACACCTTCTGTCTGCGGATTGCAGAACCATTAGTTTATTCAGATATCTGGATTTCATTAACCATCTGATTGCGGCTCATCATTTATCACGGACAATTGTGTCACTATATACATCCCCCTTTTCTCATAACCATCTTGTATGTTCACATGTATATAGTTAATACAGCTATCGCGCGACAGCTGTCCTATTCTATTTTTATTTAGTAGCGCTACTCATTCACTGCTCATGAGCTCTTTGGTATAATATATATCACAGTGCACTGTGATATATTCATTGTGGGATATGAGATATATGTATAATATGTTATTTAGTATTATAGGTTTTACTTACATTGATTTTAACAGAATAAAATTTTATTTCATTATTCGTTACCCAGACCACATTTTTCTATTGAGAGTTAGGTCTGTAGCGCTGCATTCCTTGTTTTGTACATGGATTGATGAGGAAGGTTTTGTCAGTGTGGCTTTACAAACACTACAAACAGGAGAGTCCCAAAGATAGTGCTACCAGCACTTGGATTCCCTGTGGGTGAACCTGCTTCATCAACCAACATGAGAGTTCAAGAATACACAAGGGTCAGAGAATACACAGGAGTCCATGGAGTCAGGCTAACAAACAAGTTGCACTAACAATGAGCAGGTGTCAGTGCTGAGTTTAAATAGAGCAGGTTTGAATGACCCGCCCTGAAGGTGAGTCATGTGATCCACAGGAGAACAGAGCAGACAGGGAAAGTAGCAAACCTGGACAGGATTGTTACAATATGTGGACAAGCGGAACTGGGCAAACTAAAGATTATATGACTGTAACAGCCCACTGGGTTGGTGATTCACCTTCACCAGCAGGAATAGAAGCAGCATGTACCCAACAATACCAGATTATTTTGAGGCAGGCTACTTTGTGTATCAGTGGCTTCACTAAGATGCATACCGATGACAACCTGTTTGAAAAACTAAGGGATGTCATTGCAACATGGCTTATCCCATTGGGACTCTCCTGAGGATATGTCATTTATCATAATGCCACCAATATTGTGAGAGCATTACAGCTGGGTAAATTCCATAACATTCCCTGTTTTATTTACACAATCTACTTGGTGGTACATAGCTTTCTGAAAAATGACAGGGACGTGCAGGAGATGCTGTCTGTGGCCCAAAAAATTTCGGGACATTTTCGGCATTCTGCAACAGCAGGAAATTGCAGCAGCTGCAAGAACAATTTATTTTGCCCTGCCATTAACTGAAGCAAGAGGTGGTAACAAGGTGGAAGTCCACACTTTATATGCTTGTGAGGATGGAGGAACAACGAAAAGCTATCCACACTTAATCCACAAGCTATGACATTGGGAAAGGGGGGATGTACTTTAGTCCAGTGCAGTGGAGAATACTTTCCGTGTTGTGCAAGGTGCTGAAATGATTTGAAGTACTCAACTGTGAACTGAGTTCAGACCCTGATAGCTCGAGCAAAGTCATTCCCTTAATTAGACTTTTTGAAAAAGCACCCTGAAAAATTGAAGGAGATGAAACAAACAAATCACGCTAAGTATGTCAGACTTGATAACTCTTGGATCCTGGCGAAGCGATTAAAGTTCTGGAAATCGTATCACTTCATTTTTGCGACTATGCTTGCCCACATGTTTGGTGTCACAGACTGTCTGAAGCAGATGTAATGTCACTCCAGTTGTAATATCTATTCCTGTGTCTATATAAGTTTGACACAAAAGTGGCACTCCCTGTTGCTGGTGTTCTTGCTTTGTTAAAATGTACATGTCCTTTTTAATATCTTACATAAGGTTTGGTAGGAGGGCCCAAGGACAATTCCATCTTGCACAACTTTTCTTTTCTCCCACTGCTGTGTGGCAATGTTTCCTAGATGTGCTATGAACTGAGTTTGTGTCGTTGCTCTTTCGCTTAGCATCCAGCCAAGTCGCTGCAGTCTTTGTCTGAAAGTGGATGAAAAGAATATTGTGAACTGTGAGGTGGTCAAAATTGACTGGCAATGACTAAAAACTTGTGTTATTAAGGTTAATAATAATGTAAGAACAAAAAAGAGCAAAATTATGTGATTTTAGCATATTTTAGCTATTTTTCTAAAAAATACAGATCCAAAACCAAAACACGGCAGGGCAGTTTTGCCAAAACCAATACACAAACTTCATCCAGATCCAAAACACGGGGGTCAGTGAACATATCTAGTAGTAATATTTTCCCCTGATGAAGGCTCCTAGTCAGCCAAAACACAAAAGATACATCCAGTAGAGGTTTGTGGTGCATAGTCCAATAAAGGATTTCAGATCTAGGAGCAGCATGAAACATTGCTGATGGATACAAATATATGAAGCAACAGATCTTATCTTAAAGTGCATGCACAGGTAACATGCCAGATTTTTATAGGTGCGTAAAACACACAAAGATAATGTTCATTAAACATGTGTACACAAACATCCACATGCTTTCATGATTTTGATAATGTACCAAGTTTCAGGACTTGGGAGTCCTGGGGGTAAATGTATTAAACTGCGAATTCGCCGAACTCACCAGGTTTTGCCTTTAATAAGATTGTCATTTTTAATATGGTCATCAAAATCACAGTAAATAGTTGATTTGAGGAATCCGCTGTTTAGTACATTTACCCCCTAATCTCTGTGGACTGAGAACTTTGGTGCAGTATCTCACCAGGGTTGCAACTATATTTGTGTTTCCTGCTGTTCCAGCAATTCAGCAGTTAATTTACTCTGCTCATAAGTCAGCAATTGAACTGCACATCTGCCTGGCTCTTAAAATCGTGTCTCTTCCAGCACTCTGAGCCAGATCATTGAATCCGGGAGGGAGCTGATGTTGTCACTCTGCTACATGAGGATAACCTTGTAACTTTGCTCCTGTTACTTCTGACCTGGTTATTCTTCGTCTGCAGTCTGTGTTCCTGTCCTGATTATCCTGTGCAATTGCAATCCTTTCTTTTGACCTGGCTTTCCTGTGTGTCTGCATACCTGTAACCAGTGCACTGCCATGTGTTATCTATTACCTTGCTATCCTCGGGAATCTATACACTATGCTATTTGCGCATAAGTCTAGGTACACACTGGAGGTTTGTCAGGCAATTATCGGGCCTATCAGGTGATACACAATCGTTCCGTCAGATATCGTATTAGTGTGTATACTTACACGATGAACGAAAGTCGTTTCAAAGTGCTGCTTATTATTATTATTTATTTGTAAGGCGCCACAAAGTGTCTGTAGCGCCATACGGGAACAAACAGTAGGACAGTACAAGGTAGAACATTACGGTACAATGAACAAGCAGCACTAACTCAGGTAGCTCAGAGTACAGCTAATAAGAAAGGGTGAGGGAAAGTCAGCAGCGCAGAAAACCTGTGCCCAAGAGCGTGGACACAGCTAACAGGTTAAGTGCTACTGAAAAAAGAGAAAAACAAGAGTTGAATCAGTGGGCTCAAGAAGGAGGTGAGCAGAGTAGCTGTAGAGCAGGGTTAAAAGTCGTGGAAACAGCAGGAAAGAGGACCCTGCTCAGAGGAGCTTACAATCTAAGGGAAGGGCAGACAAACCGAGGACACAAGGAAAGTGAAAAGGGGACAGGGTCAAAGGGACTGAGAAGGAAGAAGGTGATAAAGGGAGAGGTAGCCGACAGGTGGGTAGTTAGGCAGATGACTAAAAGACTTTTAAGAAGAGGTGGGTTTTTAATGCCCGTTTGAAACTGCTTAGATTGGGGGGAGGTCTTGATAGAACGAGGGAGAGCGTTCAAATGGAGGGGGGCATCGTAGGGGAAGTCTTGGATACGTGAGTGAGAAGAGGTAATTAGAGGGAAGGAGAGTACACAATCGTTGCTCGATCGCAGTGGGTGGGAAGGAGTGTGAATAGAGAGGAGGTTGGAGATGTAGGAAGCAGTGGAGTTGGTGAGGGCCTTTTATGTGAAGGTGAGGAGCTTGATAAGGATTCTGTATGGGAAGGTGAGCCAGTGAAGTGCATGGTAGAGGGGGAGACGGATGTGGAGCGGTGAGAAAGAAAGATAAGTCTAGCAGCAGCATTGAGAATAGAATGAAGAGGAGCGAGATGAGAATGGGGAATGCCAGTGAGAAGGTTAGAGTAGTCCAACCGAGAGATGATCAGGGAGTGGATGAGGAATTTAGTGGCGTCCTGGGAGAGGGGAATGCAAGCAATGTTGCGTAACTGGAAGTGGCAGGATTTGGTAAGAGAATTAATGTGGTGGCAAAGGAGAGAGAGGAGTCGAGGATGACACTAAGGGCAGCGAAGTTAGGAAGCAGATAAGATAGTGGAGTTGTCAACAGCGATCGAGAGGTCAGAGGTGGAGGAGAACGATGGAGGGAAGACAATAAGTTCGGTTTTAGCAATGTTAAGTTTTTATAAATCTGGAGGACATCCAGGAGGAGATGGCAGAGAAGCAGGCGGACACCCTAGAGAGGAGGGATGGAGAGAGGTCAGGAGAGGAGTGGTAGAGTTGGGTGTCATCGGCATAAAGGTGGTACGCGAGGCCAAAGAAGCTAATGAGTTCACCCAGTGAGGGGGTGTATAGTGAAAAGAGTAAAGGTCCAAGAACAGTGCCCTGTGGGACCCCAACTGGAAAGGAGGAAGGCTGGGAGAGGGAGCTTGAGGTGAAAAGAAAGAAGGATCGGTTGGCAAGGTAGGAGGTAAAGCAGGAAAGGACGGTGTCGAGAGACCATCGGAGTGGAGGGTGTGAAGCCGGAGGGGTTGGTCAACAGTATCAAATGCTGCTGAAAGTTCCATGAGGATAAGAAGGGAGAAAAGGCCCATTGCTTTAGCTGCGAGATTGTTGGTGACTTTAGCCAGGGCAGTTTCAGTGGAGTGGGCAGAATCCAGATTGTAGAGCATCAAGGAGGGAGTGTTCAGAAAGGTAAGAGTTGAAACGGTTGCAGACAAGCCTCTCAAATATTTTGAAGGCAAACGGGAAAAAAGAGAAATGGGGTGGTAATTGGGGAGTAAAGTGGGGTCAAGATTGTTAGGAAATCCTCCAGCCGATACAACAAAACCCGGAGTCTACTTTGAAAGCCTGGTGTTCACTGGAGCCCCTAGTGGTGGGCACAGACTTGGCCGCAGGCTAACAGAGGGTCGAGAGTTGTGTACTGGCTAAGGAGAACCCAAGGATAGAGTGTTATGGTGGACAGCAGCGTGGGGTTCAGGCAGGGTTGGTGCCGGCAGCAGACAGCGTATCCACAGAACAAACCAAGGTCAGAGGTCACAGGCACAGGTTCAGAATCCAGGGACAGGCGAAAGATCAGGGGCACTAGCAGAGAAGCAAAATCCGGGTTCAGGCAATTGGTCAGGATCAGAAGCACAGGTTCAAAGTCCAGGAACAAGCAAGGGTCATACATGGGAAATCTATCTTAGGTTAACCACCAAACACAGAGATAAAGTAGCAGGCAGCAGAACTGTAAACAGAACGCTCTAACCGGCAGTGAGGCTCAGTCCTCACTGCCTTAAATAGTCCAAGTAACCAATCAGGGAAGAGCCCTCCAGAATCCCCAGGAGCAGCCTAATTAATACATAACCCCGCAAACCAATGAGGGGAGAGAGAGAGCTGCTAATGAAAATGCTGAGCAGCTGAATCTATACAGACCTGCGCGCGCGCCCGGCTGTTTGTCAGCTGGCCGGGCAAGGCGGCAGGAGAACTACAGCGTCCCGGTTGTTGCCCAGGCAACCGGGACGAAGACCCCGGAAATGACGTCCCGGTCATCATAGCGACAGCCGGGACAGCTGCAGAGGGAAGGCGAGAGTCGCGGCGGCTGCCGCGACTGCTAACAGTACCCCCCCTTGAGGAGAGGTCAAGGTACCCCGACATGCAGGCTTTGTAGGAAATATCTTAAAAAATTATTTAATGAGTCTCTCAGCGTGAAGACGCCTCTGTGGTATCCAAGTTCGCTCTTCTGGGCCGTAACCCTTCCAATGGACTAGGAACTGGACCTGACCTTGAACCTTTTTTGAGTCCAGAATTTTTTCAATGATGAACTCGCGGGGGTAAATGTATTAATGTCCGGATTCTTCAACTCCGGCGAGATCAGCGTCTTCAGCGCTTAAATTTAAAGTGGCGCTGCCTTGTAAAGGGAAGTTTCCCTTTACAAGACAGCGCCACTTTAAATTTAAGCGCTGAAGACGCCGATCTCGCCGGAGTTAAAGAATCCGGACATTGATACATTTACCCCCAGGTCTCCATTTATAAGCAGAGGCCGAGGTCTTTTAGAGGAGGATTGATTGTGTTTGCTGGGAGCAACAGTTTTTTTCAGAAGAGAACAATGGAAAGTACAGGGAATTTTTAAAGATGGTGGTAGTTTGAGTCGGAATGCCACTGGATTCACTTTCTTTTCAATCAAAAATGGCCCGATGAATCAGGGACCAAGTTTTTTGCAAGGTTGCCTCAATTTGATGTTCCGTGTGGACAACCATACACGATCTCCTGCTTTTAATACACATGGACCACGATGGCGGTCAGCGAAGGCTTTAGACCTAAGAGAGGCTTGACACAGAGCGGAATGTACCTTCTTCCAATTTCCAATGATCGTGGAACTTGGAAACATAGATGCGGAGGAACTGTTCCAAGGACTGATTGGTTCTTTCCGTCTGCCCATTCGACTGAGGGTGGTAAGCAGAGGACAGACTGATACTAATTCCTATGGAATTACAAAAAGACCTCCAAAATTGTGCAATAAACTGAGACCCTCGATCCGAAACGAAGTTTTCTGGAAGGCCGTGGAGACGGAAGATATGGGTAATAAATAAGGTAGCCAAACTTCTGGCATCCGGCAATTTGTTGATCGGTTCAGCAAGATGGCACACTTTATACCCTTACTCAACAACCCAGATGGTGTTATGACCTGAGGACAAAGGGAGGTCGACAATAAAGTCCATGGAAATATGGGTCCATGGCCTGTTTGGAATTGGCAAGGGTAGAAGTTGACCCGGAGGACGGATTCTGGAAGACTTGTTCCTGGCACATTCTGGGTAAGCGCGGACAGTTTTCCGCATCAGACGACAAGGTGGGCCATCAAAGCCAGCGAGAAAGTATTTCTATGGTTCTCTGGATACCGGGATGACCTGCTGAGCGGTTGTTGTGGCATTCGATGAAGGCCGACTTCCTCAGATGAACTGGGACAAACAATTTTTCAGCGGGTGTCTGAGCTGGAGCAATTTTCTGAAAGCGGCGGAGTGTGACCCCGAGATCCTGAGTTAGACCGACATGAATGGAGGTCGAGGAAATTATAGGTTGCGGGTCAGGAGGCCGAGGATGGGATGCCATAAAACTCTGAGACAGAGAATCAGCCTTGCTATTCTTTGATCCCGATCGGTAAGAGATGAGGAAATTAAATCTTCGACAGGCCCGCTGGGATTTGCTTTTTACTCGGTTCAGAGTTTTGACGGTCTGAATATACTAAAGGTTTTAGTGGTCAGTGAAGATGGTAATAATGTGAGATGCTCCTTCTAACCAATGCCGCCATTCTTCGAGGGCCCACTTGATGGCCAATAACTCCCTATTCCCAACATCATAATTCATTTCGGCAGATGAGAATTTCCTGGACAGATACGCACATGGGTGCAATTTTTTGCTTTGAGGATCCCTTTGAAAGAGAATGGCGTCTCCTCCTACATCCGAGGCATCTACTTCTACAATGAACGGCAGCTCAGGATCTGAATGCCTGAGAACTGGTGCAGATGTGAAGGCGACTTTAAGGGCAGAAAAGCTCGCCAACGCCACCGAAGACCAATTAGCTGGGTCTGCGCCCTTCCCGGTGACGGCAGTAATAGGAGCCACCAAGGAGGAAAAGGAACGTATAAACCTCTGGTAATAATTGGCGGAGCCAAGAAACCTTTGGATCGCCTTGAGATTAGTAGGAAGAACCCAGTCTTGGATTGCTTGGACTTTACTGGGGTCCATGGAGAAGCCAGCTGAAGAAATGATGTAGCCTAAGAAGGGCACCCTAGGGACTTCGAACTCGCACTTCTCCAATTTTGCGCAGAGGTGGTGTTGACGTAACTTCTCCAAAACTTCCTGGGCGTGTTGGCGGTGCTGGGACAGGGATTGTGAGTAAATTAAAATATCATCTAAATAAACCACCACGGTCCTACCCAAAAATTCTCGCAAGAATTTTTGATTAGATCTTGGAAGACTGCCAGGGCGTTACACAATCCAAATGGCATCACCAAATATTCATAATGCCCAGAGAGGGTATTAAAGGCCGTCTTCCATTCATCTCCCTGTCTGATGCGGATGAGATTATAAGCGCCCTGTAGGTCAATCTTAAAAAAGATGGTGGCAGACTTGAGCTGGTCGAACAGAACAAAAATCAAGGGCAGCGGATAAGTATTTTTAATTGCTGGTACAGCCAGGAACGGATTAGATTTTGGGTCTAATCTGTAGGTCACAGAAATAGAGAAATCTCCAAGCAGGTCTTTGAAGCAAGCAATGTTTATTTGCTCACCCTGGTTGAAGGTACCGATGAGCAGGTCAGATGGAACGAGAAGAACAATTTTCAATATGTCAATGCTTTTTATACAGATTTGAACACAGTTTCACAGGGTAAGCCAGTCCCCTTGAGGTCTGAGCTATTTTTAGAATCAGGATGCAATTTGTTTACCCAAACATGGATTTACATGCAATATACTTACACTTATATGTGATATTCTAAAGCTTGCTGTGATTTCCTGCATCTTGTTATTAGACGCAGGAAATCTAGTGGCAAGTCTTAATTAAACCTTCCTGTGCCTTCAGATGCTGGACCTTCACATATCAAATGGTCTAATTAACATGAGATTAACATAGGTCCTTTCTTCAGACAGCTGCAGAATACACATTCCCCAAAAAAGTCACAAAACCCCAAACAAGTAATTTCCCCACATCACGATACACAAAAGACTTCCTCCACAAACGCTTATTGTATTAGATATATACCTCAGAAATCATGCATTTCCTCTAGCAAGGTTAAGACAAACGAGTTTCTTCCCTGGTATCAGAAATAAAGATTTCCCTTACCAAAATATACACAATATCAAAAATAAGTGCACTTGCAATTCTATAAATAAGCACCCTGCACTATTTCCTTTAAATAAATTTATACCAAAAGTTACTTATAAGTGATCCAGTCACAGACTCCATTTACTTCATCGTTACACACAAATATCAGGTGTCCACTGTGAAACGTGTCTACAAAAGTGTGACTGACCCCTAATTTACCTGTCCCCCTAATAGTCTGGCACCTAATGATGTACATTTAAAATAGTTTGATCATTGCTGGGTATAAAATGTTTCACCATCATTGACCAAAATATCTCTATTAAAATGAACATACTACCCAGATTACTATATTTATTATGGACATTGCTCACAAATATCCCCTCCAGGACTTTTGTCACTCTTCAGCAACTGTTTACATCATTCGTTCATTTGGGCTGGTAAGAAACAGAGAGTAAAGCCGCTCATTCTGCAGCATTTTAGGTTGGCCGGTGGATTGGGTGAACCCAATTTTAAGCACCCACCTCATTTGTTTGACCCTTACTCTATGGACTTGCTGTAATAGTCTCTATGCGTTGGCTCCCTCACCATCCCCTCTCGTACCCCTCTGATACAACCCAGACATTCCCCTTAGCCTCAATCCCAATCACAGTTGTTCAATCTTCGATTTCATAACCAGCTCATGGCACAAGGCATATTTCCTGCTTTTTCAGAACTCCAAGAATCTCACAGACTCCCCAATACAGCTTTCCATCAATTTCTGCAACTTAGACACTTCTTCCACACTTCGATCAGAATCTCTGCAAGACCTCTTTCCTCCCTTGAACAATTTTAACTTTGTAACTTGTCCTCAAAGGGCCTAATTCTCTCTCTGTACAACATCATGCTAACTTTGAATCATTATAAAAAGTTTACCCATGTAAAAAAATTGGAAAACGGACTTAAATGAGGTTCTGGATGACGAAGACTGTTCAGATGTCTGGGAAGGTGTATCTTGAACCTTTATTTATGTCAGAGTAAAAGAAAATGCTTATAAAGTCCTTTACTGCTGTTTTCCTCCACATCTGGTGGTCCTGCCGTGTCATTCAGAGATTTTGGTCGGAGGTTCGGTGGCTTATTGTTACTTCAATTGCCACTTACCTCCTATTTCATCAAAAGCACATTTTCCTCCACCTTCAAGGGAGGAAATGTTTGATGCCCTTAATAAAACTTATAATAAAAAGAAAAAAAAAAAAGACTTCATCATCATGGACAAATATACCCTGGTCATTTGTAAGTTTAAAGTAGTGGTAAGCATATGGTACCCTCTTAGCTGGGGTAATGTCTCCTATATCATCCTTTATCGAAATTATTCAAATGTCAGAGTGAGAAAATGCATTCACAGGGGCATATTCAATTATTTTGAATCTCCGCGGCGTTAAAACTATTACCGTTATTACGGTGATAGTTAGCTGGATTTCAGATCGCGGCTCAGGGAGCTGCAAGCTGAAATCCAGCAAGAAAACTACCGTAATAACGGTATTTACGTGCACTATTACCGTAATAACGGTAATAATGCTCGCCGTGAGATTTTTGGCGTTTTCGCCAACTTATTAAATATGCCCCACACAGTCTATGTTCCAGGTTATTCCGTGATTTCATGGAGATAACTTCTCACAAGTTTGTCTAGACAGTCATACAATAACCTAAAGTCCTTTATGTGGCTTCATTGATTCACTGGGCCCGATTCAAATTGTACTGGTTTGAAGAAAAAAAAAAAAAAAGACCACGGAACAAGAGATTAGTTTCAACCATATTTAAATCAAAGCGGATCTAAAGATGCATTTCGATTTGAATCTGGGTGCAAGTATGTAGAGGTTACACAGTACCTGCCATACGTTAACGGACAGAACAGAGTGCAGTATACGCACAAGCATATGTGCAATATAAAATCACTTCAGAACACATACAAAAAAATAAATAAACAACTCTAAACAGTATAATCATTAATAAAAAATATGGTTTCTTTAAAAAAATATATATTTTGTTACAATTTTTTTATATTAAATATATAGATGTTCTTAATGCATACTGTACATACAATGTGTTATTAATAGTCTTTGTTTGGAAAAGTACAAGTATGTAAGCAAGTAAGATAAACTATGTCATGCCAGTAATCACTATAAGTTGCCACCTACACCTGCCCTGTAGCTGGTGCAAATGATACATCTGAAGCCAAGTGTCATTTGCATTCAGACATGAATTGTATGCAATTACGTTTAATGGTGGTAAAGTCAGGTTCTGAGCATACGCAGAGCTAATTCACGCAAGATATGACACGCAAACCGACTTCCGCCCGAATATGAATCAGGTCCAATGTGTCTTATTAAACTTCATTCAATAATTTTTGATAATTGACACTACCATTACCTTTAAAATACCTCTCACTGCCTGCATCTGTGCAATAACTTTTCTCTAAAACAACTGCCCTTGCACAGTAACATGTGTATTAAACAAAATATATTCATACAATGTGTCCAGTGTTGATCTTGACAGCTGTAGTGAAATGTCAGGTTAAGTTTAGCCACTATTTGCCAACAATAGATCAATACTGTGTATTACTGACCTGAGCAATATACGTGAATTACCTCTCTCTATATCATTTTGTAAATGTTAGGATGGAGTAGCTTATATAACACAGCAGACATAGGGTGACCCACAGCATGCCGTACATGCTGTGCAAAAACGCAATGTGTGGGTTGGTTGCTTATACACAGGGGCAGGGCCAGCGACAGCATCTTATTATCCAAAAGTCTAACTAGGCTGCAGCCTAGGGCGCAAGGCTTTTGTGGGGGAAAGGGCGGGTGTAAATTGTGATAGGAAGAGGTATAAATTGAAATCAATTCTCCAAAGTAAAAAGAAAACATGAAAGAAAATGTAGTAAGATTTTAATCTTGGCTACTTCCATGAGGCTGAAGACAATGAGTCATCCTTATCTAAATGAGAAAGACAAGGATGGTGCCAGTCTTGAAAGCTCCCCTCCTTTCCCATCTTCACCATCAGTAGCACTCTGTTCCGCTATACAGTTCTGACTGTAATTAAAAGGAAATGAGTGAAAGATTACCATGACCCTTGGAAAAAAGTCAGATGGAGCCGAGTTTTGCAAACACAAGAAAAGAAGATTTTTGTACTTACGTTAAATCGCTTTCTCTGATTCTATCTGGGGGACACTGCTACCATGGGGTTGTATGAGGGCGCATGGAATTGGCACTTAAATAGTTAACAATCTAGTTTTCTGCTGACTCCTCCAGTCTGCAACCCCAAAGACCTCAGTAATAGTAAAAGTCCCAAGAAAAGGGCTCAACAACACAACTAACCGTAGAACAGCAAAAGGGAGGGAACGCAGTGTCCCCCAGATGGAATTGAAGAAAGACATTTAACGCAAGTACAAAAATCTTCTTTTCTCCTTCATCCACTCTGGGGGACACTGCTACCATGGGGACCTTCTAATGTAGCCCCTAAGGGGACGCGGTCTCGCCGCCTTTGTTGCTAGGCAACGGGACGCTACCCGGTGATCAGCTGAGTCTGATCGCCAGAAATCCTCCTCCTGCTATTTCCTTCTGCTATTTAAACCTCACCATTAGGGTGCCAGAGTATTAGTTCTACCCTGCTCCAGCGTTATTGTTGTTATTGATTGTCTCCTGTGTCAGGGGCGCACGGAGGATTGTCGGGGGGGGGGGGGTTTCTTCCCGCCGACCCCCCAAAAAAAAAACCCGAGAGAGAGCTGCTGTATACAATACAGCACCGCCGCGGACGCTTCTTTGACAGCGCCGCGGCCGCTGTATAGCACAGTGGCCACTTAGTTAGCGCAGGGTGGGGTTTCTAGACTCAGAAACCCCCCCTGCATGCGCCACTGTGTGTTCTGATTACCTTGGCTCGTCTGACTACTCCTCCGGATCTCCCTTTGTACTTTGCTGCCCGTTCTGGTACCGACCCCTGGACCGTTCCTGACTACTCTTTGTCTTCTCTCCGTGGTACTGCGCTTCTCTGGTTTCGACTTGGCCTGTCTGACTACGCTCCTTCCATTGCACTGGTAACTATCTGGGAGAACCGTGACCTGCGCACCTCACGCAGAAAAGCCCATACTTCCTTGCGGGGGTCCCTGGTGAACACCGGTGGTGCGTTAGACTCCACTCCTCCGAGCTTAGTAGCGCCAATACCAGTCCGTGGTATTTCTAGTGAAAAACTTGATAGAATACTCTGGCCATGATCGGAGCGGACGAACCTTCGGCTCACAAATTATTACTACACCTGGCTCAAAGAGTGGAACGGCAACAATCCAACCAAGCCCAATTGCTGCAATGCATTGGAGGTAGTGGTCTCCCGTCTGGATTCTCTTCAGGTCTCTTTACCAATTCGTACCATGGCTGCCACATCCTCCACTACCTCAGCTCCTACCATTTCTTCAAATCCCTTCTCCCGAGAAATATGACTGTGATCCTCTGAAGTGTCGTGGTTTTCTTAATGCACTATTCAATTTGAATTGGCTCCAGAGAATTTCACGTCGGAAAGGGCCAAGGTGGCTTACCTAATTTCCCTTCTCTCTGGGCAAGCGTTGGCCTGGGCCTCTCCACTATGGGAACGGGATGACCCCACGCTTCAAAATTCTGTGGTCTTCCTTGAGATATTCCGTAAAGTTTTTGACGAACCCGGAAGAGTTTCTTCTGCCGCCTCCAGGTCTCCAAAGGATTATGTCAAGGTTCTCTCACGGCGGGTCAATGTGCGGTGCAATTTCGGACATTAGCAGCTGAACTCCGATGGAACGATGAGGCTCTCATTGCAACGTTCTGGCAAGGACTCAATGACTGCATTAAAGACGACTTAGCCTCACGTGATCTTCCTCCTAGCCTGGATGACTTCACATCCCTCTGCATTAAAGTGGATATCCGTCACAGGGAACGAGCACTTGAACGGGACCGAACCTGTCGGCCTTTTCCTCCTTCTCCATCCTCAGAGGAACCGATGCAGATCGGCTGTTCCTGCCTTTCTCCGGAGTAACGTGAGAGACTAATGAGGACCCGTCTTTGTTTATATTGTAGTAAACCAGGACACCCTCTCTCCATTTGTCCCAAGAGACCAGGACAGCCACCTCCTAGGTGATAATAGGGAGGTCCACTTAGGATCCCAGTCCCTACCTCCCTATTCCCGGGAAGGAATCTGAGTTTTTCATGCCAGTCACCTTGCTTTCTCCCAGCGGTCCAATTACTATCTGGGCCGTCGTGAACTCGGGGTCTACAGGGAACTTAATTTCTTCCAAAATGGTCTGAACATTTGATGCTCACCGCTGTCGACGGGAATAGAGTCTCCAATGGCTCTCTCTCTCTCTCCACCTCAACGCTCCAGATGGAAGTAGGAGCGCTTCATTCCGAGTTTATAAGTATCTATGTTTTACCTCAATCCATTAACCCTATCATCCTGGGGCTACCCTGGCTGAGACTTCATTCTCCACAAATTGACTGTCAGCGAGCACAGGTTATCCGCTGGAGTCCCTCCTGTACCAAGAAGTGTGAGATCGGTTTCCCCCTCGAGACCCAAGCTGGCCTGCTTCTGCACATCTTCTCTGGTGGGTCTTCCTGAAGCTTACTCTGGTTTTGCTGATGTTTTCCCTAAAACTGCTTCTGAAATCCTTCCTCCTCATCGGCCTTGGGATTTCCCTATCGACCTCATCCCTGGAAAGAACATCCCTAAAGGCTGTTAGCCTTTTGAGGATAACAATAGCAGGACACTAACCGGTATTAGACTCCACACCTATTAGTTTAGTAGCGCTAATGTACCCCTGGTATTCGCCAGGGACCCCAGCAAGGAGGTTTGGACTTCGATGCACAGGGTACGCAGGTCGCGGTCCTACTAGCCAGTTGCCGGTGTAGTGTAGAAGGGTTAGACAGTCCGGGTCGAGCCAATTGGGAATAAACGGAACCAGGGAGAATCCGAGAGAGTAGTCGCCAAGCTGAGGTCACAGTACAAACGGGTCACACAGAAGAAGGAGTAGTCGCCAAGCCGGGTCACAACAATATAGCAGGAACGCTGGGAGCACAATCATGAGCAGGAGAACCAAGAACACTAGGTATATAACCTGTTACTCTGGCACCCTAATGGCGCCAGAGCCAGGTTTAAATAGAGCAAGTTCGCTGGTGATTGGAGGAGCCAGAGATGGGGAATCCTGCGGGGAAAGTAGCGTCCCGAGACAGGGCGCATGCGCCCGACAGGCCACTCAAACGGAAGCCGCAGCGCGAGTGTTGCTAAGCAAAAAGCGCTGCGGCCGGAAGAAGGAAGGCGTCCGTCCCCGACTGACAGGGGATCAGCGGGGACGGCGCCTGACACAGGGTTTATCCTCTATCCTTACCTGAGACACAGGCCATGTCCGAATATGTTTCAGAGAATCTCAAGAGAGGATTTATCAGGAAGTCATCTTTTCCTGCTGGTGCAGTCTTTTTTGTTAAGAAAAAGGACGGCTCTCTCGGACCATGCATTGACTACCGGAGATTAAATGCCATCACTGTTAAGAATCGTTATCCTCTTCCCCTGATTTCGGAACTCTTCGATCGCATTCGTGGGGCACAAATATTTACCAAGTTGGACCTCAGAGGGGCCTACAATTTGATTACAATTCGTAAGGGAGACGAGTGGAAAACCGCATTTAATACCAGAGATGGCCACTATGAATACCTGGTGATGCCTTTTGGGCTTTGTAACTCTCCAGCTGTTTTTAATGACTTTGTTAACAAGATATTTAGAGACTTACTCTATCAGTCGATGGTTATCTATCTAGATGACATTCTGATTTTTTCACGAGACCTTTCTACTCACCTTCTGCATGTCAAAGAGGTCCTTTCTCGTTTACGCATTAATCAGCTATTCTGCAAACTGGAGAAGTGTCTCTTCAATTGTTCCCAAGTACCCTTCCTGGGATATGTAGTATCGGGTTCTGGCCTTCAAATGGATCCCAGCAAATTGGAGGCTATTCGTAATGGGCCTCAGCCAATAAAACGCTGAGTAGCTTTGAGGCCGGAATGCTTTCACAATTATTATCGCCAATTCATCAAGGGATTTTCCACACTAATCTCTCCCATTACTCTCCTTACCCGGAAGGGCGGTCGATCGATCGAAATCCTGGTCTCCAGAGGCAGTACAAGAATTTCTAGCCATTAAAGAGGCTTTTATGCTAGCACCCGTCTTATCTCAACCCGACCAGAACAAACCGTTCTTTTTGGAAGTCGACGCATCCTCTGTTGGAATTGGAGCTGTGCTGTCTCAGAAGAATTCTGCAGGCCTTCCTATTCCTTGCGGTTTCCTTTCCAAAAAGTTATCTGCCAGTGAGGCCAATTATGGGATTGGTGATAAAGAACTTCTCGCCATCAAGACTGCCTTAGAGGAATGCCGCTACTTGTTGGAGGGGGCGCACTTTCCTATTACGGTGTTTACTGATTATAAAAATCTCACCTACTTGCAGTATGTGCAATGCCTGAACCCTTGCCAGGCACGATGGTCGCTATTCTTTAACAGATTTCAGCTGATAATAACCTTCCGGCCCGGTACTAAGTATCTTCGTGCCGACGCACTATCCAGATCAATTGATTCCTCAGACGCCTCATCTTCCATGGTTGCCAAACCCATCATCAACCCTTCAACGATTCTAGCTATGACTAATTCTTCTTTCAAGACTCCTCCTCCTGGTCGCTCTTTTGTGGAATAACATCTGCGCATTAAACTCTTGAGATGGGCTCATAATGCCAGATTTGCTGGTCATGCTAGGGTTAAGAAGACGGTTGCCCTCTTATCTCGTCTATATTGCTGTCCCTCATTGTCCTGCGATGCCCAGAAATACATTCATACCTGTGAGGTCTGCGCCTGACATAAGATTAATAGGAGATCACCTGCTGGTCTTCTCCATCCTCTTCCTATTCTGGACCTAGTCATGGTTTCAATAGCATTTGGGTGGTGGTAGACCGGTTTTCAAAATGAGCTCACTTCATTCCCCTCAAAGGACTACCCTCCGCCTCCCAATTAGCACTTCTGTTCATCCGAGAAATTTTTCGCCTCCATGGCTGCCCGAAGGACAACATTTCTGATCACGGAGTCCAGTTTGTCTCCCAATTTTTGAGGTCCTTTTGCAAACAGCTTGGTATCAGTCTAAAATTCTCCTCCGGGTACCACCCGCAAACCAATGGGCAGACTGAACGGACTAATCAGGACTTGGAGGCGTTCCTTAGGTGCTATTGTTCTGATCCGCAATCTTCTTGGAGTGAGCTTTTACCCTGGGCGGAGTTTACTCATAATAACCACCAGCATGAGTCAATGGGAAACGCTCCCTTCTTTACCATCCACGGGAGACATCCTATTCTCCCCACCTTTTCCAATCCCTCTGATTCCTCGGTACCTGCCGCACAGAGTATGGTTCACAATTTTTTTCCCAAATTTGGTCCCAAGTACGTTCCAGGTTACTAGTCTTTGGATCGTTACAAACGCTTTTCTGATCGGCATAGAAAGAATCTCCCAGTTCTTCCGGTAGGAGACAAAGTGTGGTTAGCTACCCACAACCTTAGACTCAAGGTTCCCACTATGAAATTGGATCCACGCTATATTGGGCCTTTTTCCATCTCTCATGTGATTAATCCAGTCACCTACAGACTTCATCTACCAGCTTCTCTTCGGATATATAACACGTTCCATATATCTCTGTTAAAACCACTCATTCTCAACAAATTTTCCAACAAATCTCCTCCACTTCCTCCAATTAGGACCATAAGGGGTGAAAAATTTCTGGTGGAACGCATCTTAGAATCCCGAATCTCTCGAGGGAGACGCCAATTTCTGATCCACTGGAAGGGCTACGGCCCAGAATAGAAGTCTTGGGTCTATGAGGAGGATATTCATGCCCCACGTCTTGCAGGATTCTTATACTACCCACAAGAAAGAGGGGGAGGATACTGTCAAGTGCCGTCTCCGCACCTCCTATGGGTGCCGGAAACGAACGCCCTCTGCCCGCAGCTCACGTCCAGTTGCTAGGCAATGGGACGCGGTCACGTGATCACGGTTCGCGCATGCGCGATTAGCCCCCTTTGTTGCTAGGCAACGGGACGCTACCCAGCAATCAGCTGAGTCTGATCGCCGGAGATCCTCCTCCTGCTATTTCCTTCTGCTCTCTATTTAAACCTCACACTGGCACCATTGGGGTGCCTAGTGTGCCAGAGTATTGGTTCTACCCTGCTCCAGCGTTATTGTTGTTCCTGATTGTCTCCTGTGTTCTGATTACCTTGGCTTGTCTGACTACTCCTCCGGATCTCCCTTTGTACTTTGCTGCCCGTTCTGGTACTGACCCCTGAACCCTTCATAACTACTTTTTGTCTTCTCTCCGTGGTACTGCGCTTCTCTGGTTTCGACTTGGCCTGTCTGACTATGCTCCATCCACTGCACTGGTAACTATCTGGGAGAACCTCAACCTGCGCACCTCACGCAGCAAAGCCCATACTTTCTTGTGGGGGTCCCTGGTGAACACCGGTGGTGCGTTAGACTCCGCGCCTCCCAGCTTAGTTGCGCCAATACCAGTCAGTGGTATTTCTAGAGAAAAACGTGACACTTGTAAAAGGTATGAACTGAGGACCCGGTCACCGCCCTACACAGCTGCTCTGCAGATGCTCCATGGTGAGCAACACAGGAAGCCCCCACCGCAGGTTGAGAGTGCACCGTGAGAACCTGAGGCATAGGCCGATTTCTGAACACATAAGCAAGCTTAATCATAGACCTAATCCGACCAATGGTCTGCTTGGTGGTCGGCTAGCCTCTACTATGAGAATTGTAAAGAGCAAAAAGATAGTCAGACCTGCAACCAGCAGAAGTCCTGTCCACTTAAACCCATAAAGCCCGGATCATTTCCAGACTAACAAAGGATGAAGGCCCAGGATGCGCAATCCCTTCTCTAAAGCCGGAACCACCCTAGGCAAGAAAGTAGAAATTGCTGGAACAAATTTCTCCACCCACAAGAAGATCTGTCCCACTACCTGCATAGCTCCTGCGCTTCTTGTTCATCCTTGGCAATTTACATATGCCACTGCAGTGGCATTGACGAATTGGAGGTGGCATGATTTTCCTTGAAGGAGAGACTGAGCTTCCTGTAAAAAGGCTAACAGCATGGCTCTTGGCTCGAGTACATCTATGGGCCGAAGCACCTCCATGTATGTCCAAAGACCCTGGAGACGAAGCAGGAAAACAATAGCTCCCCAGCCCTTCAGACTGGCATCTGTGGTCACCAGAATCCAAGACCACGGGACAAGAGTCCATCATCAGAAGCTCTTGAACGAGCCACCATTTCAGAGGTTGATGAGTCTCCCTGGAGAGTCTGATTCATTGGGTCTCCAGATTAAAAAAGGGGTATCCGATCATTGTCTTAGTAGATTCCACTGGAATGCACAAGAATGGAAACGACAGTATGGGAGGGTTTCGAACGTTGATACCATCAACCCTAGAGTCCCCATGCCCAAGCGCATGGAAGGACAAGAGTGACTCAGTATTAACCGTACAGAGAGTTGTAGGGATCTGTAGAGACAGATCTTCTGAGAAGTGGTGTACATTATTAATCCTAGAAACCTCATCCTCTGTGAGGGCATCAAGTGGGATCTGGAATAATTGATTATCCAACCGTGTTGCTCTAGAATTCGAACAGACAGGGTCAGATGTTGATAGAGAAAAGGACCTGATAAGGATTTGAAGAGAAAATAGTCCAAATACGGAATAATGTTCACTCCCTAGGTACGTAAACGTGGACAGAGGAGAGGGACAGCATGAAAGGAGGGGGACAGAGGAGAGGGACAGTGTGACAGGAGGGGGACAGCGTGACAGTGGGCAAAGGAGGGGGACAGCATGACAGGAGGGGGGACAGAGGGCAGAGGAGCTGGGACAGCGTGACAGAGGACAGAGGAGGGGGACAGAGGGCAGAGGAGCTGGGACAGTGTGACAGAGGGCAGAGGAGCTGGGACAGCGTGACAGAGGGCAGAGGAGCTGGGACAGCGTGACAGAGGGCAGAGGAGCTGGGACAGCGTGGCAGAGGGCAAAGGAGGGGGACAGCGTGACAGGAGGGGGACAGCGTGGCAGAGGAGGGGGAATAGCGTGAGAGAGGGCAGAGGGGGCAGCGTGAGAGGGGGCAGTGTGCCTGGATGCAGAGGGGGCATTTTTGCATACAACTAAATAAGCATTTCTGTCCTGACCTAAATACTTATTACAATTTTTTTTGACCCAACTACTTCTAAAACAGGACTGCTCGGTAATTATTTTGGAGGGGTGCCTTAAAAAAATTATGGAGACTCTAAGGGTGCCACGAACTGCAAAAGTTTGGGAACCACTGCCCTAAATTGATCATGGGAGCTTCCTACTGTAAAAACAAAGGACTGATCCCATCGAAACTTGTCTACTCGTAGATGTTGGTTTAGCCCCTTGAGGTTTAGAATTGGGCACCAAAAACAGGTTTGGATAAAACCCCCGATGTTTCTGCCACTCTAGACGTGATCCCCAAGATCCAAATATCATAGGTGGACGCCGCCCACTGATACTTCAATAATTGTAGGTGACCCCCTACCCCTTATTTTTTTTTTTTGATCAGGTGATTTGGGCATCTTTTGGAGTAAGCATCTCTACTCGTTTGCGACTGTCCTTGTGTTGCAAGGAGTCTACCTCTTTTGGCGTGCTGAACTTTATAGCCCGTGGTCACAAGAAAGGATTTAA
The DNA here is from genome assembly GCA_036250195.1 of Mixophyes australis. Taxonomy (NCBI): domain Eukaryota; kingdom Metazoa; phylum Chordata; class Amphibia; order Anura; family Limnodynastidae; genus Mixophyes; species Mixophyes australis. The sequence continues at coordinate 134,199,344 of JAVHZZ010000005.1, forward strand.
AGAAAGACCCAAAACACGGAGTCCGTGGTTTAGGGACATTCACCGGCAGGAAAGTACTTTTACCTCCGGTTGCTTGGCTAATCTTGCTAGTTCTGGACCAAACAGAGAAAAAGTTTCAATTAAGTGTATATACATAACATTATGAGATAATATAAATACACATACATACTCCTAACTCTACAGGGATAAACCCAGATTTGTACTACACAATCTTGAGTGAATATATATATATATATATTATATATCTCAGAGATGAGCGCACTCGGATTTCCTGAATCCGAGCCCACCCGAACGTTGCCGATCCGAGTCGGATCCGAGACAGATCCGGGTATTGGCGCCAAATGAAAACTTGAAACCGAGGCTCGGAGTCATAATCCCGCTGTCGGATCTCGCGATACTCGGAACCTATAAAATTCCCCGCTAGTCGCCGCCATCTTCACTCGGGCATTGATCAGGGTAGAGGGAGGGTATGTTAGGTGTTCCTCTGTCCTGGTAGATCTCGTGCTGTGCTGTGTTCTGCAGTATCAGTCCAGTGGTGCTGTGTGCTGTGCTCTGTCAATTTTGAGTTCAGTGGTGCAGCTGGGTCCTGTGCTGTGTCCTGTTCAGTCCAGTGGTCCTGTGTCCTGTGCTTCTAAGGGCATAGTTCTTATTTCCCCAATATTCCCAAGTGTTTAAAAAATTTCAAAAAAGTTATTAAAAAAAATACAAAAAACTAATTAATTTTTTTTTTAATTACAACAAAATTTGCAAAACCAATCCTGCAGTATAAGCCCATTGGTACTGCAATATTACCAAGTTCACAAATTCAGCAGTAAAAGTCGAGTGGTACTGCTATTACAAAGTTCACTGATTCAGCAGTATAAGTCCAGTGGTACTCTCCTGTGCCGCATATAATTTTTAAAGGCTTTGCCGAGTGTGTGTGGCTTAGGGGTACGCTCTCTTGTGCTACATATAATGGAAAACTAAAATTTGGAGTATAAAGTAGGGAAAGATCAAGACCCACTTCCTCCTAATGCTGAAGCTGCTGCCACTAGTCATGACAGACGATGAAATGCCATCAATGGCAAGCCCGATGCCCAATCTCCTAGTACAGGGCATGTAAAATCCAAAAAGCCCAAGTTCTCAAAAAATAGCAAAAAGAGAAACTTACAATCATCTGAGGAGAAACGTAAAGTTGGCAATATGCCATTTACGACACGTAGTGGCAAGGAACGGCTTAGGCCCTGGCCCGTGTTCATGACTAGTGGTCCAGCTTTACCCAAGGATCTAAGCCCTCCTCCTCCCCCCCCCTACAAAAAATTTAAGAGAGTTATGCTGTCAGCAACAACAACAAAACAGCAAAGAACTCTGCCTTCTAAACAAATGACATCACAAATCCCCAAGGCGAGTCCAAGGGTGTTGGTGGTTGTGAAGCCTGACCTTCCCATCACTGTACGGGAAGAGGTTTGACTCCATCCAGCATTTGCAGCACGCCCTCTGCATATGCTGGAAGGATCACCCACAGTCCAGTTACAGATTTGGCTAATGAAGGTGTGAATGTTGTACACCGGGAGGAGGATATTGATGTAGCTGGCGCTGAGGAGGATGTTGATGATTATGATGCAGACAGATACCAAATTGCCTTTCTCAATTTCTATTTATATTCTAGATTATATATCGGCTGAATAGTTTTCTATTTTACTCCTAGTGGAGAGGGGATCTGATGCAGACAGATACCAAACTGCCTTTGTCCATTTCTTTGTATATTTTAATTTCTAGTTCTACAGTCTATGCAGGCTGCTTTTTTTATATTCAACTACAAGTGTAGGGCGGGGGGGGGGGGGGCATAGATAGCCACCAAAGTAACGTGCTCCATTTAATTTCACTTTCTAGCTCCACAGTCTGTGCAGCCTGCTTTTTTTATCTTCAAAGTATTTACAAGCCTTGCAATCTAAATTAACTAGAGGTAGTGACGTGGTAGAACTCCAAAAGGCAGTTTGGAAGCCCCTGTACAAACTGGTTCTATTTTACCTGAGTTGTCCCCCCTCCAGTGTGTACTTGGAAAGAGTTTTTAGTGCAGCGGGGAACCTGGTCAGTGTGCGGCGAAAGAGGTTGCTTCCTCACAACGTTGAAAAAATGATGTTTATAAAAATGAATAATCAATTCCTCAATGAAGTACAGCACTGCCCTCCAGATAGTACAGAGGGACCTGTGGTTGTGGAGTCCAGCGGGGGCGAATTGATAATGTGTGAGGAGGAGGAAGTACACACTGTAGGGGGAGAGGAATCAGAGGTTGAGGATGAGGACGACATCTTTCCTCAGTAGAGCCTGTTTAGTTTGAACAGGGAGAGATGAATTGTTATTTTGGTGTGGGGGCCCAAACAAACCAATCATTTAAGCCACAGTTGTTTGGTAGGCCCTGTTGCTGAAATGATTGGTTTGTTAAAGTGTGCATGTCCTATTTCAACAACATAAGGGTGGGTGGGAGGGCCCAAGCACAATTCCATCTTGCAACTATTTTTTTGGCATTATGTGACCATTCAACAGTCGTTTGCCATGTTAAAAAAGTAAAAGAAAATGTCAACAAATTCAAAAAATGTAATCAAAAGTTAAATGCCCTGTCATTATTTAAAACAAGAGGGTTTGACGTGCTAGAATTAGTGTAGTGTTAATATGTTATAAACACTACACTTGGAACTTGGAGGCGGTATTGTGGCCCCGGTATCAAATTTAGTACCGGGGCCACTCCACTACGCAGTCCAGATACTTGTTTGGTGGAATTCTGACCAGTTGAGGGTGTAACTATTTATTATATTGTGGCCCCGGTATCAAATTTAGTACCGGGGCCACCCCACTACGCAGTCCAGATACTTGTTTGGTGGAATTCTGACCAGTTGAGGGTGTAACTATTTATTATATTGTGGCCCCGGTATCAAATTTAGTACCGGGGCCACCCCACTACGCAGTCCAGAATTTTTTGGGGGAAATTCAGAGCCGTGGAGGGTTTTTTATTAATTATATTGTGGTGACCACTCCTCTACGCAGTCCAGGAACATTTTTTGGTGCGATTCATACCAGTTGATGGTTTTCTTATTATATATATTGTGGTGACCACTCCTCTACGCAGTCCAGATACATTTATTGGTGCGATTCAGTCCAGTTGATGGTTTTCTTATTATATATACGGTGGTGACCACTCCTCTACGCAGTCCAGATACATTTATTGGTGCGATTCATACAAGTTCAGGGTTTTTAATTTATATTGTGGTGAGTGACCACTCCTCTACGCAGTCCAGGTACATTTTTTGGTGCGATTCATACCAGTTGATGGTTTTCTTATTATATATATATTGTGGTGACCACTCCTCTACGCAGTCCAGATACATTTATTGGTGCGATTCAGACCACTTGATGGTTTTCTTATTATATATATTGTGGTGACCACTACTCTACGCAGTCCAGATACATTTATTGGTGCGATTCATACAAGTTCAGGGTTTTTAATTTATATTGTGGCGAGTGACCACTTCTCTACGCAGTCCAGGTACATTTTTTGGTGCGATTCATACAAGTTGATGGTTTTCTTATTATATATATTGTGGTGACCACTCCTCTACGCAGTCCAGGTACATTATTCGGTGCGATTCAGACCAGTTGATGGTTTTCTTATTATATTGTGGTGACCACTCCTCTACGCAGTCCAGGTACATTATTTGGTGCGATTCATACCAGTTGATGGTTTTCTTATTATATTGTGGTGACCACTCCTCTACGCAGTCCAGATACATTTATTGGTGCGATTCATACAAGTTCAGGGTTTTTAATTTATATTGTGGTGAGTGACCACTTCTCTACGCAGTCCAGGTACATTTTTTGGTGCGATTCATACCAGTTGATGGTTTTCTTATTATATATATTGTGGTGACCACTCCTCTACGCAGTCCAGGTACATTATTCGGTCCGATTCAGACCAGTTGATGGTTTTCTTATTATATTGTGGGGACCACTCCACTACGCAGTCCAGAAAGATACCTCGTTGCAACGTTTTGGACTAATAACTATATTGTGAGGTGTTCAGAATACACTGTAAATTAGTGGAAATGCTTGTTATTGAATGTTATTGAGGTTAATAATAGCGTAGGAGTGAAAATAAGCCCAAAAACTTGATTTTTGAACTTTTTATGCTTTTTTAAAAAAAAATCCGAATCCAAAACCTTAAATCCAAACCAAAACCTTTCGGCAGGTGTTTTGCAAAACAAATCTAAACCCAAAACATCACGAGAATCCGAATCCAAACCACAAAACACAAGACACCAAAAGTCGCCGGTGCACATCCCTAATATATATATATATATATATATATATCTATATCAGAATAATCCTCACAATAGAAGAATCAGAACAGTAAGTTGCTAACTATGTGAAGGAATCAGTAACTATTCCACAGATATCTATTTGTATAGATATGTGTAAGGCAAAACTGATGTAAGGCACTCATCCCTCCAGAACCATGTGTAGAGCAGAGTACCCGCAGATTGAAAGCAACCTGTCAGACTGACAGGCTGCTCTCTATCAGCAGTAGACTGTGTCTGTCTGTTACACACAGAACACTGCTGATCAGTAGCAGTGACACCCGTAGTACCCACAGATAGAGAGCAGCCTTTCATTCACACACAGTATACTGCTGATAAGGGAGGATATGCCTACCTGTTGGCATCCCGCAGGAAGAAATAAACACTTTTTTCTGAAATAAAAATGCACAGGCTGGTGTTGGAGTAAATACCGGTCGCAGTTTTATTTAAAAATTAACAACAAATGCAGGGAAAGCAGTGCACAAGGTTCTTTTTCCTTTTTCAAATTCCTCAACCTTTTGGGGTGCGTGTTCTGCCCACCATGTGGGCACTGCAAGCACATCCCCTGAAATTGCTGGGGCGTGTTCTGCCCACCATTTGGGCACCGCAAGCACGCCCCCCCCATGAATTTCTGGGGCCTGTTCTGCCCACCACGTGGGCACCGCAATCATGCCCCCTGGAGCCTGCATCATGTGCCCACACACCCTCTTTTCCCTTGGCACGCCCCCGTAGAGGCCCAACCATTGAAGCTGGAGCCGGGCAGACGGCCGCCTTCCCGGGGTGATTATGCATCGATGCTGGCTCCCCCATAGCTATACCTTGCACGCTGCTGGCCCCCGCCACACAAGGCCTTCATGAACCCTTCATGAGGCCGAAGCCCCCACTACCATGCTGTGACACCAACCGCCCAACACCTCAAATGCTTCCTATATCGTGTTATTGAACAAGTCCAGCGTGACCTCTGACAGGTGTACCCCATCTCTTCTATAAAGCCAATGCTAATGTCTTCATGCCGTATGCCGATGCCGCCACACGAGGAAATGAGTCTACTTATGGCTGAATTCACCCTCTAATGAGCTCCGTCAATGCCCGATCCCTTCCTCGCACCTATCGAGGACAGCCTTGGGATGATATATAACCATACCAATGTAACATCACTCCAGCAGTCTTTCTGGGTGGGTGGACGCGTGGGTACCAACTTCACGCACAACGGAGGCTGACCCGCTGTTCCAGCCTGGCATAAGATTTGTAACTGTCTGACCTCCAGCCACCCAGCCTCTTGATATAATTGACAGATCGCCCCTCACTGCTGATCTTGCCTATCCTAAATGAGTGTGCCCTGAATTGTCCAGATGTGGCGCCGGGCGGATTTCCACCTCCCTTTTCCTAACCGGTCCGTCTTAGACCTGTGGATCTTACACAGCATTGCGTTAACGAACACTACCACATTCTTAAGCAAAAGGCCTGGCCTGAGTGATTTATTGAACTGCGCTGTTAACTCATTGACTCTGAAAGCTCCACTGTATGCCAAAATGTATACAGTGGTAAACAGCATTGTTACCCATTCGTCCCTGCATAGTGTGGGTGATATCCCTACTAACTCCCTCAGCCTCTTTGCTGTCACTGGTTCCAGAGTCTCGTTCCTGGCCCAGCCCCTCATTATTGTACGCACTATGAATGCTTTGGTTATGTCTGTTTCTCCCCCAGTCTTAAGAAAAAAGGCAATGCCGGCTAGTATGCTGCTAACACTGGCCTTCGAAGTCCTGGCTGTGTGACGCTCACCCAGGAATTCCAATAATATCTGTAGGGCTTCCTTACCCTCTTATGATCTTCTGGCTATAAACTGCAGCCATCTATCCCAAACTGCACTATAGTTGCATGTCTTTTTCGCCAAGGACTTCGCCACCAGCTCGCCTTGCCCGGGTTGCCAATATGTCAAAGATGTGAAGGGCATGGTAAGCCTGCTTGTTTCCTCCTTGAAGACCTCCCACTTCTGTCGCGAGAGCGCATAAGCTATGGTATTATGCTCGCCCTGGACATGCTTTTGCAACTAACCACCTAAGCGACGGAGAATGATGCTGACTGATTGTTTATGGCTTTCACCACCCCCAGGTTGTTGCCCAGAACCTGATATGCCTGTTCTCTAACCTCTTCCCCCAAATTTCTAACTTAGCCACGCTGGAATTGTTTCCAATAGTGGTGAAGTTCTTAGTGAGACCGCTAGCGACACACTCGTCTGGCCATGATTGTGCGCACCATTCCCCCTGCATATATACTCCAAAAAACCTATTGCTCCTGCTGCTTCTGTGAACAGATGCAGCTCACGAATAGGCTGCTCTGTTGCGCCCATAAACGCACCCAATTAAACTTGTGTAGGAAATTATCCCATACCAACAGATCCATTATGATCTCGCTGCTAATGCGAATCCTGTTGCAGCTCCTCTTAACATATGCGGCCCATTGGAATCACCTGGCAAGCAAAGCTCAGCAACCACAGAATTTACTGCAGCTGTACTAGCGTGACCTTCCTAGCCTCTCTGCATTCTTATCTCTAACCACTGTTGTCTGCGCATTGATGGACTTCAGGTTTTTACTCGCTATTATTTGAGAAACTGACCAATAATTTTAAACCCTTCCCTAAATGCCGCACAAAGTAGCTCTGCTTCATACCACTTAGGATACATGTCCAGCCACGCTTGCATCACTGCCTTGGGTGTTTAACCTGAGCTCTATGTCCCTTTACCCAAACTTAATTGGTTTCTGACCCTGCGACTTCAGCCGAAAGGCCTCGTTGTATTCTCTCCAGATGGTCCCCTGGAACTTCTTATAGACTGAGTGGATAAAATTTGTGTCATTTACCTTACCCATAGCCATCCCTGGGAAAGCCTCTAAGTAACATCCTGTGTAGACAAGCTTCCCGCTTAGCCAATTATCCATCCGTTTCATATGAATCAGCCTGTGCCACTCCTCTTTCACTAACTTTTCCTTTAATCTTTAGCCCTGCTTCTGTCGGGAGTATATATCTATAAATGTGCCTTTCTCAATGTTCCTCCTTGTTTGTTTTGGCACATGAGCTACCATTGAGCCCAGATTTCAGCCTAAGGTTACCTCAGTCTATTCAACAGCTGTAGATTTTTTATGTATTTATTTATTTTCAAAGCCTACCCCCAATTGATTTATAGCTGCATCCATTTCAAGACCTGTTAGCCTATGCAACTTTCGTGCCCTCCTCAGCACGCCATACTGCTCCTAAAAAGCCTTATATGCTGCTTCACCATCCAATTCACTAGAACTATCTAACCCTGAGCTGTCTTCTACTCCATGTACATTACAGTGATCACCCATATACATGTTATTAATGTTAGCATCATCATTAGAATACTCACCGATCCCTGCTGAGAAGCTGGTAGTGGTGACAGATGTTTTGTCTTTTTTTTTTCGCGCTGGCCCTGATGTCAGCTGCTGATGCTGTTGTTGTACCGCTGACCGGACTGGATGTGGCACCTGGTGAACGGCTTTGAGCTGCTGGAGTCGCACTGGGATTGGCATGGACTTAGCGTTTTGCTTCTCCTGCTGTGGTGCTAGACACGGGTCCATTTGAAGGCCAGTTTCAGATATAATATATCCTAGGAAGGAAAGGCTCTTTTGTTCGAAAACACATTTTTCAAGTTTGCAATATAACTGATATCTTCGAAGCCTACACAATACTTCTCTTACATGTCTGCGATGAGATGAAAGGTCTGGGGAAAAAATAAGGATGTCATCTATGTAGATAACTACAAATTGATAGAGTAAATCTTGGAAGATCTCGTTCATAAAGTTCTGGAAAACAGCTGGAGTGTTACATAGGCCAAAGGGCATTACCAAGTACTCAAAGTGTCCATCTCGCGTATTAAAAGCAATTTTCCACTCACCCCCTTCTTTTATTCTAATTAGGTTATATGCCCCTCTTAGGTCCAACTTGGAAAAGATGGAGGCCCCCTTTATTTGGTCAAAGAGCTCAGAAATCAAAGGTAGAGGATATCCGTTCTTCACCGTGATAGAATTGATGGCACGGTAATCAATACAAGGGCGAAGGCCCCTATCCTTCTTTTTTACAAAGAAGAACCTACCACTGCTGGGGATGATGACTTTCATATGAATCCTCTCTTGAGATTTTCATGAATATATTCAGATACTGCATTGGTCTCAGGAACAGATAAGGGAAAAATACGTCCACGGGGAATGGGTTTACCAGGTTGGAGATTAATGGCACAGTCCCAGCTTCTATGAGGTGGAAGTTTAGTGGCCTCCTGTTCACAGAAGACATCTGAAAAACTTCGGTATTGAATTGGCAATAATTGATGATTGCCCAGTTGAGCCTTAATTTTGGAAAAAACAGGGGTAATTTTAGTCAAACAACTACTGTGGCAAGCAGAACTCCAAGAAAGAATCTCACCAGAATGCCAGTCTATCCCAGGAGAGTGAAGACGAAGCCATGGCAGGCCCAGGATCAAAGAGTTAATGGCCTTAGAAATTACCAAAAAAGAGATGGTCTCAGCATGTAGCGCTCCCACTCTGAAGGTTAGAGGTATGGTTCTAAACAGAATGTGTCCTCCAGAAATAGTGCCTCCGTCAATGGCGGTAAGGGAGATAGGTCTCTCTAGGGACTGGGTAGGAATACCTAATTGAGAGATGGTAACCGAAGAAATGAAATTACTAGCTGCCCCAGAGTCCAGTAGTGCAGAAACAGGGTAGACCTTGGAACCTACCACTACTTCACCAGAAATACTAAGACAATCTTTACTGTTGGCAGGAGAGGATATGAAAAGAGGGGACCAGGGGGGCGTGGCTTAACCACCATTCCGGACAGTCGCATCTTGGAAGAGCTCCCTGCCTTTATTAGGAAAAAGCCCATTTTTCAGTGCTCACCAAGTGCTATTTAGACACTGCTGGATAACGGGATTTGGAGGGGATATAGTCCCCGTTACAGTGAGCGCTCGCGCCATTTACCACCCGGCGCAAATCGCTTCCCCGCAAGCCATATTGCCTGTAACAACTTGGCCCTCCTGAGGTGATAACTTTCTGGACGGTAAACATATAGCAGCAGCACCGCTGCAGAGGAAAACATCTTAAGCGCTCATCTTACCTGTCACGGAGTTGCGGGCGGCTGAGCCGAGGCCACGACGTTGGCGGTACCCCTATGGAATAGAGTGAGTCCACAATCTTCATCAATCTTTAGGGAGGACTCGATCTCCAGCTCATTGGTGGACTTTAATCCGGCTGTGACAGGGAATTTGCCTCGCTCGCCAATAATATAACTTCCGGAAGTTAGGGCCGCCATTACCTTCAACTCTTCCGGCCTCATCTAACCAGACCACCTCCCAGAGGGCACCGCGGGCTCAGTGACCGCATCTGGAACCAGCCCAGCTCCCCTGATGCAACGGCGGTAACTGAGTACCTGGCAATCTGGTAGTCTTGGACTGGAGAGAAGTTACAGACTTCCACCTGGTGCTGACTGTGCTTGGCTGCGCTGTGACCTCACCTGACTGCAGGTCTGTGTTTATCCACCTTAAGCTCTCACTTGCTTGTCTCTCCTATTGCTGTACTGGGTCATAGAATATCTCTAGATCTAACTGTACTGCCCCCTTGTGGTCATACTAAATTCTAAGCTTTAACTTTTAAAGGGAGCTTCTGTGTAAATTTGAGAGTGCTTCTCTAGCATAACATAGCATCAGTGTTAATAACTGAGAAGACAACTCTCTTGGAGACAACAGCAGTAACAACTATAGACAGTGTTGAGACGTCTGGAGCATCTGTCGTTAGAGTATCCCAACTAATGTCCTGCAACTGTAAGTTGTAAAATTAGGTCACCTTAACTCTAAACATAGTGGAGGTGGAGGAAGCGTCATGCTATTGATGCTCTAAAACAAAGTGTTGAATATTTTTCTGTCCAGATTGGGAAACTAAATGCAATCCTGCACAACAAATTACTATAGGTTTTGATCTCTACATAATCCTAGAAACGTCTGGTGGAATTTTTGTCTCGCCAATATGTCTCACAAAAATAAAAAAATTAGCAATACTCCTAAACATACCATTATTAAGGCGCTAGAAAAGGCCAGTGGCCGCTCTAAAGCATTACTGGATGCAGCTGACTCAGACGACAACTCATCACCTGAGACCGCACTTACTCCCAATGATGTGATTGCTATAGTCACAAAAACAATTCAGTCAGAAATTAGAGCAATTGTCTCAGAACTTCGTTCGGAAATATCAGAACTGGGATCTGGAACGGACGCTGTTGAAAATCAACTAGATGCAGTCTCTAAGCATCAACAAACAACAGATACCGAGATAGTTGACCTGCGAACAGAATTTAACTCCTTTAAAGATCAAATAGAAGATCTAGAGAACCGAAACAGACGCAACAATATCCGGACTAAAAATATTCCAGAATCCGTTTCTGCAGAAGCTCTACCTGACTACCTTGAGGGTTTATTCCTACAAATGATACCAGACCTTTCAAAAGACCAACTTATCTTGGACAGAGCGCATAGAGCCCTACGTCCAAAACCAAGTTCAGATCAACCTCCTCGAGACATAATTATAAGATTTAATTATTTCAAGACCAAAGAGAGAATAATGGCCTCCTCTAGAAACGTACAGTCAATCCCGTATTCTGGTTCGCATTTGCAATTATATCAAGATCTGGCTCCCTCCACTTTGAAAAAACATAGAGATCTTATTAACATAACGAAAATTCTACGCAATCATTCCATCAAGTACAAGTGGGGCTTTCCCAGTTGATCGTTTCCAGAGATGGTAGGAACCACTCAGTGAGAACTCCGGATCAAGGCCTTGAGTTACTCAGACGCTTTTGACTTATCCAGGACTCTGAAGCTTCTGCTTCAACTTCTACATCTCAGCAGAAAAACCCGGCTCCACCGACATCCTGGCAGCGAGCATGATTTATTCATGCTATCCAACTCCAGTCTCTTTTTCTCACTCTGATGGACTTTGTTATGAGGTTTGAGAAAGTTTTTTTTTGCTCTAACTATGACTTACTGTAGATATAAATTTGTATTGAGGTTTTATACAGGTTCTTTGCATATGCCCTCATACTTAAACCCGAAGGAATGCTAGTTATTACGTCCTTGTAAATATTCTAGAATATGTAACCAACTACTGTCTCACAATATTTAGAATCCTACTTGCACAGCCCCGCTCAGTAGAACTTGGACCTATTCCAAATCGGAGTGCCCCCCCAAAATAGACATGCAGTTTCTCTCTCTTTTTCTTTATTTGTGTCTTTAATAGTTAACCTGTACTCTGGCTTAACCGGATCTTATTCAGACCAGCTCTTAGTCCTGGTGCAAACTTGTAAAATGTTTATGTTTGAATTGTTTTGATGTACGACCTACTTGTTATTAATGTGATGTTATTTATAGCATTTTGACTTGTTATATATTCAAGATGTTTCCCGGCATCCACGCCTCTATTACTAGCAGACATGTGCTCCAAATATGCGCTATACACAAATTCTGTCTACACTCTCTCATCTTCCTTCCATGGCGCTCCCTCACACCTTTACTTCCAAAGAGATGGTGGTACGTGACACACCATTTCTCTTTTCTACAGGTCCTGCATCTCACATCGAGATCATCAGAACCGCCTTGTTTTTCCTTTCCCTTCTTCCTCATGTGTCTCCCCCTCACCACATCCAACTACTATTTTTGAATAGAGACTCCGGCCTTTCTTATAGTGTAGAATATCCCTCACACTTCCATCCACCATGAACTTCATAATCTTATCACTTAATGTCAACGGCCTCAATTCACCAAACAAACGCACAATGGCCTCACAGTATTTCAAGCAGAAGAACCCGGACCTAATTTTTCTGCAAGAAACGCATCTCAAAGTCCCGCACCCTACGCTGGCCTCTAAATCATATCCGCACGCTTTTTACTCTTCTGCAGATGCTAAGCGCAGAGGTACAGCAATTCTAATTCACAGCAGAGTCCCGCTGTCTGTAGACTCCCAGACATCTGACTCTCTTGGTAGATACATCATCCTTAGAGGCACCTTAAACCAACATCCCATAACTCTGGCTTCAGTATATGCTCCAAACGTGCAGCAGGGAAGCTTCTATGCAGACTTTTTTCAGCAGCTATCCTCACATGCAGGAGGTATGATCATCATCGGAGGGGATTTTAATACTATAATAGACCCAGTACTGGATAGGTCCAGTCAAACACATATATCTGTGGGCCATGTCGGGGAATCTAATAAGCTGAAATCCCAACTGAAATCATTCAACTTGTATGACGCCTTACGCGTGTTATATCCTTCTTCCAGAGCTTACACCCATTACTCAGCACCTCATGACCTATACTCAAGAATAGATTACTTTTTTGTTGACCATTTCACAACTCAGAGGTTGGGAGATGTTCGGGTCCTTCCGGTGTCCTGGTCTGATCATGATACGGTCGAGCTGATTCTGCGCTTACCTCATTTCCCTCAGTCACGCCCAAAGTGGCGTCTGGATGAGTCTATACTCCTTAAGAAAGAGCCTATCTCCCAGATCTCCCAAGCTATCTCTGATTACATCTCCCATAATGCTTCCCCAGACATATCGCAATCTATCCTTTGGGAGGCCCATAAGGCCACTATACAGGGTACCCTCATCAAATTGACAGCACAACAGAGGCGGATAGAAAGAGAGCGTATTCTGGAGCTAGAACAAGATACAATTATCTGCAACTCGCCACCAAACTAATCCTAAAAAAACGTTTAGAATTTCAAGCTCCTTTCTCTCAAAGGGCAACTAAATCAAATATAATCTAAGCGAACAGCTAAAACTCTTCTATGGATCCAGCAGAAATACTATGAAAAAGGAGATAAGGCGGATACGATCTTGGCTCGCAAACTCCGTGCCCGACGTACTCAAAATAGAATAATGTCGTGAAGGATGCCGTGGGGGCCCTACTCTTTGACCCTCAAAAGATAGTGCAGCGCTTTAGGGACTACTACGTCTTGCTATATAACTTGCGTCCCACATTAGATGACCCAGCCCAGCTTAAAGCAAATATTAAAAACTATCTTCATTCTTGCTGATTGCCTAAACTCACTAAAGCACAATTAGCATCCCTCAATGCAGATATTACGTCAGAGGAAGTCTCTGATGCTATCAAAACTTTAAAGCGTCAGTCTGCCCCAGGCCCAGATGGATTTTCCGCTATTACAAAAAAATCTCCCGCCAGCTAGTACCCATGCTCACGGGATTGATGGGATCGATTATGGAAGGAGGCAAATTTGATGGTGCCACCACCAGAGCAGGGATTGTGGTGATACCCAAGCCGGACAGAGACCCCATTGAGGTGGGCAGTTACAGACCCATATCACTTCTTAATGTAGATTTAAAGCTTTTCGCTAAAATACTTGCCAATAGATTGGGTCGTGTTCTCCCCTCATTGGTCCACCCTGACCAAGTGGGTTTTGTTCCGGGAAGACAGGCTTCAGATAACACCAGAAAAATAATAGATTTAATTCACTTGGCTAATCGCACGTCTCTCCATGCTCTGGTGGTCGCTTTAGATGCTGAGAAAGCTTTTGGTAGAGTGGCCTGGCCCTTCATGCAGCAAACCTTGGTGAGCATGGGGATCCAGGGAGCTTTTTGTAAGGGAATTTCTGCATTATACCATAACCCCACAGCCTCGGCTTTGGCTAATGGTCTCACCTCCTCTCCCTTCAGAATAAACAATGGCACCCGCCAAGGTTGTCTTTTATCCCCTCTACCTTTCGCTCTAATTATGGAACCCTTGGCAGCCAGGATTAGAAATAATCCGGACATCACAGGCATCCCCACGAGTACTAGGGACCATAAGATAGCATTATATGCGGATGATGTCATACTTACCCTCTTTAGGCCACATATTTCCCTGCCCAACCTTTTTAATGAAATTACGTCCTATAGCTCTCTCTCGAATTATAAAATAAATGTCGATAAATCGGAAATCTTAGACTTAAACTCTCCTCAGTACATTATTCAATCGCTTAAGGCCAATTTTAATTTTAGATGGCAACATAGTAAGATTAAATATTTGGGAATCTATTTAACTAAAAGCTACCCCTCATTATATGCAGCTAATTTTCCCAGACTCCTCAACACAATTAGAAATGACCTATCCCAATGGAATAAATTTCACATTTCATGGATTGGCCGTATGGCCTCTATCAAAATTAATGTTTTACCTAGATTATTGTATCTATGGCAGACTCTCCCAATTAAGGTTCCCTCACATATCCTTAAGCATCTACAGCAGATGATTTCCAAATTTGTATGGGCAGGTCGTAAGCCTAGGGTACGAATGCGTATCCTCTTTAAGCACCAGACTGCTGGAGGACTAGGACTCCCAAACATATTAAAGTATTATCAAGCTACACATATGTCCCAATGTATTCTCTGGCATTCCCCTCCTTATAATAGAGTGTGGACTCATATTGAATCAGATATACTACAGTTATACTCCCCCATACTCCTTGCTTTGGATCTCACCCCAACATAGGACAAGGCGCCAAGCACAGCTTCCCACAGCCCGTTTTTCTGTTTCAATCTGGGACCAAGTGACTAGATCCTATAAAATGTTATCTGAATACCCGCTTCTTGTACCGCTTTGGAACAATAAAAAATTTGAACCTGGCCTAGATCACAAAACATTTCATCATTGGACCTCTCACAACCTGCTCTTTGCCTGGGATCTGGCTCCAATGAGGGTGTTCCCTACATTTTCAGAATTGCAAAATAGACTAGGTCTGCCGCGAATTTTCTTTTATCAATATCTACAGCTTAGACATTTTTATCGTTCCCTAAGAACTCCTCCCCCGTCAGATCGATGTTCACCCTTAGAGTCTCTATGTCGTACATCAACCGTTACTGTAGGCTTAATATCCACTGTTTACCAGCTGATCAATGGCCTTGGTCAGCCGGATAAAGAACAGCACGAGCTGGCTTGGGAGGGGGACACCAGGGAGACCCTGACACCAAAAGAGTGGTCAAAGATTAGAATTAATGTAGCTAAGACATCAATTTCGGTGAAAATAAAGGAAAATTCATGTAAAATGTATTACAGGTGGTATTTGGTCCCCTCCCGTCTGCATACTATCTTTCCTGCTTCCAGTGATCGATGTTGGAGGGGTTGCGGACTGCAGGGTACCCTGTTGCATGTTTGGTGGAGTTGCCCTAGACTGCAATTTTACTGGCAGCAAATTCACAAGCTGATTGAATCTGTGACATAGGTTAAGATGCCCGATTCCCCTCTTTACTCCCTTCTTCCCAGACGGCTTCCTGACATCACCCGACCTGTACAAAAACTCATTGGTCATATGGTAAATGCAGCTAAATGTCTGATTGCCCACCCCCCCTCGCTCTCAGCTACCATTAGTAAAATTTGGTCAATTTACAGAATGGAAAGCATTACAGCTGTTCTCAAATATAAACACATGGTCTCCTTGGATGAGCTATTTCGATGCTGAACCCCCATTAACAACCGTTTGACACTCATCCTCTCTCATAAACTATGATCATTAGAGGCTAGGAATGTCTTGTACTTTTAAATGGTAGTCACAGACAATCTGATTACACCTCCTTATAGCCAAATTTATCACTATTTTTCTTCATTGCCACCGGATATAAGGAACAATAGGTGATAAACTCCCCCCCTCCTCTTTCTCTTCCCCTAATCCCTCTTTCCCCATTGCTTGTCTTCCCCCTTTCCCTACGCAACAAAAATAAAAACAACCCTCGCTTCTTTACAGAAACATGCCAATTTTCTTTGTGCTGTCCATGCTCCCATTTATATGCATGTCTGTTATTTAAAGTGAAATGTTTCATATATTTGTCATATGATGTCTCACTTTCACACCTGTGTTGTTTTGAAAAACTACAATAAAAAATTTACTTCAAAATAAAAAAAATAAAAAAAAGAGGGACCAAACAAAACCTCCCTACCAAACGTTAGGTTCTGTCGTTTCCCGGGCGCTTAGGACAGGTACCCAAAAGATGACCCCCTTCACCACAGTACAAGCACAATTTGTTCTTGAACCTTCTCTCTCTCTCCTCAGCCAAAAGGCGGGTTCTTCCGAGCTGCAATGGTTCCTCCAGAGGTTGAACAGGGGTCTGAAAACTGGGAGCAAGACGACAAGGACCACAACGGGAATTTTCCCTCTCCAGAGATCGCTCCTTGAAACGAAGGTCAATTTTAATGCATAAGGAAATTAAATCATCCAAAGAGGTAGGGAGTTCCTGGGAAATTAATTCATCCTTAATTCGGTCTGTAAGACCTTGCCAGAAAGCAGCTGTTAGGGCTTTGTTATTCAACCGCAGCTCTGAGGTGATTGTCCTAAACTGTACAGCATATTGGCCTACGGAAAGACTCCCTTGCCGGAGTTGAAGGATACTGGTAGCTGCGTTGGCGACTCGACCGGGCTCCTCAAAAACCTTCTTAAAGGTAGAAAGGAAATCGGAGTAATTATGTAATAAGGGATCATCTCTCTCCCAGAGCGCGGACGCCCAGGCTAGGGCCTGACCAGACAAGAGGGATACGATATATGCTACTTTAGCCTTTTCAGATGGAAAATGTCCAGGAAAGAGCTCAAATTGTATAGCACATTGATTCAAAAATCCCCTACATAACTTGGGGTCCCCATCAAACTTACGTGGGTTAGGAATACGTAAAGATGAAGCTGCACCTGTAGGTAAAGAGGCGACAGTAGGGGCCTGTATAGGAGTTGAGGCCGTCCCTGACGCTACTAAGGTTGCCTGCAAGGTATCTATCCGGGCTGACAGTCCTTGTAAAAATGCAAGCAACTGATCCTGATTAGCTTCCTGTTTTTCTATCCTTTCTAACAAATGTTGGAGCAAATCCTTAGGAGAAGGGTCTCCCGAAGTATCCATATTATGGTCAGAGCAAACTGTAACACTTGTGTAACATGCAGGAAAATAGATAATAAATATGGAGTACTTGCCTTGCTCTAGAACAGCGCTGGCTGGCCGGTGGTGCGGAGTCTAACGAACCCCCTGGTGTTCACCAAGAACCGCCGCAACGCTGGATGGGCTTTGCTGCGGAGGTACGCAGGACGCGGTCCACTGGTCTGCCTCTAGAGGTAAGGATGCGGGAGGTAGCTTGCTGACTTGCTGGGATTGGAAGGTAGTATAGGAACCACTCCGTAGTCAGGATAGCCAAGGTCTGGTACACTGGATATAGAGATATGCTTAGTACAACAAGCCTGGGTCTGGTACACAGGAGCGGAGATCTAGACGTAGTCAGCAAGCCTGGGTCTAGTACACTGGAGCAGAATATGGAAGGTCAGCAAGGTACACTGGCAATCACAGGAAATCCAAAGTCAGGAACAAGAGAAGTTGCTCTGACGCTGCCCAGGCGTCAGAGCAGGTTTTTTATGGAGCAGTTTTTGAATTCCCCGCCTGCAGGATCATGTGACAGCGCTGCCGAGACCCGGAAGTAGCGGAGACAGGTAAGCGTGTAACAATGCTGTGATGAGGGTGTATTGTGTACCCATACAAACTGTTACCCCATTAATATGCTTCTTCCCCTGCTTCCTTGTCATCTTCAGCCCCTTGACCCTGTGCAGTAAGTTGGAGAAGGGGGGTAGTTTAGTCACTATGTACTGCTGGTCCGTTATATTTTCTGATACTTGCTGGGTTTCTCCTGCCTTTGCCTCCAAGTTAGCCGGAATGTCCATGCTGCTTTACTCCTTCTTGGCTGCTCTCTAACCTTTTGCTCTGCCTGTAGCTGCACTCCTTGTCCTGCTCACATGTGACCCATAGCCATTGCTTAATGTTTGTGCCTGGCTGGGATCCTGAATCTCAGGCGCCGCGATCAAATGCCTGGATTTGTTCCTCTGCCTTGTGGGACAGCTGCCTGCAGTGTTTTCCTTGTTAATTTGCAGGCATGTCTGCTGCTTCAATTCAAGTTAATTGTGATTTTTCTGATCAGCAATGGCAATGGCTGCTGCTGCTGCAATCTCCACTCATACTATACCTTCTCTTCCTGTCCTTGCAAGATCTTAACCTCTCCCACTTGTTTTCCTAATAAGTCTCTCACTGGCTTTCTTATACCCCAGGTGTGAAAGGGGGACGTGCCTCCCTGCACCCCCCCCCCCCCCCCCACTTCAAGCTGCTCGAGTATTTTGTGTCAATCCTACTTATCTAGCTGCGGTGCCAATTTGGCCCCTCCTCCCATTTTCAGTAGGGGTGATACTTGTAGTACCCACAGAAAGAGAGCAGCTTGTCAGTTAGACACAGAATATTGCTGATAAGAGAGCAGCCTTTCAGTCACACACAAAATACTACTGATCAGTAGCAGTGTCTGTGAGGCAAAACTGCTCAGGAGTTTCTTCAACTTCCAGAATTGACTCCAAGGAACATACTGCTCCCCCTTTGTGAAGGGGGAGCAGTCCTATATGAAAAGGACATGCTTCTCCTCAGTTTTTAACCACCGTTTCTTTTTAAATAATAACATATAGACAGGCCATAAACAATCACACCACAGAGATAATAGTATAATCACTTGTTTTGATCCTGGCTATTGCCTCAAAACAGTATGGAAATTAATCTCTGGACAATAAAATGAATCTCTCATAATAATTTGACTGAACACTCATGTAAAATACTGTCTTCATTAACTTTAGAGCCTTCTATAATAAAGCTCTAAACTGTAGGTAGAAATATATAGACAGTCTTCTCTATATTACCACAAGGAACGTCATTAACTAGTTATTCTCCAGTTGGGTACTTACCTGCTGAGGACAGTTTCACACTGTGCACAAACGGCCCCCTGGTCTTTTTGCCCCATAGGTAATTTGGCAGAGCATTTTGAACAGGTATAAAATTCTGCACAAGAATTCTTGTTCTTATCAGACATTATATTACTTTTCTGTATTTTATTTTTTTTAAAAAAAAGAAATACAGATTAGGCAACTTTCACAGAGAAAAATACAGCAAAATATTTGCTAGTTTTGACTCTGGCTAATAGCCTCAAAACAGTAATATAAATATATGTGATAATAATAAAGTAAAAGTTGAAGATATTGTGAAAATTCACCTAAGTGCAGATAAAGTCTAGTTATAACCCTATGTGCCCTTTGTAAACACACACACACACATATATATATATATATATATATATATATATATATATATATATATATATATATATATATATATATATATATATATATATATATACACACACACACACACACACATACATAAACATACACATACACATCTAACTCGGCTGACTTATATCAAAAACAACTTCCCCCACTGGGGTACTTAGCTGCAATTGTCAAGGTAGGGAAGCCAGCAGCAGATGGATTCTCCATTAATTCAATCAGGAGTAGAGATGCTCTGGCTCGGTTTTCTGAAAACCGAGCCCACCCAAACTTAGAGGGTCTGAGTAGGCTCGCGAGCCGGTTCGGTACTTTCGCACGTCCTCGATCTGAATCGAGGCAAAACGTCATTGTTGCGTTGTCAGATCTCGAGGGTTTTGGATTGCTCACACAGAAACATGAGTGGTAGCACTGTTCTTGTCACTTGACAAAAATTGACTGGAAATTAATGTTATTGAGGTTAATAATAATAATAATGTAGGAACAAAAAAAAAAGAGCCAAATTATGTGATCTTAGAAAAAAAAAATAGGGATCCAAAACCAAAACCATAACACGAAGGTAATTCAGATTCAAAACCAAAAACAAAACATGGGGGTCAGTGAACATCTCTAGTCAGGAGTCCGTCTGAGGTAAACTCTAGCTGAATTTTCCCACCTTTGGAGTGCACCAATCAGCAGGGGGGGGGGGGGGGGGGGGATCTCCGTTACACTCCCCGCACTGGAGGCTTTTGCTTTGGGGAGGATTATCCTACCCACTCACTGGAGGCTTTGGCTTATTTTTAGCTCTCCTTTGTTTCTTCTTGTTTCTTTGTATCTTATTCTTGTTCTTCATTTTTTAATAAACAAAAACGGAACTATATTCCATTTATAAGTGAACCAGTGTAAAACATAAGACTAAAATCCACTCCTAACCTCACTGACATGTCAGTAACACTAAGAAAACAATAAAAATCTAATCTAGCAGCAAGTACTGCAGAGCAGTACTTAAACAGCTGTCGAAGTCAGCAAATTGGATAAAGTCATTTCAATTAATATCGAGCAAACTTGGTTGTCTTTGTCTGAAAATATGCGTAGAGCACGTTACGGCGTGGAAGGGCGTACACTTGGCAATAACAGTTTTTACGCTTTTATACACATTCACACGAACACACACATTTGTAATTAGTACACATTAATTGTAGTTGCAACACATAGTTATTTATGTCAAAATATAGCAGTATGTATTTATAATATTATTAGTTATATGCATGCTAGTGAAATTAAAGGTTCAGGTTGCAGGAATTGTGTCATGTTTAGCATCATTTTAATCCCCTATTCATCAGCAGCTGTCCAGTTCATTCGCCGAATAGATCGCACATTGCATACTCTAGTTAGTGATGTAAGGGAATAAATGTTTAAAGTGATACGGACCATAAAATGCTAATAGACTAGTTGAAACTCCAGTCTTGGCGGGAAAGTCGGAGCACATCCCCTGGAGAGATGACCCCCACCTTTGGATATTTTGGTTTGAACTGGCCTATGACCTGTAGTACACTGGACCTTCCTGAAGCCTGGAACAATAGAAGCAAGCCACACCATCTGCATTGTTTTACTGTATTTCTGACTGCATATCAGCAGGAGCTCTGAGCTTAGTGACCAGTCTTCCTTGACCACAGCCTTCAGACCTGAATGACTGTTCACTGGATCCAGAGCGCCTGCGTTAATTAACGGCTGTACTTGTTTTTATTTAGCTTGAATTATTCTGCTACTTTTGGATAATAAATTACTTTGTGCTTTGGAAACACAAATCGAGATTTGATAATCGTTATTGGATAGCGACAAAACGTGCATAACACAGCCCAACTCCTTGGGTACTTAAACAAAACTGAGGTCTGTGGGGTTGCAGAGGGGAGGAGGCAGCAGCAAAATTAGTTGCTAATTTTGATTTTTGTATATCTTTTTATTAAATAATTTTTAATTGTATTTTCCACATATTTGTTTTATTGTATCTTTTGTTGATTATGGTCCTTTTTTTAGTGTGTATATGATTTTTTGTGTATATGCATTATTAAGTGACGTGCGGGTATTGGGAATATATAAGAAGCCCACACGTAGAACTCCCCTCATACACCTTGACAAAGGCTCCAGGAGAGCCGAAACGCGTCAGGACGGCTGACGGGAGACTTGGAGATTTGTGACGTCAGACGCATCTAGCGGGGATTCCTTCCTTTACGGACCTGGGGCTAGATTTACTAAGGTGCGGGTTTGAAAAAGTGGGGATGTTGCCTATAGCAACCAATCAGATTCTAGCTTTCATTTTTTTAGCACTTTGTACAAAATGACAGCTAGAATCTGATTGGTTGCTATAGGCAACATCCCCACTTTTTCAAACCCGCAGCTTAGTAAATCTAGCCCCTGGTCTTGTTCATCGAGCGACTACTGTGGGAGTGTTTGCCCGGGACACGTCTCGCTACATAACATCATTTGTTACGCCCGCTTTCAAGCTTAGGGACGGTAAGAGTCCATCTATCCCCGGTTATTTGGTTTGCTCTGGCGGTCCTCACTATATGTATATTCTATATTTTTCATGGGTTGAAGTTTTATACCATTTTTGAATAAAGTGTGTATGTTTTTACACTATGGGTATTTTCCTTCTTTTTTTTTTTATCATAATCTTGATCGAGTGGGATCCCATTCTGGAACATCTATTTATGAGAAAAGTGGAATTTACATAACAGACTCTGTTTCTATACATCACTTGGTGAGTTTAAACCCTTGAGGGGTTAAGATTATCCCCCCGATCACGTGGTGTTCACGTCTTATTAACAACACACAGATTTTTAAGGGACTTTCTCTACATCATCCCATTTGATTGGCAGGTTGCACTATGTTCGGTATTTTGTCTTCTTGTTTTATATATGTATCCACGGACATGGCATGAAGTAATTGGACAGCTTATAGAGGATTTTAACTACATCCCGCTGAATTGCATGAATTTGAAGAATTGGTATATGAACTTATCACTTTATTTTGTCGTGACTGTGTATCTATTTGCTTTGTATTCATCTGATATTTTATTTTTGAGTAGATATTATTTTATTGTTTTAGCTGCACTTGATAGAATTGCATGTTTTGATTGGCGCCTGTCAGCAAATCTGTTAATATTTTACTGTTAACTATTTAAGTGGCAACTCCATGCATCCTCATCCAACCCCATGGTAGCAGTTGCCCCCAAAGTGAATGAAGGAGAAAATGAAAATAGGTTGGGGGTGAAGGAAGCTGGATTTTAAATTAAGGACAAGTTCGTTTTTAGCTATCGCGCATTACCCTGGAGCAAAAGGTAAGAGGTGCTACGAGAATATTAGCCTAAGGTGGCCTAAACCCATAACCGGGCTTTGGCCAGTGATATTCACTCCACCGAAACTGCACTGGCCAAGGTTACTAACGACCTCCTATCTGCCAAATCCAAGGGTCACTTCTCCCTACTAATCCTCCTTGACCTCTCTGCAGCCTTTGACACCGTGGACCACCCCCTCCTGCTGCAAACCCTTCTCTCTTTCGGCCTCTCTGGATCTGTCCACACATGGTTCACCTCATACCTTGCTAACCGCTCCTTCTCTGTGTCCATGTCCGGCTCTTCCTCCTCCCCCTACCCTCTCCCTGTAGGAGTCCCGCAGGGCTCCGTCCTGGGCCCTCTTCTCTTCTCGCTCTACACTTCCTCCCTTGGTGCTCTCATCTCCTCCTTCGGTCTTCAATATCACCTTTATGCTGACAACATTCAACTTTACACCTCTACTCCTGATCTTTCTTCTACCCTCCTCTCTCGTATATCTGACTGCCTCTCCGCCATCTCCTCCTGGATGTCCGAGCGTTTCCTCAAAATCAATATCTCTAAGACGGAACTCATTGTCTTTCCTCCGTCCAGACCTCTCTATTGTCGTCAACAACACCACCATCTCCTCTGCCACCCAACTCCGCTGCCTGGGTGTCACCCTCGACTCCTCTCTCTCTTTTGCCCCCCTTATTAATTCCCTTGCCCAAGCCTGTCGCTTCCAACTACACAACATCGCCCGCATCCGTCCCTTTCTCTCTCAGGATGCCACTAAGACTATTATCCACGCACTCATCATCTCCCGCCTGGATTACTGCAACCTCCTCCTCACCGGCCTCCCCCACTCCCATCTCTCCCCCCTCCGCTCTATACTCAATGCGGCCGCGAGACTCATCTTCCTCTCACGCCGCTCCTCCTCTGCCTCCCCTCTCTGCCTTGCCTTACACTGGCTCCCCTTCCCCTACAGAATCCTTTTCAAACTCCTCACCACCACTTACAAGGCTCTCTCCAACTCTACTGCCCCTTATATCTCTAGCCTCCTCTCCATTCACACTCCTGCCCGCTCCCTGCGCTCGGCCAATGATCGACGTCTCTCCTCCACTCTAATCACCTCTTCCCACTCTAGAATACAAGACTTCTCCCGAGCTGCCCCCCTTCACTGGATTGAATTCCCTCGTTCCATCCGCCTCTCTCCTACTCTGTGCTCCTTCAAACGTGCGCTGAAAACCCACCTCTTCCTCAAAGCATACCAACCATCCACATAACCCCGCCTCTCGCTCTCAAAACGCTCTCCCCCTTACCTTATCTGGCTGCTACTGTGCCTGTTCTGTTCTCCCTCCCTTAGGATGTAAGCTCACTTGAGCAGGGCCCTCTTCCCTCATGTCTCCCTACCTGTTCTTCTGCTTCGTTTTTTGCATCAGCCAGCATGGAGTTTCTGAGGTATTTTTGTTTATTGTTTTGTACTGTTTCACCCTGTATAGTCGAATGTTTTGTACTGTGTACGGCGCCGCGGAAACCTTGTGGCGCCTAACAAATAAAGGATAATAATAATAATAATAATAATAATAATAATATTGGCCTGTATCAGATTCTATCATGGCCTGTCATAAAGTCATAAAGCTTCAGGTGTCTGTAAAACAGTAGAGATGTAATGCTTCACATTTTAACAGAATTGCAGTGTAAAATTAGCTCAGCAGTAAATAATATTTTTCACCTTCACAGTTCACATCTTAAAAAATGTAGATATTGGTGTTTAGTGGGCCTTTAATATCTAAACAACCAATACAAGTTTCAAAAATGTAGAAATCGAATAAAATCTAACATTACGCACTTCCAGCTGTTGTTCCTTTTCATCAAGGACTTCCTTCTGACACCGCAGGAAGTCCGAAAGCATTTGGGTAAGCTGTTTGCGGTCATCTATCTCTGCTGCTAGTCTTCCATTGTAATCAGCAAGCAACATGCAAGCATCATCCACCATCTTTGACAGTTGATCACCAGAAGCTTTATCTAGAGACAAACAGTCAAAATAAATAAATCAACCCAGCAAGCCCAAACTGTTCTCAAGTCATTCCACGGGTTTATTTCTGTATAATAACCACCACCAAATACCTACCAGTAATCTTGTCCAGAAGTGACACATCTTGTACTTCCACTGGTAATGAGCCTATCCTCTGATGCACAGCTGCATCTCCAGAAGCTGCATTCTCCAGCTCCTGCAGTGCACGTATGAGATCTGTTGTCTAGGAGAAAGAGAATAGCATGTCAGCCTTGGATGTAGACTCAAAAGTCATTTTTCATGCAGAAAGACATTAAACAGCATTTCTAAGTCTACCAATTTAAACATGAGGGCGAATTAGTGATTTTGCAGGTGACTGTTTCCCAGTATAGATAATGCATACTGAAAGTGTTATAAAAGGTGATAAATTAAAACGGAGTCGAGTCCATAAAAATGAAAAACAATAAACGTTAAATGCAAGATGTCTTATGAGGCCAAAACTTAAATAGCAAGTATACATATTTAGGCACGCATACTGAGCTCATTGTGCATGTCTTTTAAGCTGTACAGAAATCGGCTCTGCATACCCCCAAGCCAACAAGGAACGGATCTAAAGATACGTGTGGTGTTGGCTACGGGAATAGGCTTACTCTGCTCTAAATAGACCAGACACTGCAGAATATGTACAATACCTATGTGGAATATAAAATTTCAAAAATATTGCACAGAATTTTTTTTAAAATAAAATAATTAATGATATAGCCATTTATGAAAAATGAAAATGTTAAAAAAAAAAAAAATGTTCTTTTTATGTATATTTTTTCCCTTGGAAAAACATTAGGCTGTTCTTAATATACATTTTTACAGTTGCGCCTGAAACACGTTTTTGCATACGTACTCAGCCGGCAGCACTACTATTCGGAACTTAAACTAGCCTCCCAGTTGGAGCAAGAGATACTGCAGAAAATCAGGGTACTTCTGTTTGCACCTGAGTTTGACTTGAATGTGGTTGCACGGGAACGCCCTTTACTGTATATTGCCTACGTGAATCCGACCCATTCCCCACCCTGTTCACTCCCTTAAATTGTTGGCTGTAGCACGTGTCTTTGTGCTCGGAGATGACTTGGACATGGCTGCGTTCTATTGCGCATCGACTGGTTTAGAGTGTGCACAGTGTATTTTGTGCTGATGATATGCAGGAGTTCATGGTATACGCTCCTTAATGACCCAGGCCCACTATGTTTAAAATTGAATCGCCTCGTCACATCACCTTATGCAATCATCAGACGGAAGTCAAGCCTGAAATTGAGGAGCATATCTACCTAGATTTCTGAACAGCTGCTAATTTCCAAGTCTCTACGAGAATCAAGAATTATAATTGTGACTGGATCACTTATAAATAACTTATGGTACAAATTTATTTAAAGGAATTAGCGCAGGGCGCTTATTTATATAATTGCGCATGCACTTATTTTTGATATTGTGTATATTTTGGTAAGGGCAATTTTTATTTTCTGAGACCAGGGGAAGAAAATTAGTTTTTTTCTGTTTTATCCTTTCTAAGGGAAATGTATTATTTCTTAAGGTATTAATCCGATACATACAATAAGCCTTTGTGGATGGAAGTCTTTTATGCATTGTGATATGGAGAAACGGCTTGTTTGGGGTTTGTGACGTTCTGTTGGAATGTGTATTCTGAACTGTCTGAAGAAAGGGCCCATATGTTAATTAGATCTTTTGATGTGTGAAGCTCCAACATTGAAGGCAGGAAGGTTTAATTAAAACTGGCTCCTAGATTTTCTGCGTCTGAAAACCAGATGCAGGACATCACAGCATTTCTAGAATTTCATAGATAAGTGTAAATATGGTAGGCTTTGCAATGCATGTAAATCCATGTTTGTGTAAACACATGACATCTTGATTCTAAAAATAGCTCAGACTTCAATGGGGCTTTCTTACCCTTTGAGGCTGTGTTCAAACTGTATAAAAAGCACTGGCTTGTATTGAAAAATTGATCTTCTGATTTCATCTGACCTGATCACTGGTAACTTTAACCAGTGAAGAGCAAATAAACATCATTTGCTTCAAAGACCTGCTGGAAAATATCGTTCCATGCTGCAAATCCTGTGACCTACAGATAAGACCCAAAATCTAATCCGCTCCTGGCTGTTTCTGAGGTTTGGACCCAGCTTTTCCGGTACCACCGCTCTGGCTGCTACCCTGCAGCTCTGGTCAGTGCGATAGGCCAGGGGGGATCCATCCACAGCAACCCTGATCCATAGTAAAAGGTCAGGAGTACCAGCCCAGGTACACTAGTAACAGGGTACACTTGAAGCGTCAGTTACCCACAAGAAACCCAACACTGAATGCCGGTAAGGAGTCCAGTGGTGTCAGCATTTGTAAGCCCCTCCTACTGCGGCAAGAGGGCGCATTTGGGATAACGAAAGGGTACGGTGGCAAAGTAAGCCCAGCTAATACCCAGCAACAACAGGCAGGGTGGCATAGGCGGTCCATCCTGTCACACTAACCCTTTAACGTGAAAATGTTACAACAGAAATAAAAATATAAATAAAGTAAATTTAGGCTATTAAAATTCATTGCTTTCTTATGCACAAACATAAGCAAAAGCTAAAAAAACATAAAGAAATGTAGAAGCTTACATTAGTTGTATGTAAGCAATGTACCATTGCAAAGCACCAGACCACCAACTGCCATAGTATTTTACTAATGAGTTTTAGATGATATCCAGAGAACACACATAATTGTACAGATATCCACTTTGACAACTGGTCTGCAAGCATTTACATTATGAGTGGTAATTGCTATTAGCCTGCCAAGCTTCTGGTCTCAGCAGACAGCCTCACTTCTTTCCCACAACTGATGTTATGACCCATGTTACATTCTGTTGTAATAAATTGTCAGAAATAAGCTCAAAATAAATCCAATGGAAACACTCATATATACATCTTATTGGTGAGCAGGGTTTATTTTTTCATTATTATATGCACAAGTTATTCTTGTTGTTTGACTCAGAAAGTCATACAGAATAATTTTCAGTATAAATGGTCCTTTTCTAAGCTGTATATTAGACTGCACAGTTGTTCTTCCTTTATCCAGCAATAATAAGATTTTTACTCACCGTAAAATCCATTTCTCTTGACTCCATTGGGGAGCACTGCGAGACATTGGGGTATAGTAGGTGGACTGGAAGTTTAGGCACTTATAAACTTGTTTGTTCCTCCCACTCCTCCCCTACTAAGCCCCTCCTCTCCAGCTCAGACTTCAGTTTTGTATAACCAAGCCAGGAAGAAAGGAGAAGCAATATAGAAAATAGCACCAAGAACAGCACTACTTTCAGAGCAAGGGAGGGTGCGCAGTGCCCCCCAATGGAGTCAGAGAAATGGATTTTACAGTGAGTTAAAATCTTATTTTCTCTTTCCTGCCATTGGGGGGCACTGCGAGACATTGGGGATATACCAAATCTTCCTCAAGGGAGGTTTTGCTCTGGAACAGGTGCACGCAACAAACTGCAGGCAAAGCTTGCATCAGCGGATGTCAAACCATGCAACCAAGAAACTCTGTAGAAGATAGAGGTGTTGCCCTTCCTACACTAGAACGGATATTGGAGTTCCTTGCCCGTTAACCACACTGAGCATTTTCGTGGACTCGCAGCGCTGCAGTACACTGTTACGAGTGTACATCCACAAAAAACAGCTGGGACGCCAGCGATGCTCTGCGCATACCAATGGAATCCAGCCTATCAGCACTTTACCATTTACACACATATCGGAGAGGACTTTTCTGTACCAACAGGAGACATCAGGAGCTGATCCCTTCTTCGCAAATGTAAGTCCACAGTCTTTTCACATCTGTGAATCAAGCCGAAACGGATATTATTCACTTATTGTGGGAATACGAACTGTAAACTACATTCGCATTTATTAAAGGATTTATCTGCACCTAGTGGAGGATTTCCATTCAGAGGAGGATATGCAAATCCTCCAGGACTATCCGGCTGTTTACACCGGTTATTGATATTATGGACCCCTGT
The DNA here is from genome assembly GCA_036250195.1 of Mixophyes australis. NCBI lineage: Eukaryota > Metazoa > Chordata > Amphibia > Anura > Limnodynastidae > Mixophyes > Mixophyes australis. The sequence goes on from JAVHZZ010000005.1 coordinate 134,228,203, forward strand.
GCATTTTATTGTTATCATGCCTATTGTGACTCCGTTCACTATGTGATTATATGCGTTTACCACGTTTATCCCTGTTGTGACTTGTTGCATGGGTCTGGCTAGACCACGTTCTTCTGTTGTATACCATTAAACACCTGTTTACAATCCACTGTTCTAGCGCCGAGGTACTTTCTTTAATACCATTTGTTGCCCTTCTGTACCACTGCTTTACCGAAGCACCGTGACCTGTCGTCCAAGAAACACCAACCATTCTGGTGAGGTAAATGTAAAGTCACCAGAAATGGAAAACGGAGCGCGAACATCCGGAAAAATGGTGGAAGGGATGTAGTAGGCCTGAGACAGTCTGGAAACTGACCAGGGCCGCTATTGAGCATCCGAAAGGACGAAGAAAACCTAGTCTCCCGGCTAAAGACTCTGTCGTTGATTTGGTACCGAAGAGCACAACCCATATCCAGCCGACGAAAAGCGTAACACGCAACGGAGGAAGAATAACCGAATGCTTGACCCCAAGCTCCCGAGTCAAATATAATGCAGATTCTATTGTCTGAACCAATATTGGCCGGAGCGAACGCACTTCTCTCCTCTACTGGAAAAGTAGAATGTGGGAGTGCATTGCACACTACCGGCACTGTACTCCTGCAAGCAGGGCGATATGCAAGTGACCACCCCTACCCTGGGATAAGCATATATTTCAGAGTCAGTAAGTAAAAAGTGGTCAAACCAAGTGTTCAGATCACCTGGACTAGATTTCAAGGCTTAGCTCTAACTGGCAGAGACCCCTTAAAGAAAGGCTTAAAGATATCAAGATCCTGCAACCCGCTGCTGAAATATATGTAGAGCACTGGGAGCAGCACCTTGTGGTAAGGTAGGCGGCTATCAGAGTTAGGTTGCGAAAGAAAGCAACCTATAAAGCCAGCCCTGAGACGTGTGAACACTGCAGAACTCGCACCAAACGCTTACTGTTTCCAGATCTCTGAAAACGGATGAGGAAAACTGCCCTCTATCCATGGTACTAAGCAGCTCCCTGCGAAGAACCTCTGGCCCTAAGGCTAGAGTCTTCCAAAGCCACAAGTTAGACGATATAAAGAGAGACAGGAGGCCCACGACTGTTCAGATCTGGTCACAGAGGTAGGTGGAAGGAAGGTGTCGCCACCAGAGCCTGCGAACCATACACTGGGTGGAGAATGAAGGGCCCCAGGACAGCTGGAAGCCGTACTGTGTTAGACATTTCTTAGCTCCCCTGGATACCTGGGAAGTGGGAGCGACAGGTACACCAGACCAAAGCTTTAAGAAGCATCCTGGTACCGGAGAATTCCGCTTAAGGGTATCTAGATTAAGAGTAGTAACGGAGTGACCTGATAAATCAGTATGAACGCCCTGGGGCAAAATCTGAAGTACCCCCAATACTCCCCCAGGTGGGCAACGGACGTTTCCGTAGAGAGACCATTTGTCTTGGTTAATTGCCTGTCTACTGAGGTTCTCGGCCTTCCACCTTTTCATGTCGGGATAATGGACTTAAGTGTGGGAACCTGACACGTTGCTCAGGCTATAACCCGGTCGTCTGTTCCACTGCTCTCAAGCCACGAGTTCCCCCGTGATACTCCAGAAATGCAACAGCCGTTGCCTATCTGACCTATTGTTTAGGGGTTTCCCGATTAGGACCTAATGGTCCTGGCGCCACATCCTGTGAACCCTGAGCACCTGATTGAAACTACAGTCTTCTTGGTGAGATCCAAAACACCCTGGAACTCTAAGGATTCTATTAATTCGCCTCCAGGTAACAGACTAGAGCCTGTTCGGACAGGGGTTCAGGATCTGGAGAACGATTGACCTCACTCCTGATTATGTGGCTAACTACTGAGAGAGATTCGACCCATAGGTTCGGGCAGAGTGATGATTTGCGAGTCCAATAACCGGTGAACCAGGTTCTTTCTGGGGAATCTTCCTCTAGGAATGTTGAGAGAGGAGTATGCATTTATCTGAATTCTGAACATTGGTACCCTGTATACCAGTAACTTAATGCCACTGCGAAGAGAGAACCCCTCTCCGTATCATATCCCTGCACTGAAGTGGGGGCCCCTTTCCTGCGGAAGGGAGAACCTGTGGGACCCAGTCTAGAAGCTGAGGTCTAATACACATATCTGCTGTGGCAATAGGGAGGGGAACTATCTAGACTCTGCACGGAATGAAAAGGCAGGATTCTGAGCCGGAACAGAAATCTCTGTCCCACCAAAGCAAGAGCGACACCAGTGCCTCCTTCTTAACTGGTACATGTAAGAATACCTACATGATGTATACTGAGGCCAGGAACTCCTTTGTTCACTGCCTGCAATGACTGTGCGCAGAGATAACCTCCGAAACAAGAGAAAGTGGACTGCCTGTTGAAGTACTGCCAGCTTCAAAGGATCCGATTGTAGACTAGGAAGAGGTTGGAATAGACTACACCAACCTCCGGGACTACCACCAGGTATATAGGCCCCTTTCACTAACTACGTCTGTGCAGGTACTATATGCTCCTATGGGAGCCAAGTAGTGACTACCAGATTGGGCCCTCCGACCCTGGAACAGGAAATGAAAGAAGGGTTTAAGTCCGCCCTTGACGGGCCTAGTGGAGCTGACGGGAAGAGATGTACTCTTACTCTCAGAGGCCCCCTTTTTGGCTACACTGTAGCACTGCCAAAATGAGCAGCACCGTTCTTGGAACGTCCTTCAGTATACCTATGGCTAAGTACTCTGCCATGGCTGAATGGCCTATTTCACAACCCAGCTATGACCCTGTAGGGTGTAAAACATGCTGGCAGCTGTAAGATAAGTTGAGTGGAGGCTATGTTATACTTTCCGAAAGTCAAAAACCTACTCTGGGCGCCTGCCCTGCGTAGGGATAGTTGAATAAGAGAATATACGAGTCACAAGGGATGTTAATCCCACAGGTTTCTTTCCATCTTATTTTCCAGGGAAGGAAAAATATAAGAGAAGAAATTGTGCCCTGTGTAATAATTGTCTATTTGACTCTTAGCCCAACGGTCAGACACCGTGCCCAGCCTTTGAGGAGGTGCGGATGGGACCGCAAACTCAAGTTCTGCAAGGGTTAAAGTGTGTCTGATGCTTAAGCTGAAAATATACATCCTGAGAATGGATGTTGAATCTTCAGGGTTAATGTTTCTTCTCTGAAAATCCAGATGTAACTAGCCAACGTCTGTTGAGGGATGAACCCCATATCCTGATTCTGACTGAACAACCCTGGAAATCAAAATTATGCTTACCCCTGATAGGTGGTGAGCAAAAGTTTTCCTGTCTAGATGGGAACAGATCAGGACCCCAACATAGCTTTTCATGTCTGGGGGAAAGTGCCTGCGACAGAAATGATCTGTGTGAACTGAGTGTGCGTAGAAGCGAGAGACAAGGGGTTGTTCACGTACCTTTTCAGACCCCAACAACACCCTAGTGCATTCGACCATCGATGCTGTTAGTGATTTCTGCCTGGACTGCTTCTCCAGAGTTGCCGACACCGAAGTGGGAGCACCTCGTTCACAGGCCTCAGTATCGCAAGCTGCACAGAGAGCATCTGGGCTAAGCTATTGAAAATATAGCAATATATTTAGCACAGATATAATGCAGTTTAGCCATACCAGCGAGTCAGTCTGAAACATAAGACAATGGTAAGTAAAGTGTCACAGAATAAAACTGAATCTCGTCATTCTGGTAAATATATATATAATGCAATACAGACAAACCCGAGTGTGGCCCTCTATATAATCTCTTGCAGACATGCCAGAGGGTCCCTGACCCCTGGGAGTCCCCTCCTTTTTATGCATAATGGTTAGATGGAAAATGCCACAGAATAAATTTGTATGTTATCATTTTGGTACATGTGCAATACAGTAGACATATCAGAAGTACCAGCGGGTACCTTATATGACAACATATAAAAAAAAATATATTCATATATATGTGCATAAATAGTGAATGTAAAGCAGGATATTTAACGAAGTCTATGGGGGGTATTCAATTGTTAGCGAGACGCGTTAAAATTTCGCGCTCGAAAAAGAAAAAAAATTCCGCGCTCGTTTATTGCCGTTTGAGCGCTCGTTTTAAAAACAAACTCGCTCAATGCAAATGTTTTTTTGCATCCTCCGCCTCGCGCTCTACTATTGGTCCTAGCGAGTTTGAAATCTAAGGGGAGTGTTTTACGCTGGCAGCTCAGTATGAAAAAATAATGCAGCCAACAGCAAACTGTCATTTGCTGATAGCTGTTGGCTGACTTGGTTGGTGACTGCTGTGGCTTGTGACTCCTGAGGCTTGTGACTCCTGACTGCTCTCCATTGCTCTAATCTTCGAAATTGGATTAGTGAGTTGACTCTACACTGCACTATACACATATTTTTTATAAAAAATAACATTTTATTTTTTACAATACAGGCAAATACACACAAGAATATACTACAGACATACCACACTTATTTAATTGCACCCACCACACACACACACACACACACACACACACACATATATCTCCTTTTATATATATATATATATATATATATATATATATATATATATATATATATATACATACATTTACATACACACACATTTTTAAAAAAAAAATTTATTTTTTTCCTGTATTTAAGCAATTGCAGTTTTGACTTGTTTTAGGATAAAAATTGAATTAGTTTGCATTTACTTTTTTGCAGTCTACATAGATTGTATTGCACGTAGTTTTGTCCCTTAAAAATTATAATATAATTTAGTTAAAATACAACTGCTATATTTTTATCTAGTGTTACATTATTTTTTTGCTGTATTTCTACAGTTGTATTATTGTCCTTTTTCCCTTAGTTATCATTTAGTTTTCTGTAGTTTATAGATTGTATTTAACCTAGTTTGGTCCCTTAAAAATTATATTATAATTTATTTTTAATACAACTGAATTTTTTTTTTAGTCAAGTACTTGTGTAGTTTAATTAATTGTTATTAGTATTATAGTAGGATATTGTACTGTATCCTTAGGCAAGTGTTGTTAAATAGTCAATAGTTTTTATTTATTTTTGCAAAGAAAATTTATTAGAGTAGCCATGTCTAGGGAGCGTAGGGATTCTTCTTCTTCTTCTACACAGGGAACCCAAGAAGAAATTGTCAGCAGTGGCGAGGAATGGAGAGACCGTCCTGAGGAGCGCCAAGAAGAAAGAAGGCGGCAGCAGTTTGTGAGCAGCGTGCAAGCCAGCACAAGCACCCAGCAGCAACATCTTACAGAGAGTGGATCTGATGATGAAGAAGGACCATCTGTAACACGATCCAGGCGCTTCACACTTGAGGAGAATGAAGTCCTTGTTGCTGGGGTACTGCAACATTACGAGACACTGAAGGGTGCCCAATCGCTGAAGGCGTCCTTCAAGCATAAGCAGAAGATTTGGTCCCAGATTGCCTCTGCTGTGTCCGCAGTAGGTGTTCGAGTACGATCAGTTGCGGTTTGCATGAAACGCTTTCGGGACTGCAAGCGCACCACGAAGGCAAAGATGGCAGCCGTTGCCCGTCATTCTAGGGGAACCGGTGGTGGCAAGCCACTGCGCCTAAAATTTAAGCCTTGGGAGAAGAAGATGCGGCAAATTCTCAGTGATGATCTTGTGGAAGGAGTGGAAGGGACAGTGGACACCCTTGATCCATCCACCTTCCAGCCACGAGGTATGTATAATTGTCTATAAAAGTGACGATGTCAAGTAAATTTGTATAGAATTCTAAAATTATTTTTACAATTTTGCAGAACAAGATGCAGCACAAAGGAGAAGACATGAAAGTGAAGCAGTACCCCGGAAGAGAAAATCCAAATCAGGAGGTAAATGGCAAATGTATAATAATTTTTATTTTTTTTGTAATTTTTTTTTTTACTTGCCTTGCCAAAATCTTATATAAAGATGTACTAATAAATCTTTCTTTAATGTATTTTAGATTTGGGTTCTTCTCAAGGACACAAGGGCCAGAGGAGTGTCGAAGGAGAAGGTATGATATAAAGATGTAACATGCATGTATACATGCTCCATAGATTACATACTTTACACTACACATTACACCCATTATAGTGCTAGATTTACTAAGCTGCGGGTTAGCAAAAGTGTGGCTGTTGCCTATAGCAACCAATTAGATTCTAGCTTTATATGAAAGCTAGAATTAGATTGATTGCTATAGGCAACATCCCCAATTTTTCTAATCAACAGCTTATTAAATGTAGCCCTTAAACTTTTAACCTTAAAGCAATATTATTCACACATAACAGTTTTTATGGACAATATCACCTATGTTAAATAAAAAAAAAAAAAGTTCCATAATAAAGTTGTTTATTATTTTATTAGGTTTTACATCAAAATTTAATCAAACATATTTGTGTATGTATGTACATACATCATCATCACCATTTTTTTTTTAGTGCCACAGATTCCACAGCACTGTATCGAGAAATCACTCACATCAGTCCCTGCACCATTCCAATAGCAGTCAATTAACCTACAAGTGTGTGTATATATATATATCTACATGTACACATACATATCTACATATACACATACATATTTACATGTTTATAATTTTGTAATAGTAAGATAGAAATGTATATCATTTGTCTAATAATACCAGGGAATTGATGTCACACTTGTTACTATAATTATTGCATGCAATTAATATATATCAAAAAAATATTCTTCCAATGTAAAATGTAAGTTGTTATTTTTGGTGCATTTAATATTTCCATAAAATTGTCCAAAAACAAAAATGTAATGTTATTGCTTCTATATAACTAAAAATAAATTTTATTTTTTATTATAGGTGTGACATTGCTTATGCCAAGACAAGTCGCAGTGGAAGTAGCGACAACGGCTTCCAATCAAGGTATATATTGTGATCAAGTAGATAGAATATATTTTAAATATAGTACATTTTGCAAAGCTTATTATAATTATTTGTTACAGAAAAAGAAAGCCGTTTAACCAAGTCTACTCATCCTGCCCAAACTGTTGAACCAAATAAAAAAGGTAATTATATTTGCATTGTAAAACAATATGCATATATCTCCTTCTCTCTTTTTTACTATAACTCTCTCTCTTGTTATATCACTGTCGCTCTTAGGTCTATCAATGTCTCTCTCTATTTTACTCTCTCTCTCTCTCTCTTTCTCTCTTTTTCACTATCACTCTCTCTTTTACTATAACTCTCTCTCTTGTTATATCACTGTCGCTCTTAGGTCTATCAATGTCTCTCTCTATTTCACTCTCTCTCTCTCTCTCTCTCTTTCTCGCTCTTTCACTATCACTCTCTCTTTTAACTGTCACTCTCCCTCTTTTTTTCTTTAATATTGCTTTATCTCTCTCTATCTTTTCCTTTCACTATCACACTCTCTCACTCACTATTCCTCATTGTCACTCTTGATTACTATTTAAATCCTTGTCAACAATTAATAATAGCATCTAATAGTATTTTAAAATTAACTTACAGCTCACAAGAGAAGAAGAGTGACTGAGGTACACGTCTCGGAACCTGTTGCTGATGTACAGCGAGGTAATGTTTACACAGAATTAATTTTTTGTTTGGTCTCAGCAACTTTTTTTTTTAATGTCTCATTTTTTTTCATCTATATACCTATCTATCTATCTCTCTATCTATCTATATATATATAGATATATATGTAATAATTTATTTTATCTAATTTATTTTTATGTATAGAAGGCCGACCCGTTGAAGAGATGTGTGAAGAAGGGGGAACATCAGTAACCCTTGCTCATAGTCGTGAAGGTATGAAGATGTTGAAAATTGTGTGTACATAACTATCTAGCAATATAATCGTATTTTTTTTTCAGATACATAAATATATCTTTCCTTTTTTTTTTTTTGAGAAAATTTAAGTAATCATATTTTTTGTTTTTTATCCTAACACAGGAAAAAGTGAAATGTACAGACCTTTCAACATCAGGAATGATCAGCATTGTTAAATATTTGGTGAGTTTGTTTCAGTTTATTCTTTTTCTTAAAAATGTAATTTTTTAATTTTTTTTGCAGAATGGAAGGGATATGATGTGACATGGACAATGAATATTGTACTCCATACTGATCCTTCCTTGTTTTAAAAGTTATGTTTGTATTTTGTTAAAAAATACAGGTTTTACATACACTTCTTTCTTTTTACTTTTTTAAGATTGCACCAAAATATTGGATGGATACAACTTTCAGGAACATGGAATGGAAAATTGCAGACATAACTAGAGTTTTCAGGTAAAAAACTATATAACTATTGACTTAGACATACATTTTTAATGCAGTCTATTTTTGAATGTTAACATTTTTCTCCTTATCAAGAGTCCAACAATAGGATATGTTTTGTGTCCATATAAACTAAAGCACTATATCAATGTTCCAGTATTTAGATGTGAAATGTAATATTAATTTCAAAGATAAGCTTTTAATAAAAAAAATTTCTTGCAGATGTTCGGATGGAATTGGTGGATGTCATTTTAAAGAAACAGCTTGAAAATCCAAGGGACTGAATGAACTTAAGAAAAATGTATTAAAAATCTTATGTATTTTGTACAATAAAATTTTACTTTTGAATTTATTGTTCCTTTAATTATTAGATAGATACACCTTCATCAAATGCAGTTACCTTGCTAATATTTTAGGGGGATAGTATTACCATTTTTTAAAGTTGGGATGTTGTAGACTTGTTAACTGTGAACTACTGCAACCATTTTTTTTAAAAAAAAAAAGCAGCACATGACAATAGAGAGAATAGACATGACATTTTTACATGTACCCTAAACTTTTCTGTATACATGTATGACGGTTGTAATGGCTCCTACTCTGATATATTGTCATTAGTGGTTAAATTTGCATACATATTTTTAATTTAATTAAATATAAAATTAAAAAAGTTGTGGTTAGGTAAGAAATAGTATTATTAAATTAACTTCCAGGGAAAGAGTTGAATGTTTAACACTCAAGATAGCAGTTTGAGATAATTTTCAATGGGATTAAACTAAGTATAGCGTTTTCTTTAAAAAGGTATTGATACAACAGGGTGTATTATAGCCAAACAACTTGGGTGATAGGCACTATAGCAGGGGTAAGAATGCCATAATGACTAAACACCCACAGACTGTTCAGCGCTGGCCTGGATTCGCTAACAAGGGTGTTCCCCTTGAAAAATGTAAGCGTGCCACCCCACTATTGACACCCAGGCCAGTGCTGATACCACTAGGGCTCTTCCTACTAGGCAGGGGCTCTGGGTAGTAGGGTAATAGTATGAAAAAAAAAAAAAAACAGATTTGTGGAACTACATGTCCCAGGCAGCCATGTTTGCCAAATTATTGTCCCCACGCTGCTACTAGTATAAGTACAAGCACCAGCATACCCACTTAACAAAATAGTAAAATAAAATCACAACAACCTCATTACCCAAAAAAAATATTTATATAAAAGAAACCAACAAAAATTTTTGTTTTGTGGAACTACAGGTCTCAGGCTGCCGTGGGTGTCACGTCATGTTTCCACTTGTGCTTTGACAAGTGCCAACATGCCCTGGCTGCCGTGGGTACGCTGGTGCTTGTACTTATACTGGTAGCAGCGTGGGCACACTATTTTGGGCAACAATGCTGGCTGGGACCTGTAGTTCCACAACATAAAATGGTTTTTTATTTCACTTTTTTACACAAATATTCTTCCTTTATTACCCTACTACCCACAGCCCAGGGTGGTAGGAAGAGCCCTAGTGCTATCAGTAGTGGGGTGAGTGACCCTAGGGGGGGGGGTGGCTCGTTTACATTTTTAAAGGGGAACACACTCCCTAGGGAATCCAGCTCAGCGCTGAACAGTCTGTGGGTGTTTAATCATTAGGACATTCTTACCCCTGCTATAGTGCTAATCACCCAGGCTGGTTTGCCCAGTGCTGTTTTATTGAAAATATGGGTTACGCTTTGACATTTTTTCCAGAGTTTTTCTAATTAAACAGCAGTAGGTCGGCTGCACTAGGGTTAAGTTTAAATTTAGGTTCAGAAGATGTACATCTGCATCAGAACACGGTAGCTGTCATGTCTTTCTAGTAAAGGCTGCAACAGAGTATTTCAGCAATGCTACTTTTTTTCTTTTTTTTTTTTAAATAAGGTGTACATGAGGGTGTTTATTGTATTTAATGGGTTTTTTATTTTTTTTTATAAAGATTTGTGGTTGTAATGAGGGTGTTGTGCTTTTATTTAATAATTTGATTTGTGGAACTACAGATCCCAGCCAGCCATGTGTGTAAGAGCATGAAGACACTTTTGGTTCTCAAAGTGGCATCAATCTTTTTTGGGTGCCATGGGAATCCTGATGCTTGTAGTTAGAGTGGTAGCTGCATGGCCACACTATTTAGGCAAACATTGCTGGCTGGGACATGTAGTTCCTCAAATAAATATTTTATTTTTTTTTGATAAAAACAAAATGCCCATTTATAAGCCCCAGGCCAGGGGTATTAGGAAGAACCGTAGTGCTATCAGCACTGGGCTGGGTGTCCCTAGGGGGGAGGGCAACTACAATTTTTAGGGGACAGCACTCACTAAGGAATCAAGGGCAGCACTGAACAGTATGTGGTTGATTATTAATTATGACAGTGGGACCAAACTGCGTTTCTCTTCCCCTGCTATAGTGCCTATCCCAAAAAAAAAAATAAAAAAAAAAAAAAATTGTTTATTGATATAAAAAAATAAAGGAAACAATATTTAAGAGTAAAGTCACTTTTGTTGGATGATTATTAAAAAAGGTACTGCAGTGATCACTTTTTGAAACTTAGATATGAATACATTTTGGAATAAGTCGTTTTTATTTTATTGTGTATAGTCCTAGAGAAAAAAAAACAAAATAAATGGACACCACACTGCTTCTCTCTGCATATCTTTTTTTCAGTCCAATATCCAAAAGATCCATGTTGCTTTGTTTTTAGGAGATCTATTAGAAAAAAGAAAATTAGGTCAGTATCACTCTATTAAGAAAAATAAATTTGATTTGCATTTCATAAAAAAATTATTAAGGGTCAGCAATATTGTCAAAAGATTTCAGTTATCAATTGACATATCCAATCACATCACTCCCTTACATATAAATGCAATACAACAAATACATTTTTTTAAAGTATAAAAAACAATTATACTCACCATGATGTTATTTTTCACTTCCTTACCCATTTTCTGAAAAGCTAGATTATATCCTCCTTTGGGGCCAGGTACACAGTTTGCCATCATTCCTGTATATATAATAGTACAAGAACATTATTTTTTTTATAAAATACACACATCAATTTTACCATTGTAAAAAAAAAAATACTTACATGAAAAAAAATCTTCTATTACACGTTGACGAACATGAGTTGCAAACTCCTCCATCTGACCAAGCTCAGGAGAAAGGTCCAAATCCAAACTAATGTCTGGATCAATTTCAACCTCCAATTGGTTTGCAATACAAATATTGTGAAGAATACAGCAACCAATAATTATATCGCAAACTTTGGAGGGTGAATATAAAAGCACACCGCCGGACCGGTCTAAACAGCGGAACCGGCTTTTAAGTGTACCAAAGGTTCTTTCTATTACACCCCTGGTACGAATGTGTGCTGATTGGTACCTTTTTTCTGAGGAAGATACAGGGTTGCTTAAAGGAGTCAGCAACCAGGAACGATTTCCATATCCACCGTCGCCTTAAAAAAAAACAAAAAAAAACAACATTTTTAAAAACAGTGACACATCATTACATTTTTTTAAGGGTTTACAACTGTAATACACAATTAACAAAAAAAAAAAAATACAAAAAAAATTACCAAGCAGCCAGCCATCTGGAAAGGATCTTGCTTCGAAATTACGGAATAAGGACGACTGTTGCAGGATGAAGGAGTCATGGGATGAACCTGGGAAACCAACAACAACATTAGTGATTTTTTGCTTAGCATCACAAACCATCTGAACATTGATGGAATGGAAGTGTTTTCGATTACGAAAACATTCTTCCATTCGACGGGGTGGTGTAAGGGCAATGTGGGTGCAATCAATTGCACCCAGCACATTGGGCATTTGAGACAAAGCGTAAAATTTAGCTTTGACCTCACGCCACTCATTGGCAGACTGCGGGAAATTAATAAACGTTGCAGTGTGCTTTTTGAGGGCATTTAGGACCTGGAACAGGATCCTAGAAAAAGTGGGCTGGGAATACCCGGCAATAACTGCCAAGGTGGGCTGAAATGTTCCTGAGGCAAGAAAATGCAAAACACCAAGCAGTTTGGCAAGTCCAGGGACTGCACGGTTACTAGGGTAACGAGGTTCCAGGTCCTGTTTTACAATCTCATACAGATTGTAAATTGCAGAGGACGATAGGCGATATAGTCTTCTCACCTCGTCCTCGGCCAATCCATCAAGCAAACGCCTGTTGCGGTACAGACGCGGCCTGGGGATCCTAGTCCTACTTGCCACACTGGACAATGCAGCCATTGCCTGTCCACCATTCTCTCCCACAGCCTCTCCCTCTTCCATACCCGCATTCACATCACAAACATCAACATTCTCTCCAGACACTCCCACATTTGCAGCACCTTGCATTTCATCCAAAGCAGTCTCCTCCATACATGCAGCATACATGTACATCCACACTGTGTCCACGAATGGCTCCATTGAAATGAGACAATAATTAAAAGGGGTGAATTTGAAACTAAAGTATTTAACTATTTTTAACAAAAATTGTAGGGGAAATGAATGTTTGTGCAGGGGATGAATGGACCTGTGAGATGCACTATTTTTATATGATATTAAATTGGTGTAAGTGATTAATTTATATGTTAATTTTGCAAACTTGACAGACAGACAACACCAAGCACAAATACAATACTTATCTTTAGGAAATCCTGGATAATCCACCAACGAACACTACTGGAAAATGCTCAGAAAGATTGGTATGCACAAAAAAAACACTGAGGCAACAGTCAGTTCACCACAGAGCTGATCACCACAACTGTACACTCAAGTGTTTGGAATGAAAAAAAAAAAAAAATTAGTTTAAATAAAATAGGACTGCACCACTTATGGATTTTTTTAAAGGGGGAACTTTGAAAAAATATTTCATTATTTACACTGTATTTTTGTTAAAAAAAAAGTTATTTTACGTTTTCAGGTTGTTTTAATTAACTTTTACACCTAATCTTCAGTTTAATATCTTTTTTTAATAACTAAAAAAAAAAATCTTTTACTTTGAGCAGACCAAAGAGGTGCGAGATGAAACTGCAGATTTTACTTTTTCACACTCAGCGTTAAAAAACAATTGAATAGCTTTTCCCGCTGAGCGTTCGCATCCAGCCTATACTTTAACATTGACAAACGGTTAGAGCGCGAAAACACCTTTTCGGTAAAAAAAAAAAAAAAAAAAATAGAATTGAGGGAGAAGTTTCCGCGCTCGAAAAAAAGGAAAAATAGCTAAAAAATGACTTAACGCGCTCGAACTTCAAAACTCGCTAACAATTGAATACCCCCCTATCAGTTAAAACCTGAAATAAGACACATTACGTTCCAGTACTGCAAAATAAGCTCTTATGGGTAACAACCCACAACACTATGTTATCAGAATAGTGTATATATCAGTTGAGCCACAGCTCTGTAATCTGTGTAATTTAGGTCAGAAAATAAAATTAAACTGCCATAAAACGTGTAAGTAATGTTAACACATTTACTGAAAACGATACCCATCAGTAGAGGCACAGAAGGTCGGCATGATGAGCGTTCTCTCCCGGTGCAGCGTGTCTCCTGTAATGGTTGCCCTCCGTGAAGCCCGCCAAGGCATGCAAGAGGAAAGAGGAAGATATTCTATCCTACCGCCCAGTCAATAGCCGCCTCCATGTGCAGGCGAACAGACCATCTATATATAGCTGTCAGCTGCGTTGTTCCAGCGTTGCAGGGAGAATATTAAGTGCCCAGTTCTCCCTGCCGCTCCGGTTAGCAGATTGCCTTCTATGAAGTGCAATCGCACCGCTCGTTGTCCAGGAGAACTGCAGGCAAGTGATTCAGGTCGGGAGGAGAGGCTTGAAGTTTCACTCCCGCCCGATGGAAACAGCGCTATGAGCCTGCATATGTCAGGCTTACAGTAGCCGCTCCTCCGCTCTGCGGAGGGGATGGTATTGCCGGCAGAGATGCGAGGGATGAAAGAGACTAGGCTGTTTTCCCTCCGCAAGGACCCAGAGTGAAGGGAGCCGATTGGCTATTCACTCCCTGGGTCTTTAATGGTCCCTGCGCTGCACAATAAAAGTTGAAAAACTCTCTAACAAAAGTTGTAAGCAAGAGCTTACGCAGAAAGTGACCTAACTCCTAAGGCACTTACAACAACTGAAGTCTGAGCTGGAGAGGAGGGGCTTAGTAGGGGAGAAGTGGGAGGAACAAACAGGTTTATAAATGCCTAAACTTTCAGTCCACCTACTATACCCCAATGTCTCGCAGTGCCCCCCAATGGCAGGAAAGAGAAATATGTATTGTTTACAATCTGGCCTTCCAATAATACCCATCATAATTTGGAGAGATGATGGACAAATGCATAGCTACATTTCCTCATTTAAACAGGACCGTTTAAGTGAAACGTTTTCTATTTCAAATCAAAATGACAGACAGTGGATTTATTATTTAAGATGAAATATATGGCAGCTGTTCTGTTTATCTGCCGGGATCAATGGGGCACAGCCACAGTCCTCTTTTGGTGTCTTGCTGTCCAGCCAAACTGTGGGTGCTGTGTTCCATTATAGAGAACATTACATTTTATATATAGCGAGGTGGCTGCTGCGGTGCTTATTAATCTCATAACATGAGACTTTCATGTAGTCTCTCTTGAGAGGCTAAGAGCTCTGCAGTACAGTATTTGAGTGACAGACTGGTAACAAATCAGAGTGCTGCTGATTCATTATGATTTGTTTTTATACTGTCTGTCTCGCCAGTGTAACCATCCTGGCAGTGAAACATTTGGCACAGCCTTGCAACGTCTGTTGCCGGGACAGGAAAGATGCAGGGGGACCCAGGATAGCCAGTGCTTCCTGTAAACAGGTCGCCTGGAAGTGTTTTATAGTCGCCTTGGTGACCTGGCGCTCTTTAGCTTTAGGGTTCATACTAACTAGCTTTTGGAGTTATGCTTTTTACATGCTTTTTTAAGGCATGTCACACTAAAAATCATTCCAAGTGCATCTATACCCATTTACACTTTTAATTGCACTGCATTAATGGTTTTTGAAATGCTAATTACTCCATTTCAGTGCGTTTGCCATGTTTCACTGCATTACAAACTATATGATCATCTCTAAAATATTAAAAACACAAGTAAAAACACATTTTTGCCTTTGATATGCATTTTCTTCAGTACTCTCATATGCTTGTATGTAGCCTTATAATCTGGGTTTTTGGAACCCCAGCGCTGTCAAGAGAATGTCAAGAGAATGACAACTCTGGGCCTGGCCAGATGTACAATTTGCCCGTAGCCAGAACAATTTCACACACACAAAAAAATAGAGTGTATCTAATCTACAATTAATGACAGATAATAAAAAAAAAAAAAAATGTTCCCAGTGGTATTAGCATTTGTTAAATATGATTTTTTGTTAAGGCTTCATAAAGCCTTTGCTCAGCCGTTTTTGTAACTCGCATAGAAATATTATTTGCTAAAAGAGATTATTCATTTTTCTGCTGATATGCAGTTTTACAATATGTTAGCCCACGACCTTGAGGTTAAGCTGACATAAAGAACTGAATGTATCAAGATATGTGAACAATAGGTAGTTACATTTTCAGCTTGTAGTGTGGGAGTTGTGCCCATGACATTGGACATGGCATACAAGAGATGATGATAAGAACAATAAACTCATCTGTCCTCAGAAGGGGGAGAAAGTTAACACCTCAAGAATACGTGAGAAAGATAATCAGCTGCGCATCCCATAGACTATTGTATGCTTATGACGTAGGATTCATATACTCAGAAGGCTATAAAAACTTGTATCTTTGTATCATTAAACAGAGAATATTTCTTGTATACAGAACTTGGTCTGTGTCAATTCTCTCCAGCTAATTGAAGAGCTTCCAGATATACTTGACACCACAGGCAAACTTGGATCAGATTTTAGATCATTTAATAATCTTTGTTGAGCATTGTATCTACTTTTGGACTCTTACCTTGTCTGTTACTCTGTATTTAGTATTTGGCGAGACAATTTAATTTATACAACATACAGTTTAAAGGCAAGTTGTTAATTGTCGTAATACCTGTGGAGGTTCCTCAGGAGAGTTCTTAGATGAATCATCATCCTCATCTTCATCATTGTTAACCTTTACTTCTACATATGGGCGCTTTTTGGGATTTTTCTCATCATCTTAAAAACAAAATCAAAAGGCAAAAATGAGAACAATAAAATATTGTACAAACTGATTGTAATGAACATGGTAACATTTTGGCTAGTTGCACACAAATACCTCATCTTCCCACATATTGACTTTTATAAGCTCTATTTGCCTACATTTACAAGGTGCAAATTACATGTTCCTGACACACTAATCCTGAGATTTTAAATATAGCATTCATACACTAACAGTTCTCATGTGACATGACTATTTGCTTGAACATCTTACTATGTGCAGGCAAATAGAACTTATAAGCGCCAGAATCCGAGGGCGAAAAATATGTGGGAGTATAAAGCGCCACGACTAAAAGGGGGATTTCCACTTTAAATCATATTATATCTTAATTCCCCTCTCCCACTTATTCTATAAAAGTACTTTTGTGGGGAAAATGGAAACCAAGAATGGAACCCCCCCCATTCTTAGTATTCAACAGGATCCCCGTACTCACATACAGCAGGAGATATCCAATGTGGTTGTTGTGAATGAAAGCTGTCTGCTGACTGGGTTCTTCCAATCTTAGTGTGTAGCTGTTGCCAGGAACATAGTATAGTGATAACCTGTCCTGGTGTGGTGGGAGCCCCATTACATGATCCTCCATCCTAGTGTCAAGTGCTCTAGTGCAAAACTCTAAACCAGGACCCCCTCCAATCTGTGCGGTCAAGGTATTGATCTAGACACACTACCCTAGTGCAATCCGTTTGTCTCAGCCAAGTGCTGGGTTCCCTAATGGGGAACTAGAAGAGATGAATAGCCTCCTTCCCCTAGTGTGGTGAAGGGTTGAAGAAAAAAATAGCTTCAGTTTCAATTTTCAATACTGTAACAATAAGGTTTAAGGCCACCAATCAGCTAAACAGACACAAGTACTAAAGAATTTATTTATTTAAATATTCCATTGTGGTGTTTGTATGCTATTTTAATTCTGTTTTCTTTACTTCTGAACAAATGTAAAAGATCAGAGGTCTAAATTAACCTGAAAGCACTAAACAAGTACCACATCCCTTAGTAGCATGGTTGATGGGTACAACACTGCAAGTGGATTTAGTGTTATAATGTCCACACTGGGAGACCCAAGTTACATCTATGACCTTATCTGTGTGGAGTTTATATGTTCTCCCTCATCATTTATTTATATAGCGCCACTGATTCTGCAGCGCTGTACAGAGAACTCACTCACATCAGTCCCTGCCCCATTGGAGCTTACAATCTAAATTCCCTAACATACACACAGACAATAACACAGACAGACAGACTAGGGTCAATTTTGTAGCAGCCAATTAACCTACTAGTATGTTTTTGGAGTGTGGGAGGAAACCGGAGCACCCGGAGGAAACCCACACAAACACGGGGAGAACATACAAACTCCACACAGATAAGGCCATGGTCAGGAATTGAACTCAAGACCCCAGCGCAGTGAGGCAGAAATGCTAACCACTTAGCCAACGTGATGCCAATGGGGTTAACATGCAAAATAAATTTATAACAAGTCCTTTGCCTAACAGGGATGGAGTGTAGGGTACCTACTATTTAGTATGAACCTACACTTTACACAGAGCAGGAATCCACTCTATAACTACTCACTAAAAAAAGAGCTAAAACACTTTTACTTTGCTGATATATTTTTTTAAAATGTTTTTATTTCCACTTTTTTTACCTGGTTTAAATCTGAAAATACTTTATTCACACACTGTGTTACATGTCAACTATATATATTCAAACCTAATTGAGAGCAATAAAAACATATATAAAGAAATTCAATGCAAGGGACAGAGCAAATATTGTGTTTATCTTCTGGAACTTCAAGATTGCAAGGTTTCCCCCTTCATGATCAAGCCAAATTTCACATTTTTCATTGTGTTAATTCAAATGGGAATTACATTGTTTTTTTTCAGTCAATGCAACATTTTAAATAATTTTTTAAAACATGCTGGGATATCTTTTTTTGTTCTTTTATTATTTTTTTTATGTATATATTACATTGTAATATATATATGGACAGTGAGCTAAATAGGGAAAATTATACTTTTTTCATGATTTTTCCAACAGTGTGCCTTACATAATTACAACACCAGATGTAAAATATATAGAATACTTTGTATAAGGTTTGATATGGTAAAAGGGTCCAAGAACTAATGTGTATATTTAGTTTAAAATTTTCCCGTTATCATATACCACGGCTACAAATGGGTCAACATCCTTGTGCACAAATTCTTAGTTTGGGAGAAAGGTGGGATGAGAATGGAGCTGGGAGCAGCAAGACAAATATTGGGGGGCCTGCATACTTTGAGGGGTTTTGGAGTATACAGTACTCTGAGAATATATTGCAAAATGCACGAGTGTCACATAATGCATGACATGCGCTATGTGTGATGGAGAGGGAAAAAGACAAGAGAAGAAGAATGTAAAAGTTTCAAATTTCATACCGCCACCTCTAAATTTCCACTTCAACCAGTGCGTATATATATATAAATTGTTTGAGCAAAGATGGACTGCATGCAGAAGAGTTTATCGCTTTTATATTCAGCACCTAGTGTTCCCTTTGAATGCTATGTGCCGTAAAATCAATGGGACAGCAGCAGAGCTGGATTAAGGTTCTGGGGGGCCCGGGGCACTTAAGACAGGGGGGCCCCATATTGTCGAATATGATATTCATTTTAAACAAATAAACAGGCAATGCTATGTGCACTACTGTTAGATGCACACAACTCTGCCTTCACAAGAATAACAGTGTGAAGTAGGACATACCTCCCAACTGTCCTTGTAGTCAGACCAAATCCTAACTAAGTGAGACAGTCACCCAAATTCTGGACAGTCCCACCATATTGAGAACAGTTGGAAGATGGCCCTGCTCTCTCCTACCTGCTGTTGTCACTTTCACCACCTGTGGCTGCTGGTGTCTTAAGCTCAGTAGCTGCTTGTGTAGATTCTGGAATGTCGGGGCCTATTTTGAAACAAAAACAGGTACATAAGTTTAGGAGTCCCCAAAGAGTCCGGTTAATAAATCAGTAGCACAACCTTTAATAATTAGGCCTCCCTCCCTGCAACCAGCCCAAAATTTGGAATTAAATTAAATTAATACTATTCACTTTTAATAATAGAACTATTTTCCCCAAGCAGCCCCGACATTAAATTAATAGCGTACACATTTAATAAACTTATTTCCCTCTCCACCAAACAGCCTGGTGTAAATGAATAGCATTTACATGTAATAATAAACCTATTTTTCAAAACCATTGCCAACATTTTATAATTCATATTCACATTTAATAAATAGCACTCCTTCTCCCCAAACTCAAGCACACATTAAATACCTCACAATCACTCCACAAATAATTAACAAAATAACCTTACTATATGTAAGTATATATTGGTTATCCCTAACAGCCTAGTCCAGCTAAGCACTAGCAGGCCTGATTTGTTGCAAGGCAACAGAGCTAGCATGGAGGCATATTACATTTTGTACATTATACGTTTCCATATAAAGTAAGTGTATGTCCTCTTTAGGAGAGCTAACAGAATGAGTGGCCATAATTTTGTCATTTTTCCCATAATGCCCACTTTTAGAAATGCTACTTCCCTGGGGCATGGAGAGAGGGTCCACAATAAATAGACAATCTAGGTCTGAGCACATCGTACTTCTCTGTTCTCCATTTATATCCCCAACATCCCACTCCTCAATCCTCTTCTTCATCTTAATCCTCTATCTTCCCTCTCACTCCTCATTCCCCACCTACTTAGCATCTTCAATCCCCTTCTCATCAGCGTTGGTTTCCCTTCCTGGGTTGTCACTCTGCAACCCCCTCTATTTGTATAATCACATCCTCCTTGTCCATAATCACCCCCTCTCCTTGTCCATAAATCACCCCCTCCTTGTCCATAAATCACCCCCTTCTTGTCCATAAATCACCCCCTCTCCTTGTCCATAAATCACCCCCTCTCCTTGTCCATAAATCACCCCCTCTCCTTGTCCATAAATCACCCCCTCTCCTTGTCCATAAATCACCCCCTCTCCTTGTCCATAAATCACCCTCTCCTTGTCCATAAATCACCCTCTCCTTGTCCATAAATCACCCCCCCTCCTTGTCCATAAATCACCCCCCCTCCTTGTCCATAAATCACCCCCCCTCCTTGTCCATAAATCACCCCCTCTCCTTGTCCATAAATCACCCCCTCTCCTTGTCCATAAATCACCCCCTCTCCTTGTCCATAAATCACCCCCCGCTTGTCCATAAATCACCCCCTCTCCTTGTCCATAAATCACACTCTCCTTGTCCACAATTATCCCCTTCATTTTCATAATCACCTCCTCCTCTGGCTGAAACACACACAGACACAGTCACACACACACACACACACACACACACACACAGAAAGTTTCACACACACACAGTCACACACACAGAAAGTCTCACACAAACACACACACACAGAAAGTTTCACACACACACAGTCACACACACAGAAAGTCTCACACACACACAGTCACACACACAGAAAGTCTCACACACACACACAGTCACACAAACACACACAGTCACACACACAGAAAGTCACACACACACACAAAGTCACACACACAGCAGATCTTAACTTACCTTATCCCCCACAGACAGGCAGGGCAGCTCTTCTCTGCTCCTCCTCACACTGTCATCTACACGCAGCTAAGGAAGCCCAGAACACTCAAAAAAAAAAAAGCAAAAGCTTACCTGTGCTTATAGTGCCGACAGAGCACTTAAAAACGGAACCCTGTGCTGCCCCCTGTAGACTGACATTTGGGGGCAGCAAAAAGAGCCACAGCTGGTCCGGGGGGCCCCCTGAGAGAGGGGGGCCCGGGGCACATGCCCCCTGTGCCCCCCCCTTAATCCGGCCCTGGACAGCAGGATGACCCAAGTTAGGATGTAAGCAGTGCTGGAAGAGACTTCAACCACAGACATTGCACAGCAATCTAGGTAGTGCGTAGAGGTAACTGCCACAGACTAATTTAAATGTTTTTGCAGATACACTGCAGACATTAACAGTCATGTATTAGGGTGGGGGTGGGTTGATGATTAGATAAAAGCACCATTTGCAATATGCCAGGATATCAATCTTCTTTCAGCAGATGGAAATATCCAGCTAAATAAGATATACAGATCTACACCTATCAGTTAGGGTTGAATTACATAATTTTTTTTATCATTACATTTTTATTTCTCAAAAATGATAACTAAATACAAACATTGAACAAATACTTCAGCAAAGAAATTAATCATTATTCCATATACTAGCAACTAAAAGAGCTTGACCATAATATTATCACACAAAAGTTCCACTTGTTCTTAGCACTGAAGGGGTTAACACATAATTTATCATTATTCACCATATATTAGTAATGATTTTACCCGCAGACCATGTTGTCCAAAAAATGAAACCCAATTTTTTTTTCTGTAAAGGAGATATTCAGTGCACTTTCTGTAATGTGAATATGAGAACATTCATATTATCAATAATAAGTATGTTACGGGGATTGATCTCTTCTAAAATGAAGATCAGATCCCATTTTGTAGACAGCGTTCAATCAAGATGGTGGCAGGTAACATTTATATAAAAATGTATAGCTTTTCCTTTAACAATATAGATTTAGCCATATTTTTAAACAAGTGAAGCCATTATAAATCAGTTTACATCCAAGAGCTTCAGGGAAGGGGAAAACAAATGGACATATAGAGGTCTTTCAGTCTGTTTTTACCAACAATCCATTCAAGATCTCTTGGGGATCAGTAGGTCATGAATCTTATTTCTATACCTACTCATCATATTTCCCCTTCTGGTCTTAACCACAATACTGTCTGGGCCAACCTATTATCTGTAATTTCATTTGGTGCTTTTAGGCTGTGTCAGCTTGGACTTCCTAATCCCTTGTTTTTACCCTCCCATATAAAAACAGATATCTGAGTTTCTGTATTTTCAAAATCCAATGGGGCCGATTCAATTACTGGCAAAGTTCCGCAGAGTGTCCTCTGGAGTGGTAGTGGGGGCACTTTGAGAGGGTGTATCATCATGGATTTTGCCTCCCACTCCTTAGAGGTGCATGGAAAATCTGCAATGTTCGGTATCATTGTACCCAGAAACGTGCATGGACGAATATTGCGGTAATGTTCAGCCGCACATCACTGATAATTAAAGGATGAGAAGGCAAAAAAAAAGGGTTTACATCACCCTTAGAGCTTATTCTAACTCATAATGATAGTCTGCATGATGACCATTTTAAGAGATTCAACAAAGGCACATAGTTATTATTATTGTTTATTTATATAGTACCATTCATATTACACAGCACTGAGAATATATATTCATTCACAACAGTCTCTTCCCCATCATTAAGCTTGTACAAGTTGTACAAACCACCAGTAAAATGTATTTTAAAGAGACATATGTCCATTTAAATGAAAATTATTATTCTATACTTACTCTCTGCCTCTTTGAGAGAGTTATCAAAATTTCTGCATATTTTAAATGGTCTACCTTAAATCCTGAAACTTCACATCATTACGAGAGCATGAAAAGC
Organism: Mixophyes australis; assembly: GCA_036250195.1. Lineage (NCBI taxonomy): Eukaryota > Metazoa > Chordata > Amphibia > Anura > Limnodynastidae > Mixophyes > Mixophyes australis. The sequence goes on from JAVHZZ010000005.1 coordinate 134,251,159, forward strand.
AAATTAGGCCATACTAAAGTGTATATACCTTTCTCCTCCAATCTCTATGCCCTTGACATCCAGGCGTTTATTCACTAAAGCAGCTAAAAACTTTATACAAAGCTCAAACAGCAAAGGGAGGAGGAAGTTGTTCAGAAGTATACTCCATGTCACAAACTTTAGTTTTAAGTTTAAGTTTAACGCATAGACCTCTCACTGCATTCACAAAAGCTCCATGAAAACCAAAACTGCATAGGGTCAATCTCATATACCTACAGGTGACAGGTGACCCTGTCATATGACTTCTCTGCATTAACCGACAGGGTGACGGAAATTCCTAGCATATACTAGAAAATTAGGATCCCTTTTTATATTGTTAGTTGATTTTGGGACAAAAACAAGTCTGGTCCGGATGGATTAGCCTGGGGAGTGCTAGTATCATTGTAAAGAATTTATTAGAGATATTGGCCCATAATTAGAGCACTGCAATATATCAGATTTTGGAATAACTACCACATTGGTAAATTGCATACCAGGAGGGATCTCATTATTCCCTAATTTTATTAAATAGAATTGCCAATTCAGAAGCTATGAGTGAACTAAATACCTTGTAATATTGGGCAGTAAATCCATCCGTACCAGGGGCCTTAGATGCCTTCTGAAGCTTGATAGCTTCCTCCATCTCCTTAGTTGTAACTGGAGCGTTCAAGCAAGTGAGTTCTGGTATCCACAACTTGGAGTACAGCTCTGGCTAGAAATTGATTCATCCTCTGAGTAGAAATAAGTAGTTTGTTATCTGCGGAACCATCATAAAGATGAACATAAAACTTTTCAAAATCTGAAAATACATTATAGCAAGGGTTTCAGACTAGAACGTATATATCTATGCTTTAATAGATAGAATATATTTAGAGAGGTTTTCTGGCCAACATAGTCTGTCTGCTCTATTGTTATTATAGAATTTGTAGCCAGTAAATCTACGGGCCTTCTCAGCTACCCAGGTCAGTTGTACCCCATTCATACTGCACCAAAAACCCGGGTTTTTGCAGAGGCACGCTGAAAAACCCGGGTCTTGGTGCAGTATGAATAGTCCAACCACAAAATCCCGGGTCTAAAATGCCGGGACTTAGACCCGGGATTTTGCGAGGGGTAATTCCCGGGTTGGACCCCGCTCGCCTGCAGTATGAATGGTGCAACCCGGGTAATTCCCGGGTCTCACCATTCATACTGTAAAAAAAAAAAAATGGCAAAGTTAAAAAAAATGATTTTAATTAATAAAAAATACATAACAAATGTTTACTTAACTTATTTTCAGCCAGCGGTGTCTCCGGTGCGTTGCCGGCTGTCGGGGGGACCTCTGGGTACTAAAATGATGTCATTTCTAATGGACTAGAAATGACGTCATTTTAGTACCCAGAGGTCCCCCTGACAGCCGGCAACGCACCGGAGACACCGCTGGCTGAAAATAAGTTAAGTAAACATTTGTTATGTATTTTTTTTTAATTAAAACATTTTTTTACACTTTTTTTTTTCTAAAACCCGGGTCGGGCAGGTGCAGTATGAACCCGCCCGACCCGGGAATCTTCTTATCTATACTGCCCTGTGCCCCGGCAATATCCCAGGTTAACAACCCGGGATATTGCCGGGGTGGCAGTATGAAAGTGGTATTATAGGTTAAAGTCATGCCAAGCAGCAGTATTTACCATGAATTTGCTTTGTGACTGTGTGGAGGTATTAACTCACTCCAAAAATGTGATCCATGCAGTTACCTCTGCAATTCTAGACCCTTTTTTCTTTTCTCTGTCAATATTTAATTTAGATCAAAAAGGAAACAATTCACTGTTTTGTGAACTGCCCACACAGTGTTATGAAGTTAATATGCAGTCAAAATTTCTTCACCAGAAAGTAATAGGGCCAATTCAACATCTGCACTGTCCGACCACACTATCTAAAAATCTCATATGAATTCTACTTTAAGAATAAGATGAGCATCTACAAACATATAGTCTACCTAGTGAATAAGTAAAAGCAGGATTGATAAAAGGGAATTTCTTTGTGAAGTAGGTGTTTTCCTCTAGGTCTCCGTACATCAAACATTCTATTGGTTTAATTGATTTAATTCGCAAAGCATGATAGTGAGGTTTAAGTTTGTCTAAAAACCTATTTAACGTCCTGAACTACCAAAATATATATGAACTATTTTCACCTGGATGCCTTGTATTCCCCCAAATGAAAAAAAAGAAAATGCCCAGAGGATCTCTAAAGCAGGAGACCTCAATAAAGCTTAATCTTTAAAGTAAAGCCGGGTACACACTACAGGGTTTTTGTCCAATAATCTGCTCAACCAGCCGACATACGACCGCTCGTCAGTCGGCTGGTTGAGCAGTCGGGTCAGTGTGTGAAGTGACACGATGGTCGAAAGTCTGCCCAAATAGACGATTATCGCCTCATTTGGTTGGTCATACTGTTCAATTTTTTCCGATCAATCACCTAACGATAATGTAGTGTGTATGCACTCATGCTGACGATCTCAATAGAGTTTACAGAGTCGGGCTCTTTTCAGCCGATGTTAGCACTGAATGTCAGAGTGAATAAATGTAGAGAGTGCTGTAGAAGGAATAATTCATTTGTTCGTTGTGAGACAGAATATTTTGTTTCAGAGTCACAGAAGCTTACGAAATTTGTTAGGACATGTGGATAGCTATAACAAGGCAGTTTTAATCAGTGTGAAAATGTGACAATAGTGAATGAATGAATATTGTGCTGTCATTCTCCAGACTAGAGGATCAGACCAAGGACCAGATGAAGAGCACAGTTCTGAAGGTAAATCGTGTCAGTGTGTATGCATGAATCGTCAGACTGATCGGACCTTCAGTTGTAGGTATAATCGTTTGATCGTTGGTCTGAACAATTCTTCAGTGTGTACCTAGCTTTAAGCACTGTGCTGCCTTACGAATAAACCATAATAATAATAATAATAATAATAATATGCAGTATTCACCAGTTTACTCTTAACCAATATGTTAATTAAACAACCGATATCTCTCCAGTGTAAATGGGAAGAGAAAGAGAGAATGGGAAGGACAGGCATTTAAAACACGTCACTCAAAAAAATAAAATAAATCAATAACAGAACAAAAACCCTGTGTTGTAGATCTAAATGAGAAGACCAAACATTTGCAATTCATGGAAGGTGTCCAGACTTACAATTATTGTTATTTAATCTATTGCATATAAGACAATTTGATTACCTCATTTTCAATATAGTATGGCTTATTAACTGCTGATATTAAAATTTTTTGCATTTTGAATCATATGTATTTTTAAGAACCATATTTCAATGATCAGTGGAGTTGAATTAACCCTATTGAATAGACTTTATTGGAATTGCTATATTATTTCAAAATATTATACGTACATTAAAAAAGCCTGGTCTAAAGAATCACGTTTCTTTTTTACATCATGTGGATGGCCAGGCGTGTGTGCATCGTTTACCTGGGGAAGAGATGGCACCAGGATGCACTATGGGAAGAAGACAAGGTGGCGGAGGCAGTGTAATGCTCTGGACAATGTTCTGCTGGGAACACATGTGGATGTTACATTGACACATACCACCTACCTATACATTGTTGCTGACCAAGTACACCTCTTCATGGCACCTGTATTTCCTGGCCTCTTTCAGCAGGATAATGTGCCCTCCCACACTGCAAAAAGTGTTCAGGAATGGTTTGATGAATAAGCCAAAAAGTTTAAGGTGTTGACTTGGCCTCCAAATTTCCTAAATCTCAATATGATCGTACATCTATGGGATGTGCTGGAAAAACAAGTTTGAGCCATGGAGGTCCTAACTTGCAAATTACAGGACTTAAAAGGATCTGCAGCTAACATCTTGGTGCCAGATACCACAAGACACCTTCAGAGGTCTTGCGGAGTCCATGCCTCGAAGAGTCAGAGAATTTTTTGCGGCACGAGAGGGACCTACACAATATTAGGCTGGTGGTTTTAATGCTGTACACACTGATCAGCCACATCATTCAGAATTTACATGAGACCAATATGTATTCTCAAAAAACTCAGCTATTTAAGAATCTAGCTTTAGGTCTACAACAAACATGACAATTTTTTGTGACAATTTGACCAATTTAGTTTAAATTGACCTAAAATAACGTGCCTATTGTAAGCTATAGGGATGCAGAGAGGGGGGCCCTGCCTATTCTAAGCTATAGGGATGCAGAAAGGGGGGGCCTGCCTATACTAAGCTATAGGGATGGAGAGAGGGGGTGGAGGACTGCCTACACTAAATTATAGGGGGGTGCCTATGCTAAACTATAAGTAGGGGGGCTATAATGTGTGAGGGAATGGGGGGCTGTCTTAATAGTACATGGGTGGAAGGTAGTCTATTAATTTAATGGTGGAGTTTAGGTGTGGGGGCTAATTATTTAATGGATGCTATTTTATTTGTGGGGTGATAGTGGGGCAATTCAATTTATTGGTGGGGCCTATTAAATTAAGATGGGGTGATGGGATATTTAATTTAATACTGTGGTGGTTTCTGTCTATTACTGAATGTGGGGCTGAGATTGAGGAGGATGGTCATGGGAAATAGTTATATTAAACATAAATATTATTAATTTATTACTGGGGAAGTTTAGAGGGAGGGTATTATTATTTATTTATTAAATGGGAATACTATTAATTAAATGTTAGGGTTGGTTGGAGGGAAATAGATCTTTTTATCAAATGTGAGTACTAATATTTTAATGTTGTGGCTAGAGGGAGGCCTAATTATTAAATGTGGGCGCTATTGATTTAGTGCCGGGGATGGTTAGAGTTTTCTAAATTTCATCTGGCCATTTTTTTTTCCAATAGGGCCTCCAAAGATCCAGACAAGCTGCAGCTGATCTAAAGAAACCAGCCACAGGTGGTGAAAGTGACAAGACAGGCAGGAGAGAGCAGGACTGACTGTCAACTGTCCTGAATCTGGTGGGGCAGTCCCAAATTTGGGTGACTGTCTTGCTTAGTCAGGATTTGGTCCGACTAGAAGGACAGTTGGGAGGTATGTCCTGCTTCACACTGTATTGCTTGTGATGGCAGAACTGTGTACAACTAACAGTAGTGCAGACAGTTTTGCCTGTGTATTTGTCTAAAATTTGTCTAAAATGATAACCCCCTGTCTTAATTGCACCAGGTCCCCCAACACCCACTTTGCAGCGCTACATGTTATTATGTGGTTTCCCCGGTGGGCCCTTTATGCCCCAGTCCAACACTGATTCCAGCACTAGTAACCATACAATTGCTGCTTATTTTTCTTCAAAATGCATACTATGAGAAGTCAAAATGTTACCTCTTTACCTCTTTTGTACAGGTATCTCAAAAACCTTAAGCTGATACATTTTTATAGGAGCATGTGAGGTCCAAACTGATAAGATATGGGAGACAATAAAGTGTATTTGGTAAGTTTATTAAATAAGGGAACTTTATTCACTAATGTAGTTATGTGCACAATAGAAAGGGGAATGACAGGCTTGTGTCTAAGTAGTTTTGTGGGATTGTGCAAGAAAATTGCTCAGCTATGCTCCCTCTGGCAGAATAATACAAAACTACAACTTCCACATGTAACTGACTTACTACTCCAGCCAAAAGCATTGGCTTCTTTTGTGTATATAATATCAATCTTGTGAAAATTAATTAATATTAATAACATTGGAGGAATAGTCATCTATATAATAATTGTAAAAAAATATAGACATGTAATGTGAATTCTAGGCATAAAATAAGCAACATTTCTATAATTGGAATGAAAAATCTATATAACATTCATTCAAACTGAATGAAATGATATATTTACATACTATAAGAACCTTGTATGTGTTGGGTATCTGAAGATACTGGCGTTCCAAGAAATCCACACAGCAGCATCATCTTTCAGGATTACTCTAGGCTGTGTATTAACCTGTTCATAAAATGCTCAGTTTAAATAATTACATTTAATACAAATAATCAGATATGTTAAAGGAGTTTTCCACATCTTTTTTTTTAAGTCTTTATTTTACGAGGAAACTGGAAAATACAAGTACATTAAATAGTTGTACATGAACACACAAAACGTTTCCTAGAAAGTATGTTATTTTGTAAAAGAAAGGGAGTGAGGTCTCCACATATGTTTTTAGTCTGCATCCTCACCATGTTCTACCACACTAGTACTTTGATGGGAGATCCCAATACCTACAATTCAGCCTCAATAGCTAATAATAGAACAACTGATCAGCTTCCCTAGCAATGTATGTCATCCAAAGAGCCCAATGCATAGCTAGAAAACACAGGTGTCTACTGATTAGATATGCTTGAGAGTCGCTCAATTCGCAGTCAGTGGTAGCTATGCTTTGGATGCCTTCATCCTTGGATATTCATAGATTATTACAACTGCAGAAGCTAAACTACACAGGTCAATACTATTTGTAAGTATTGTGACCGTTACAATTTAATCAAAACAGCTGAAATCCTATGGTACAGACTACCACCAATAAATTACTTGTTGCAAACACCTTTAAAGCTCATAGGGTTAAAGGTAGAAAACAGGTCTTTGGAGGGTGATGGTGTGGGGGTCTAGCGTCACTTTGTAGTAAGAAAAATGTTGCTAAGGTTATCTTATTAATTAGAGTCTTAGCATTTTTGCAATAATAATGCTTATATCTGTTTGTAAGTAAGTTGTATCTCCTTAAATCTATTTAATTAGATATTTTGTGTTAATGTTTGTCTGAAATCAAGAAGCTAACCACAAAGGAAATTACCTGAGCGCCTGCTAATGTGAAACTTTGCAGAATCAAGAAGTAATGCCAGCCTCAAGGACCTCTAATTGGAGAATCAATAAGGAACTTGATGACATTTAGCATTTTTTAGATTACTAAGCTTGACCGCTACCTTGTTTTAGATCTAATTCTATGTTATAGAAACTTTCCATTATGTTACCAAAATTTTCCATTGACGTGATAGTTGTGACGTGATTATGGTTTATAAAAATCTTAGCTATTTCCTTGAGTAAATGTCACGAACTGCGGCGGTACGCCGCATCCTGGCGTGATCTAGCAGCCGGGCGCGTGCTCTAGTTTCTATGCTCTGTTATTATTCTTTGGGATTATCCTTGTGGCATAGATGTAGGAGGGTGTAGGGATATCTTCCAACTCCAGGGGGGAGCTCTCATATGATTTAAACTGGTTCATTTATATTTTTATACATGCTTCCTGGTTTATGTTATTACCTATGCCAGTTCTAGCTACTAATTAATTAGCAGCCTCCTGAGGCTGATTGTCAGCCCTGTCCCCCTCTGTCCTGATTGGCTCTTAGTACTATTTAAGGCAGCGAGGTCTGAGCCTTACTGCCGGTTATAGTGTTCTGTTCACAGTACTGCTGCCTGCTTCTGAGCCCTGTTGGTGGTAAACCTCTGATTGTTCCCTCGTGTATGACCTCTGCCTGTTCCTGGATTCTGAATATTTGCCTGTGACCTGGATCTTTTGCCTGCACCTGGATTCTGAACATTTGCCTGTGACATTGATCTTTTTCCTGCACCTGGATTCTGAATATTTGCCTGTGACCCTGAACTTATGCCTGTACTCGGATTCTGAACATTTGCCTGTGACCCTTATCCAGCTAGCACCTGTCATCTCCACCTGTGCTTGGCCACTCCACAGATCTCTGACCGTGTGGACATAAGCTTGTACTACACTGAGTGCAAGTCCTGGGGGCATCCAAGTACCTGTGAGCGCATCTAGTCTCTACGGGAAAGGTGGCTGCTATAGATGAAGACCTCTACCACATAGTTCTACAAGTTTATGCCGCATTGGTGGCCATAACAGTAAAGCAGTTCAGTTTGGACACCAGACTCTGTGTGGTTTCTTATTTCTGAGCTTCGATTGATCGATACTGCTGCTACTACATCTGATACTCTAACATTGGCTTCTCAATTGAAGGTAGTTGGTTGCATCTGTATAGCAAATACAGAAGGTTGCCCTGACATTTTTGGTGCCAAAATCTGGGACCTCACATAAACTGCCAGGAGTACTGGACCTTCCATAACGATCCACAACGACTGACTATACCAATCTGTACGTTGAGTAATCAATTGCATTGTGATTTACACTTTCGATTACTATGTATTCAGTACTTGTGTTTCATGGAATTACATCTTCCAAATTGATCCGTCGAGGTTCCACGGACCCAATTGATAAGTCATGCTTTGAAATTAAATTGTGAATGTTTTTGTTTTCAGTTTCAGTTAGTTTCAGTCTAATTACTATGATAAAAAGTTTATTGTATTGCAAAATAAATAATAATAATGGGATAGTACCAATTGATTACAAAAAGATTTTCTCAATAATTATACCTGTATTAAGACTTTTCTTAATTACTGTACTTGTTAAGTTATTTGACAGTATGTGGCCATAGAGTGTCCACATAGAGGGATTTGTAAGTATTGTACTTGCTGCATAGTATTGAGAAAATTTTGGATATTTAAAGGACCAAAATTAGAGGCTGTAATAAGAATAAGTAAAAATACACAATTTGGTTACATAGCAAACGGATCAGAATTTTATGCCACATTAGGTTGCCACCTAAATCCAGAAAATGTAAAGGATCAAATGTGAATGGATTGGTCAGATCTGATTCTTGAGTGGCCCCATATTTATTTTCCCAAAGATCACAGGGCCCTGTGTTTATACAGCATAAAGAAACTACCAAAAGGTCCAGAAAGTGAAATAATAATCAAGGGATATCCGGAAGATCATTATAAAAGAGATAGTAGATGGTCTCAAGCGATGAGATCTATGAGATAAAATCAAAAGAAAAAGGGAATAAGTGTCCTTATTCAAACTGTATGATCTGTAATTTTCTGAAAAGGTATTAATGTCTAGAATTTGTCCCCCCTTCAGGGAAAATTGCGGTTGTGAACAGTCTACAAGTGTTATCATATGGAATTGCACATAATTTATTCCTGATTGTATTAAGGTTGTTTTGTTGATTCATCATCTAATAAATCTAGGTCTCACAAAAGGGATAAAACATAAGCCTAGAGGAGAAGGAAGTTGGCAGACAGTTTGTGTTACTGGGTTTCACGGTACCTGTAAAGTGAACTCAGGACAGGCATATTCTGAAGTAGTTAGGACCTCACGGTCAAGGGTAAAGGAAGAGAGTCCATTTTGCCCTAATTTAGATCTCCATTGTATGTTGCCCTCTATGATATTTACAGAAGGATTTCAGTAAAAGACTATTAAGGTATTTGAAGCAATACAGTTGAAACCCCTTATCCACATACGGAGTCAGTGGAATGGGAGCTTCTAATAGTAAGGGGAATATGCGCACCCCCATGGAAATAGTAAAGGAAAAAGAGGGTAAACATGCAATAAAGGGTATGGATAAAGTTTTTAAAAAGGGACTTAGATGATGATGAAAAAAGGGGTTATGTTACAGTGGCCCCACCTCATACAAAATGCACCTCCTCCGTATGAGGATGAGAAGGAAATCCAAAATCACAACCAGAATGTAGTACAGGACAGGGACACACATGAGCCTCCGGTAGGGGCACAAGTGACAGTAGCAACTGGTCCATACAGAGTAGCGCATGAGGCATTGCAGGCTATGGCAGAACACCCAGGAGATAGAAGCGACAATAAGCACATGATAACTCAGTCACCAATGCGGACTATGTACCTTAAGCCCACATCCCAAATAAAGCCCAGATCATACGAGGAACCGGGAGGCAATTTTCCCCCAGAGGTTGTATATATTGTTATAAATGTGTAACACGAGGATGTTGGTATTGTTGGGATTGTCAGAAATTGGTGAATGAGAATGAGGAGGCTTGTGAAAAATTAGTGTTGGAATCATATGAACCAGGAATAGCTCGATACAGAGATATGAAAGGTTAATAAGAAAAATTCAGGATTATAATCCACCAGGTAGAAAGGAGTTGCAAACTCCCCCAACCAAAAAAGGCATTTTATCTGATATTTCCGAATTGAGTACATACCCTGCTATAATAGCACCAGTAAAAACACATCAATATGCAAACCCCACATTTATACCAGCTAATGATGTAGGGGAAGCTAACCCTCGCATGTTAACAGCAACACAATACGTGCATTGGTCCAATTACAAACCATTTGCACCATTTTGCCATGAACATAAAGGGCATGCTTTGGGAGTCCTTACAGAAGAACACGGAAGGAGCCAACTATTCAACAATGCTTGACCTCATTGCACTGGCATTACCAAACTGCATCAAGTCAGTTGCAGCAGCCGCCATATTAAAAGACAAATGTGCAGATATTGTTTTGGATCATTCACTCACAGTTCAAGTTCCACATGCAGTCATGGAGATACTGCATCAAGCAACTACAAGACATATCTCCAGCGACAGATTGGCAAAATATGAAGTAGCGCTTCTTAGCTCTTCAAACGTCACCATAAAACGGTGCACAGTTCTAAATCCAGCAACACTCCTACCTTTATTTTATGAACTTTGCGGTTCAAGAGAAGGAAGACCAGATAGACCAGAGCTGGAGGACTGGGAACAAAGCGAACAGTGGACATATCTGAGTGCTGATGGATCTGGAAAGGGCGTATCCTACGCAATTGACTGATCAACCGATAAACAATCCAAATTTTTTCTCTTTTCACGGATGGCTCTAGCTACTATGCTGATGGGATCCGCAAAGCAGGATATGCAATCGTTACGCTACGTGACGTAATTGAAGCAAAACCACTTCCCCCGGTTACTTCAGCATAAGCTGCGAAGTTAATGGCAGTATTAAGAGCACTGGAAATTGCAGAGGGTGAAACAGTGAATATATATACTGACTCAAGTTATGCATGGGTAACAGCCCTGGACTATGCTAACATCTGGAAAAGAAGGGACTTCAGGACAGCAACAGGCAAGACTATTCAGAAAGCTGCCTTAATAGAAAGACTGACAAGAGCACTGGAACTACCAATCAAAGCAGGCATCATAAAGGTTGCTGCCCACACCAAAGTACAGACGCAAGAAGGAAAAGGAAATGCGTTTGCAGACAAAATGGCCAAAGAAGCAGCACTAAATCCCATTGTGCAATCGTATTATATCTTAAACATAGCATCCTCTGCACAAGAAGAAGTCACGACAAAAGACCTGGCAAAGATGCAGAAACAAGCAGGACCACTGGAACATGCCAGCTGGGAAAAACGTGGAGCTAAGGAGTCCTGCACAGGACTCTGGATCAAGGGAAACCTTGTTTGCCTGCCACGAGCCTTATATGCTCCCATGATACAAATAGCACATGGTCTGGACCATAAAGGAAAGGGTCAGACAGCAGCACAAATACTCCAACATTGGATAACACCAGGCAATTGTACAGCAGCAGAGGCATTTGTAAAACAGTGTTGGATCTGTGCAGAGAACAATCCAGGACAAAGGGTAAAAACACCAACCGGCAATAATCCAAGATCCGCCTACCCCTTCCAAAGACTACAGATTGACTATATTCAGTTACCAAAGTGTGGCACATATGAATATGTTCTAGTGTGCACAGATTTATTCAGTAGATGGCCGGAAGCTTGGGCAGTCAGCAAAGAAAAAGCAAAAAACACTGCAAAAAAGGTGATGGCAGAAGTAGTTTGCAGATATGGAGTTCCTGAAGTAATTGAGTCAGACAGAGGAGCTCATTTTACAGGAGAAGTCATGAAAAATATAAAGTCAGATTTAAAGATCACACAGGCCTTCCATACTCCTTACAAGCCGCAGGCCAGTGGGAGAGTGGAGAGGTTAAATGGTACATTGAAACTGAAAATTCAGAAGGCAATGAGAGAAACAGGGAAAACATGGGTTGAATGTTTGCCTATAGCCTTGTTTGCTGTTAGAACCACTAAAGAAACTGAAGCGGAGCCCCTATGAAATATTGTTTGGGTCAGTGCCGAAAACAGGTTGTTATTTTCCCCAAGAGTTACAGCATAAACATGGGGACTTAACAGGGTATATGTTGTGTCTCACTAAATAATTTACTAATTTGCATGCACGATTGAACCTCCGGAAGGAAAATTAGATGTTATATCCTTTTTTGCATTTCAGTGATATGCATAAGTTATACAGGTGAACAGGGAAATGGGCCAATACAGCTGTACTCAGAGAGATATGTAAAACTCAGAAGAGTAGAGATATGTTGGTTATACATGTGTCCCCTCAAAATAGACATGAGAGAACAATGCATGGGAAATTGTTGCAAAAATCTAACATTGTCTTTAGCCCTGCCATTAACACCTAGGAACATCCGTAGGGGTAGAAGACAAATAGAAAATAGGGATTGTAAACACCTGCCTCCCATACGCAAATGTATCTGCGAGTATTGTGGAATGCCTCCTGAGGAGAGATGCATCAGATGGTAACCAGAAAACTTATTTTTATACATGCATGAGTCAATCAGCATGATGACAAATCAATCAGATTGTCGAGTGTGTTCTCATTCCCCTTTTTCAGCAAAGGCAATGGCCTGGGTGGTTGGATAGCTGCGATTCTTTATTTTCTAGCCAAGGCAGTGGGTATTCTACTGATTTGATGCATACTTTTTAAACTAGAGGTCTGCTGTGTAACCACCTGTGTTAAAATAAGCAACATGAGGATGTTAAGGAGATGGGAACGACCCAGAAGGAGAACACAAGCTAATATATATGAGGCATGGGGACGATTCGGAGCTGGAAGGAGAACACAGGATAACATTTACAAGATATATGGAGACTCAAGCCCTGTGTCATTGCAAAAAGTAGTCACCAACAACATTGTCCTAGCCTTTTCGCTTGATTCCTGTTAGGAAGGGAAGAAAAAGCCCTAATTAATATGATAAAGAGAAGGGACTGTGGGTGTCTAGGGTCACTTGGAGCAAGGAAAATGTTGCTAAGGATATCTTATTAGAGTCTTAGCATTTTTGCAATAATAATGCTTATATCTGTTTGTAAGTACGTTGTATCTCTTTAAATCTATTTAATCAGATATTTTGTGTTAATGTTTGTCTGAAATCAAGAAGCTAACCACAATAGAAATTACCTGAGTGCCTGCTAATGTGAAACTTTGCAGAATCAAGAAGTAATGCCAGCCTCAAGGACTTCTAATTAGAGAATCAATAAGGTACTTGATGACATTTAGCATTTTTTAGATTACTAAGCTTGACCGCTACCTTGTTTTACATCTAATTTTATGTTATAGAAACTTTCCATTATGTTAGGAACTAGAAAGGGTTCGGAGAAGGGCGACAAAATTGATAAAGGGTATGGAGTCATTAAGTTATGAGGAAAGGTTAGCCAGTTTAGGCTTGTTTACTTTAGAAAAGAGGCGTCTAAGGGGAGATATGATTACTATGTACAAATACATTAGGGGTCAATACAGAGAGCTTTCATGGGAACTTTTTACCCCAAGGACCATACACAGGACACGTGGTCATCCCCTAAGGTTAGAGGAGAGGAAATTTCACAACCAGCAAAGGAAGGGGTTCTTTACAGTAAGGGCAGTCAAGATATGGAATTCATTGCCAGGGAAGGTTGTGATGGCAGATTCAATAGATATGTTTAAGAAAGGGTTAGACAAATTTTTAGCGGAAAGGTGTATCCAGGGATATGACCGTTAATTTAAAATAAAGGATAGTAGTGGATATAGGGTAAAAATTGGATTGCAATATTGAGTCTGGGGGGATTTTCAAAATTGAAACAGATGGGCGGTTGCCTACTCTGGATTAATTTCAAATATAAGTGCAGGATCGCAGGAGATCCAAAATAGGTTGAACTTGATGGACTGGTGTCTTTTTTCAACCTCATCAACTATGTTACTATGTTACCAAACCTTTCCATTGATGTGATTGTTGTGATGTGATTATTGTTTATAAAAATATTAGCTATTTCCTTGAGTAAAGCAGTTCAGTTTGGACACCAGACTCTGTGTGGTCTCTTATTTCTGAGCTCCGTTCGATCGATACTGCTGCTACTACATCTGATACTCCTAACATTGGCTTGTCAATTGAAGATAGTTGGTTGCATCTGCATAGGAAATACAGAAGGTTGCCCCGACAAAGGTTGGAAGACTGCTGCACAGATTCTGCTCTTGATTTAGATGCGAGTATAATGTCAGATCTGCCATTTATGCTATGCATCTTTTTCACTGTGCCTTGCTTACTGGCTAATAATTCTTTGTATCCGCTTTCATTGAATGTTGTGCAATAGTGTATAGAAAAGGCCTCTATTTTGTCAATGTAATCTTGCAGCAATGAAGAAATAGAACTAAAGAAATAATTTATTCACCTGTTTAAGTAAAGGTAGCACAGCTGAGTTGTTCATTAATGTAAAAAGGATTCAAAGGAATGATTTCACACTATTTATTGGAGAAGAGAATACATGACCATTACTTAAATTTATTAACAAATGAAATAGAGGTCTGCTTACAGAGGTGCATAATGCTTACTCTGAATCTGGTTGTAATTGCTCCTAATTGTCTATAATAATTTCCAGTCTTTGTAACGCATCTAACCACCCTGAACATTCCATAGCAGTGTCCTGTTCAACTTTATTGTTTAATTAATTGATTGATTGCCCCAATGTTTTCCTTGCTTCATAAATACTCTTTCTACTAATTTTTTGCTAGTATACAAAACCCTGTGAAAATTACCAAAATGTTCAGGAAAATGTTCCTTGTGACTATGACAGACTAAAAAGTCAAGGCATAAATATTAATGTATAACTATTACTTACACAATGCAGTCTTCAAAGGCTCCAGGATTTCATTTTCATACACAGCCCTTTCTTCCCAAATAGATAGCACCCTACCCAAGTGCCTCTTGCAGCTCTCATCTGTTTCACTGTATAAATAATAAATACATAAATCTTAATTCTTCTTCTTGAAAAACAATTGCAAAGCTGGCATTAGCAAGACATTCTAATATGAAACATGCACTTAAAATGTAGCCATCACATCATCTTAAACAGCACCGGTATCCTTCTACTAAATTGTCATGTTCTACATTACATAAAGTATACATTAAATACTGCTATCATATATTAATTATAGAGTCATGCTGGCTCCTTTTTTTATACATTAAACCACCAGGCACAATCAAACTGCAGTGCTACAACCAGAATATTCAAGACTAGACTAGATTGCAGTGGGTGGGTTACTATGGCCAATGCTAATGTACTTAATCGGTATATGAAAGTCAATCACTGTAGAGATATACTATAATTAAATAAAAAAAAGATGGTAAATTAAATTGATTTCCATGGGAGTGATGGTCCACCTGCAAAATCAACAACAGCTTTAATAAAAGTTCAATTATGCTTCCAGCTGACTGTTCAGAGTTTGGTTAATGTAATTAGAGCACTAGCCAATCAGTTCAGATTCTGGCCAAATGTTGATAACAAACCTAAAGTTATAATGGTGGAGTTTGAGAGCATATTGTAAACAAGCCTTTTACTCAGGGATGGTCCCATTATCCCCAAGGGTTATTTTTTAATTTCTTTAAAATGCATTGAGAGTCCTTTAACACCTGTACTAGTTTTACACTTGTCCTGGACTTGCAAGTATTTGCAATTTTCAATAGTTCATTCATAATGTCTGGGAAAAGTACAAAGACATATGATTTTTCAAAAACAAAAAAAAATGCAGTATGAATGTGGAAACTGATAAGGGGGAGGGGGATAAATTATTGCTGTTATTTGGTAAAAGTGTGATACACATAGAAATGATCACCAAAAGTTTTGCTTAGAGTCTGACATGTTTTGCACTCCAAATGTACACCTAAGGATTCTGCCACAAAAAAAAAATTATATTTACGTATGTATGTTCAGTAACATGTATCTAATTATACGTCCAACTCCAAAACAGCATGCCAATTCATGGGGTGTGGTAGTATTTTCCAATACTCAATTCACAGCCACTTTTTAGCGCAACATAAAAAATCTGAAGACTAACAAGGCAACATGAGAGAAATACTGACTTACCATCACATAGACACGCCACATTTCCGACCTGTATACAATAAATAGCGACTACAGCAAAGGTCGAAAGCTGATATTGACATCAGTTCAACACGCGACTGTGACATTTTGTGGTTTCAAAGCGGTAATGCACGGACCCAGCACTTGATCGTGACGTAAATCCTAATTCTCACCCTAACCCTTAAATTAAATTATACTGGGCCGGATCCATGCATTGCAGCTTTAAAACCGAAAATTTCAACTGTCGTCCTTTGCTGTAGTGGAATATTATTGTACAATGGTCGGAAGTGTGGTATGTCTGTGTGATGGCAAGTCAGTATTTTTCCTATGTCGCCCTATTAGCCTTCAGATTTTTTATGTTGCGCTAAACAGTTTTGATGAAGTGAGTATCGTTATAGTGAGTTCCACCCGATTCATGTGTACACACTAAACACATTTTACACGATTTACCTGCTCTTCATCTCTCATAACCATCAGCTGAAAAGACTGTGACTCTGTACACTCCATAGAGATCTATGGACACTGTTGGTCATGAGTGCATACACACTGCAGAATTGGAACAACATAGTTCCATCATTAAATTACATTTTTTGTCCGGTTTAAAAATCAAATTAAATGATACAATGTGCTTTGGAACGACAATTGTTCAGCGTTGCAGAGTACACACTGATGCGTTATCGGGCCGAATGGTCGTTTATCGTTTGATTGGCCTGATAGTCGCCTGAAAACATTGTAGTGTGTACCCAGTCTAAGATATGCACAACTCTAGATATGGACAGACTTTGATGTGCTTGTGCAGTATGGAAATGTGTATACCTACACCCCAAATATTACCACATGTTCACCTCTAAATGAGACTTCAAAACTTTCTGCTTGCAGTCACTATGAGAAGGTCTCTTAAAAAAAAAAGTTGGAGTGCGGAGAGGGGAAAGGTCATTTTTAAAAATACTATAGTAGGGGGCATGGTTTGGTAGAGGAAGTGAATGGACGCTCCCTTGAAGAGTTCTCTACATCGAGGGCAAATATCTCTCTAAAATAGATTGCTCGTTTGGGGAGCCTCCAGCGGATCACTCGTTTGGAGGTGCTTTGCCCAGATCCCTAACCACAAGGTCGCCTAAGTGAGGTGCAGCCACGGGAAGAGTGATACGGCACCCCCTGCCTCTACTTGGCCCTTACTGAGACCCTCTGGGGCTTCCACATCGGGGCCCGCTCCCTCACACTTCGCTCTGAGTCCTCCCCCTGGATTCAACCTGAGGCCTTACCTTGTCTTGGCCCCATCTGGACAGTGGTCGGGAGCTTTCGACACCTGCAGCCTAATTCCGGTTCCTCACCTGTGGTCTCGAGTACAGCTAACGACGCACCAGGCTGACTTACGGTTTTCGGCGCCGAACTTCTGGTTGGGGCTCCCTCGGGAAAGTTTGTGCTGGACTGGCTCTGAGTCGATTACTGCTGTAATAACAAAGGGGAATAAACAAAAATAAACAAAAAAAACAAAGAAAAAAAAAAACTGCTATAACATATATGAACTAACCGACTGAAAGAGTGTCACGAAGGGACTGTTGTGCTGCACTGACTGGGGTCCCAGACACCAAAAGGAGTAAACGTGGAATCATTGCCCGGTTGTTTGGGTGGAGAATTGTGGCCCCGCTGGGGGATCTCCGGATCTGGTTGCTGCTGCCCTGTGCTGAGAGACATCAGCACGCAACCTGCTTGTGCTTCATCCCATATGGAGCATGCCTGATTTGTAAAGCTGGATCCGCCGCCTATGTGACAATACATGTGATTATCTTAGCTTCCACAGTTGCTCAGCTCGGGGGCGATCCTCTATCCTGCTTATCTGTTAAAGTTGACCTGCTTGTCATTATGCCTACTAGGAAGAATAAGCCCACCACTTTGGCGCCTCCAATCCATTTTCAACCAAAAGCTCCTCCTAAGACTGGATCTTCCTCATCCGATTTGGACCAGTCTCAAAAGGTAGTGTCCCCAGAGGCTGCTTCCCCTCTACGCCTTCATCTTCTGCTGACTCAGAGGTAGACGCTCCACTCACCGCCCGCACTTTGCACCAGATGCTATCTGCTCTGAAAAAGGACCTCTCTGGTGAGCTACGGGCGGCTTTGGGTGGAATGAGAACGGACATCGCAGAGCTGGGGGGCCGCACAAACCACCTTGAGTCTAAAATGGAGGAGTTGATAGCTTCACATAATGGACTGCGCACATCTCATGACCAACTACAAAGTGAAGTTTCCTTCTGGAAAGACAAGGCGACTGACCTAGAGGACTGCTTGCGTAGGAACATTAAAACAAGAGGTATCACAAAGTCCATTTTGAATCCTGATCTTCAGAACCACGTTATATCCTTGTTTAGGAAAATATTGCCTTCAGCAGAAGATAAAGACCGCCTGATTGATCGCATCCATCGCTTGCCCCGACTGCGATCATCGGTAGGCAATCAACCAAGGGACACTCTCTTGCGAGTCCACTTCTTTACAACCAAGGAGGCTATTCTTCGAGCTGCACGGAATGAAGACAACACGTCAACACTTAGCGATTTAAAATTGTTCCAGGACCTCTCTCTGACGACTATCAGCAAAAGGCGTTCTTTACAACCAATCATAACACTCTTATAGGCCAATGCCATTCCATATCGTTGAGGCTTTCCAGTCAAACTGCTGATTCACAGTGATGAATCTACATTTCATCATTAGAAGACGGTACTAAGTTGTTGGATGAATGGCAATCCCCTTTTTCATCAGGCTCAGCTATTCGGAAATCGCCTCCTCGTACGGAATGGTCCCAAGTACAGAAGGACTAGAAAGTAGCTTTTTAAGTCTGTCAATGCCCCATCTGTGACTAGATGAGTATACCTACTTCTTATGTGTTACATTCACAATATAGGCTGTGTTGCCATATTTCAGGTAGTACATGTTAATATGTTATATGTTCTATATGTAGGTTGCTTACACATAATCTTCCTCGGTGTGGGTTGTTTCTGGGTACCGCCTCCCATAGTCCTATTAAAGTAATTCTATCGTTTTCAAATAAGCACTGCACAGGCGATTGTGTTGTGTTTCCAACGCCCAAAGTGATTTATTTTAGCAGATGTAAATAGTTAACAATTCAATACATTATTATATTAAGATACAGTACTGTACAGCCAATACCAAAAGATACATACATACCTCTGCGCTACGCTAACAACGGGCACCAGTGGACAGTAGTTCACCCTTGAATACTGTGATCAGAGTAGACTGAGGCTAGTGGGGTTGCAGCTATGATTATATATACAGTCAGTGTTACAGAGTGAACAATAGAGATGACGTGGCTTGTTTCTATAGGTCCAGACTTCACATGGGTCCAGGGTAAACAAGTCATAGGCTGGTTCAATAAAAGGAATCCAAAGGTGGGGGTCATCTCTCCAGGGGATGAGCTCTGTTCTTCCCGCCTGAATCTCCAATTACAATTGGTCTATTAGCATTTAATGGTCAGTATCATATTAAAGGTTTATTCCCTAACATCAATAACTAGAGTATGCAATGTGCGATCTCTTCGCCAAATGCACCGGAAAGCTGCTGGTGAAAAGGGGTTTAATATGATACTAGACATGACACCTTTCTTATAACCTGAACCTTAAATAACACTAAAGTGTACATATAATCATATTATATAAACTAATAATAAACTAAATACTATCTGCTCATAAATGACTGTGTAACGGAACCAATATGAATATGAATTACATAAATAACTAAATGTTGTAATGCGAGTGTGTACGTGTGTATTTTACCGTGCGATCGCAATATGCCATGTGTAGTGTGGCATACTGAGTGCAATCGACCAATAAAACAATATCAACCAATATAATTTTGTTCATCCAATTATACGACTTTGACAGTCCACCCTTTGATAGTATACTAAACTATCATCTTAAAGATGTTATATGCAGGATCTCAGTACCACGTTTCATTGCTATGTAATGCAAGTCCCCCTTGGTGTATGACCATGCTGTTTGTAGCTCTAAACAAGTTATCATAAGAGAGAGTCTTAATCCTCAAATTGATTTCTTCTTTTACTATAGACCGTACACTTCTGGAGCTTAGAGATAACCTTTTGTATGCCCTTCAAGGGTGCAATAAAACACGTAATACATTATTTGGAAAGGTACAAAGTACAATAGAACATGTATCAGTTATACAGAATACTCTACTACAGTTCTTCAAGTTTAACAGGTTAATTTGGTCAACGCATGTGTTTAAGCTCAGAATACATTTAAACACTTCATGTTCATCAATAGCCTCAACCTATGTCTATCAATAAATGCCATATACAATCTCCTTCAGCTTGCGTTAATATACACATTTCTAATAATGTCATCAGTTCTTTTCATCAACACTTGTGGGCGGGCTACTGTCTGCTCGTTCTTCCCAGTCTCCCAATACTCAGGTTTTAACAGTGATCGGGTTGTAAACTATTGGGAGACTCCAGACTAAGGGACCTAGGTGTTGTACTTTTCCCCTAGTGACCTCCCACCCATAATTCGGGTACCTCAAGAATATTTAGTGGGAAGAGAACTAGTCCTACTTGATAGGCACGTGAGAGCACGCCCAGCACTTTGTTTGGTCTAAAACCTTACCCTCCCAAGAATGATAATCATTCTCAAGGTTGCCTGCTCAAGTCTGAATATTACTGGACTGGCATCGCTGGGTGTACCTCTTTTTTTAATTATGGGGTCAACGTACTTACGGACGTAATGCTACTCAGACAATAGCCCCTCGCACTTTCTCCAAGCTCCAAGGTTTCCAAATTTTCCTTTACCTCTGAATTGAATAGAGTAATTGGCTGGACCGATTATGCTACTAACTTCTCCTTCATCCCCAACGCCTCAACATCCTTACCTGAACCAGCCTCTGTCACCTGCCAATAATTAAAAGAATTGACCGTCCCGAGAAGAGAACGAAATGAAAGAAACATAGAACAGGAAAAACTACAACTTCATGATGGACAGCTGTCTTAGCCTTTGGCTTAAGTGCTACTAATTGCATTTGAGGCCTTCCAGAACAGATTCATGAGTGCCCTTGGACCCTTCTCTGAGTGTTGGCTCCTCTGCAGTGGGTGGAATGGGCACCAGTGTGTGTCTGCTACCCTTGAAGCCGTGATGCTGGTAGCCTACACCTGGTACCTGTCTGTCAAATAATCTGAGCCTAAGAAATTACTGTTCCACAACTTACTCTCCCGATCCAACATCCTGACAGTTTATGTGACTTTTCAGGAAACAGTGTTTTGGACGTTCTCAGTTGCTGTCTCACTATTTACCTTCCCTCTCAAGGTCTAAACTAGCCTCTCAGTTACAATCTCATCTCAAGAGGGGTCAAGAACATCTCAAAAATCGACAGGTTAAGAGGCTGCCCAGGAGTGATCTTTTGGTAGCGGGGAAGGACTAGTGGCCGAAGCTCAGTCCCTTCAATCAAGTTCCAACTCTTATTCTATTCAATTCATTCTACCTAGTACCGTTACTTTATGTTCACACTGGTTTGTGGCTAATCGAAAGCATGTAATTTGTTACCACTACTCATACGTTATACATTTATTAATAATAACATGAATACCCCTGTCGTGAACATAGAGAGCTTGCAGTTATTTATAAGGGATAATTCATAACTGCAGTGTAACTAGGTTGTATCAAATTAATCCATTGATAAGTTAGTGTGACAAGGTTCTCTTAGAAGCTGTTAGATCAAGGGGTTTTGTGTATGTTAAACCACCCAGGGGGGCTGGTAGATAAGGGTAGCACCTTATGTCATTTATGGCAGGACGCAAATGGGAAAGCCTTTGAAGAAATCTCTTGCAAGACAATGAAATCTCACACATGTTTGGGAGGCCCCAGACATGCCGACTGCAGAGACTGGGTTGTATGTAAATGACAGATTCAAGCTGAATAAGGTCACAGGAAGGGGGGGGGGGGCTGTGGGCCCTGTAGCTGGGTTTTAAAACTGTACTGAAAATGTAACTCCTGGTTCTTCTGAGGGAGTCAATTCGATATTGAAGAGGTCCCATTTTTCCTGCTTCTCCCGGCAACGGAAACTTGATTCTAAGTGAGGTATCAATTCTGTGTTTTATCCTTTTTATTTTATAAGAAACAATTGCACTATATTTGTATGTCATTTTATTATCTTTTTATCTTAAGCATTGTGGATGTGTCTTCCATATTAAATTACACTTAATAAGTTCTAGTCTCTGTGTTCTTATGAATTCACGCGACAGTTTGGTCCAGACGCTACCTAATTGAAACTGTGCAAACCTAGTGGTTTAAGTGAACTCTGATTAAAGTAAATTGTGTTGGATTAATGCTAGGGAGAACCGAAGGCTTCCTAAATAAGTGTCAGCTCTTATCCGAAAAAACCTTGGTGGTGGTAATTAGTATCGCAAAGCTAGTGTGTGGCATAGATAGGGAAGTATTTAATCATTTTAGACATACCAAGTGGTTGTTGTGTGGTTAACCCTGTGTCACATAAGCGTCACGCAGACTCAGGTGAGTGCTGTTCGTGACAACCCCTATCACCTATTATAACTCTAGGGCTTTCCCATTGAATAACAAAAGCTTTGAGTATGACATAATAATAAATTATTAGACACATTTCAATACACCTTTACCCAGACATATTTAATTGGTACACCAGTGTATACTTGAGGATCCTGCATGATGGTAATTGGATGACGTGTATTTGTTTTACCTGGAGAAAACCCCATCTGCAGGAGGAATATGGGATGGCTCTATTGGTATCATTTTCCTGGCATTCTCTTAATCAAGATAGGACGTTGCCGTCCTACTAGCTTGAGACGAAATGTCTGGTGCACCCCAATATACTCTTACCAGCTTGCACATACCTTCTGTACCCAGCTGAGCCAAACCATGTGCTGCCTCCGCTGGGTCTGGAAGATACACTCTGGGAGCTACTGGTCTACCCTGTCCATCTCTCCAGAGTCCACCAGACTCCTCACCACATCTCTTCACCTTTCATACAGTTAATTTTTCAGGTAACACAAATCTTCATATATTAACCAATATGTGTATGCGTGGATGTGTGTGTGTGCACGTTTTAAAACTAAAACAATACAACGAAAAACAAAACAAAACATAGATTTGTTAGCTGTCACATAAAACCCTGCTGTCTATTTGACAACTATGTTCGCCCTGGTGTGCCAGCCATGTATGGTCGTGTGTGTAAATGTGGACTTTACTAGCAGCTACTTCAGTTGGTAACTGTGTCACTGTATAAAGTCCTCTATGTAGTGTCCTAATCATGTGCTGGTATTGCTATAAAAAGATTATTCAGTCAACTCAACATCGCCCCCTAGACTAGAAAGATGATGAAGACCAATGTATAGCAATCGATTTTCCCTCTACCAACTCACATGCCATTCTCAGTACCTCACATTCAGCTACTTGACTATGTGAGAAAGACAAAGGGGTCTATTTCTATAACACTTTCTTCAAATATAACAGTATCCAGTACATGTCTGTCTAACAGTGAAAAAAAATATAAAACACGAAAATTCTAAATTTTCTAGGGTTTCACATTATGTCGTATCTTGTGGCAAAAATCCTACTCCAATGTTCTACACAGAGATGCATATCTGTATGCCTAACCTCCAGCAATCTCCTGTCCCCACCCTTTGTGCATACATATAAAGGCACATTTTTGTACATGAGGCACGAACCACCAAAAACGAAAAACAAAAAACAAAAAAACTAAACAGATATGCAATCTATAAAACATGAATCGTATTTCCACAACAGAACCTTTCTGCTTAAAATGAGCAGCTTCTATACACAGGAAAACAAAACCCCTGACTGTTTCTGTAACTCATGTCAATCTAGTGTGTGTATCCCTGAATTTGTCTTATGTAAAAAATATGTCTTAGCCCCATTGATGAGACTGCGTCTGTCTTTTTTTTTTTTTTATCTCTACCAGAGGGGAGAGAGAGAGAGAGAGAGAGAGATACTAGCATAGATGTAAAAAAATGAGAAATAAGAAAGCCATGAATAATAGGAATACAAAGATTTGAATACAAGGGTTTGAAAACAAACATACATGCAGAAAGGGAGATTTTACAACAAAAATGACAGCTGGATTGGACTCTATGGGAAAATGGCTGTATTCATTCCACTAATCCCCTTAGCTATTTGCTAAACTATGACCCCTCCCCATACTTGACTAGGGGGTCTTACGTCAACCGTGCAATCCAGTGTCGTCCGTCATTTGTTCATTAAGAACTCGGTATCACATTAACTACATACCTTTTCAACGGACTTTCCTAACTTATGATAGAGAAATGTAAAAATTAACTCTTGATGACTCATCTGAGATGCATAAAACGATATTTTGGAGCAAAGTATGTACATACTTCATTTTTGCATAATGATTCTCAGCCAAACAAATTATCATGAGTCACTGCAGCCTAAAACAAAGAGTGTTCCAATGGTCTATTGTTAATTAGTCTTTTAAGAGTAATTCTTCTATTTCTCTATCCCACCCCTTTAAACACCAAGTCTATATTTCTTTTGTGTACCCTTTATCTGTAAGAAGAAAAACAAGATAGTTATCTTAAAACAGCAAACAAAACAAACATTTCCATTTTTTTCCCTCGGCCAGCGATTAGGAAAACAAGCATGTGACAACATAAAACAAACAAGCAAAATCAACAAATATTACTTTTTAAATCAGTTTTTTTTTCCTCTAAACTTGCACATTAATACTTACCACAAATTATTATTTGCCGTCTCTGGTCCTAATTTCCTAGCTTGTGCCCTAATATTTTCTTTACGATCTTTCCTCAAACGTCCCTTCTTAAGACAGTTAAAACACTTCAAAGATTTCTGTTTCTTTCGTCCCTTATAGTGGTTTTTATAATTCTGAGGTTGTGAATGTAATTTTTCTAACGCCTGGATACCCAACATCATTAACTTATCAGTCTGTGCTTTTTCCTTTTTACATATATTTTTATCATGTTCTACAGCATGCTCTCTTTCATTTACCGTGAGGCCTCTCCAATTAGGAAAAGAGGTTTGTATCCAGGTCCTTAGATCCTCCCGGAGGCCGACCATTAGTACTGCAACAGCTACCTCCCTATGATGTGGATTTACCCTTATATCTGATATTCCTGTGTACTTAATCATGGCCACTAGAGCCCTATAAAAATAATCAGTTGTAATCTCATTACCTTTTTGTTTGATGGTGAATATTTTGCCCCATTCCACTGTCACTGGAAAATATATGGCCAACTTTGTGATTATACGTCCAATATTATCCTGATTGTCATCCTCAGTTAAGGGTTTATCCTTCTCCAACATACAATCCTTAATGAACTTTTGTATATCAGTATCGAGAGGAAGACAAGCTCTAAACAACACTTGCCAATCTTTATTAGTAGGCTCATGTGCATTACCTAAATGTCTAATAAATTTCTGACACTTGGCCAAATCTTTACTAGGATCAGGGAAATCAGACATAATTGTAAATAGTTCCGTCTTAGTCCATGGAAAATACATTGCTACCTGTTTCATGGGAACTACACCATCTCTGTCTGCTTTCCCATTGGGAACTGCTGTTGTGCGGACAGGATATAAGCCTACCAAATCATTATGTTCTGAACTAGTTGCTGGAATCGCTGTTGCAGTACAATCAATGTCTCCCCCTTTGATAACCTTTACATTATTCTCACCAATTTCAGCCGCTGCCCCTGCTGGTGGAACCATTCCCTTTCCTTGTCCGTGTATGTTACTGGCATGGGCAATGGCTGAAATGACTGTGGGCACATCTTCTTCCTCTAAAACATTACTTAAGACATCATACAACTTACTCATTACATTTTTAAAATTTTTGGTATTGGCTGTACCTGTCACCTCAATCGCATTTGGCTGCGAGGGCGCGCATGCGCTCAGTTCTCCACGCTTTGCACCGCTCACTTCCGTTGTGCGCGTGATTTGCGCCATGCCTACTTCCGCTAAGCACGCGTTCCCTTGCCACGTGTACCCTTCTTGTTGCAATCCTTCCCGATTACTCCAAAAAGAAATGAGTGGTATTAGGAAACAACTTAACACCTTGTTTGTCTCACGCATGAAATCTGCCTTAACTAAACTTCGTCAGAAATTTTACGCCTTGGGTAATAGGGCCAGTAGACTGTTAGCGCATAAGCTTAGAGGCAAGCAGGCTTGTAACAGAATTAAAATGCTCCATGATTTCCGTGGGAATAAATCGTATAACCCGTCTGATATAGCGAACCTGTTTGCTAAATACTACACTGACCTTTACAATCTCCGAGATGACACTAGTTTGCCACAACCAACACAGACTTCAATAGCCACTTTTCTACAACATCTACATCTTCCCGCCCTTGATGCTGACAACCTGGCATCCCTTAACCTCCCTTTCACACAACAGGAAATTGAACTAATCGTTAAGACACTTCCGAAGGATAAGGCCCCTGGCTCGGATGGATACAGTAACTCCTTTTATACCACATTTAGAGAGACCCTAGCTCCGCTACTCTTGGCTCTGTATAATAAGGTGATGAACGGGGATGTTTTCCCATCAGAAATGTTGGAGGCACAGATTATCACGATTCCGAAGCCAGGTAAAGATCACATATTTTGTAAAAACTATAGGCATATTAAAGACTTAAAGATTTTTGCTAAACTAATAGCCAATAGGCTTAACCCATTCCTTCCTCAGCTGATCCATCCGGACCAAGTGGGATTCATTCCTGGCCGTCAGGCATCAGATAATACCAGACGTATCTTAAATGTAATACATTTAATACAAGATTCCGCAACACAACTGGTTCAGTTATCTTTAGAGGCAGAAAAAGCTTTTGATAGGCTTCACCGGCTATATATGAAAGAGGTCCTAGTAAAGTTTGGCCTTCAGGGTTATATTCTACATTCTATCTTAACTCTTTATCAAGGTCCAACAGCTAGAGTTTTGAGCAATGGTTATTTATCTCTTCCTTTTTCCATCTCAAATGGTACTAGGCAGGTCTGCCCTTTATCCCCTCTGTTGTTTGCACTTGCTATTGAACCCCTGGATCAAATAATCAGATCAGCGCCCGACTTCCCGGGGATCACTCTTCATTCATCCCTCATAAATTATGTGTGTTTGCGGACGATGTGTGCTTGTTTGTTACCAGTTCGGGGACCTCGTTGCTGGCCCTTCAGCTCATTTTTGGTCGCTATAGTGCTGCCTCTTTTTATAAACTCAGTATCACTAAATCTGAGGCTCTGCCCATTAATATCCCCTCATCCACTCTTGCATCTTTACAGAGGAAGTTCCCCTTTATATGGGTACAAAAATCTCTACCTTATTTGGGCATCCATATTCCGACCTCCACTGCTGACATTTTTTAGACCAATTTTGTCCCACTAATTATGCACCTTACTACACTAATTGAGAGCTGGATCAATTACGAGGTCTCCTGGCTGGGTCGTATTGTCACTTTTAAAATGATGCTTCTCCCAAAATTGATGCATCTTTTGCGCACCATACCCTATGTTGTTCCCAAACAATATCTAGATCAACTATACAAACTAAAGACAGCATATTTCTGGGAGCGGAAACACCTGCAAATGGCTTACCATCGTATGACTCTTCCAAGAAGTCAGGGAGGTCTAAAACTTCCCAATTTGGCTCTCTATCAGGAAGCATGTCAATTATCACATCTTAGGGATTGATTTCTCCCCCCTGAGATTAAGCCATGGGTGGACATGGAACAGGCTTCTACTCGGGCTTTTCCCCTTTCAGACCTATTGTGGACCCCTAAGAGTGCCCGCCCTGTACCTACTTGCCAACTTCTCTCCATCTCGGATGCTTTACTGACATGGGACCGATTCATGGCCTGTCATAAGGATTTCTCCCTTCCCACTCGTAATATGTCCCTTCAAGCTTTATCTAAACTTATCCCAGACCCTAATCTTGCCCACTGGAGTTCTAAAGGATTGTTTGCTCTTAAAGATATATACACCCAAGATCTTTTTCTACCCTTTTTCCTACTCCAGGAACACTTTGATATACCCTCCAAAGATATAATCAAATATGTCCGTCACTGGGTGGGAGCGGGCTCCAAACCCCCCCCCCCCACTTTCTGTCCACGCCCCCGGCCCAGTTGCAAGACAGATTGACAATAGGCTCCACTAGAGGCAGCATAACATTCTGGTATCAGCACCTCCAATCCCTACTCAATGTCCCTAAAGCATTCTGTCAGACACGATGGGAGTCAGATCTTAATCTCTCTCTCTCCACGCAGCAATGGGAAACATCGTAGGTGTATAAATCATAGTGAGATGCACGTTAAACTAATCAATAGACTCTACCTCACACCCGCCAGGCTTCATGTTATGTGGCCCTCTCAATCCAAATTTTGCTGGCATCAGTGCACCCATATTGCTAACATTTTCCATGTCTTCTGGGCGTGTCCATGTATCCAATCTCTCTGGCAGGAAGTGTTTGCTTTCATTTAAGTGTTACTGAGGCTGTCAATAAGCCCAGATCCGGCGACGGCTCTGCTCCATTTGTACCATACATTAGTTCCCAAGCAAGATCGTTACCTCTTGGGCCACATTGTAATAGCAGCCAGAGTGTCCAGAGCTCAAAAATGGAAAGCCCCTGATCCTCCTGCTCTATCCCGAATTATATCCAAAGACCAGCACAGCTTCGAGATGGAGACGATTGATATGTCATATTCCACATCAGCCTCAGCTCCCATAATGAAATGGTTTAAGTGGCACGAATATATAAATGAGGGTGCTGAAGCAACTGGGGGCTCGACCTCCTCTTTCCCAGCCCTCTCATCATCACCTCTACTCGAAGCCCTCTAAGAGATTTAATATACGCTAGTAATGTTCACTTTAACTGGTTTAGTTATACTCAATGTGGTAACCAATTTAAATTGAAACTTATATCTATAGTCTAGTATATCCTGTTTGTTGTTACATGTATCAGTTAGTCTTATATGGTAAGACTCATTGAGCAAATTCCCTCCCTCCCCCTCTGCGAGGGGGTACCCTTCCCAAGTCTCTTGTTTTGTACCCTTTACCTCTTTCTTTTTTTTATGTACCCCAATAATCTGAAAACATTTTATTCAATAAAAATTATTGATGCAAAAAAAATATATATATATACTTTAGTAAATTTTAGGAATGATACTCCAAAAGAATCCATATCTGTATATAGAAAATAAAAATATTAAATGGAAACCAGACACAAAAATATCTGTTTCAATTTACAGAAGGGCGATTTGTAGAAATAGTTCTAAACATGTTATTTTGTTAGTGATTAATAAATTTGGTGATAAGGAAATTGTACATACAACAGTGATTTCAGCAGATAATCAGCCAATCAATCAGACGATAAACAACTGATTTGCTCGATATCGCAGTTGTGTGTACCCTGAAATGATGAACGATTTTCGATCCAAAGCACATGAAATCATTGATCGAGGTTTTCAAACTGAACTGAAAATCTCATTCAGCAATGGAAGAATGTGGTTCCAATTCTACAGTGTATATGCACGCACTCCATAGAGATCTTTTCAGCCGATGGTTATGACAGATGAAGAGCACAGATAGTATAGTGTGTACACATGAATCAGCATGCCGATCATGAATTTTCTTTTTCTTGTCAGTCGTTGGTAAAATCATTATAGATAACATATCGGGAGAAAGTTTCTGTACTGTGTACCTAGCCTTATAAAAGACATGTGATTGAGACTGGTGAATTCATCTTTTCTAAATTGATGGAAATAACTATTTCAAAGATTAGAGAGTTGCGACAAAGAATATCTGTTTTTATGGTGATTCTTAGTGATTTTGATCAAAGTAAAATAAAAAATCAACTTTTAGTTGTTCGTAAAATATAAATACATGGTCTATTTAAATGTTTTATTCTCACTGAAATGTTTAATGATTATTGAACTGGCCCAACTAAAGGAAATGTACTTGCACAGTGTTTGCAGGTATCCAGAGCGGTTAGTACAATATAAACTGTGAATATTTAATTTTAAACATAAAGTTAAAATTATGCTGATGTTATACAGAAGAAACTGAGGTTCTGGATATTACACATGTTGATATGTGCAGCTGCCATGTAAAAATACATTAAAATTGCAACCCAGTGGCTTATTGGGGGTGTTTCATGGTAGTACCTATTAATTTAATGTGGGCTTATGGGACGATTTATTTAAAGGATGGGGTGGTTTGGAGCCAATAACTGAATGTGAGGCTGAGAGTTAGGAGTACTATTTATTTAATGTTGGGATGGGTTTATTTATTAAATGTTAATGCTATTAATTTAATGTCAGGGAAGGTTGGGGAGAAATAGGTCTATTTATTCAATGTGACCTCCAGTGCAGAGACAATTGGGAAGTCTGTTCGTGAATGGTAAGCTATGTGCATCTTATACAGCACTGCCATTGTATTTCAAGAGGGTAAAAAGGGGTTGGAATACGACCGTGCACTGGCCGAAATTATAGCCACATCCCACACACTTTGACATAAGAACAGACAAATCACTTAGGTGAGGGGAACGGGGAAGTTGTTCTTTCTTTCACACGCCCTTTGGTGGCTGGCTCTCTGGAGGCTAAATACACATCTCCAGCTTTGCGGTGCTACACAGTATTTCAGACCCCTACCATTGCATTCCCCTGGTGTGCCCTTCATGTCCTAGTCTGATACTGTTAGCTTAACAGTAAAAAGAAATACTGATTTTTAATAGAAGTATTTGCAAGTATAGGTGTGAAAACCCGCCAGAAAAACAAAACAAAAAAACTTAATCTTTCAAACTCCCATGTAAGCACTGCCATAAGGATCAACAATCCCACCATTTCCAACAGACCAGGTTTTTGGTGAGCAAAAAGGGTGAGTACTATCTATTTGGATGTGTGTGGAGACACACTGGTTATGTATAATTATTTTTTTTTCCTAATATATAACTTAGAATTGATTCACTGTTATATACAAACAACAACAACAACGTGCCAAGAGTAGTATACATTGTGTAACAACATTTGCCAAAATGTTAGCTGGTAAATCGAGTGAATTCAAACAAGTCAAATATATCTGAGAAACAGAATTTGCAAACATTTAATATCAATCATATGGGAAGAGGCCAGAACACCACATACTTTCCATTAAACATGCAAAGTGAATTACAAAGACAATGTGCTGAATAATCTTAATTTTTTTTATCCTTTTTTTCTCCAGAGCAGGAATCAGACAGGGGCAAACTGGTCGTTAGTCTTGAAAGGTAAAAAACTTTGTCTCTCTTTTCCATTTTTTTTTTTTTACTTAAAAGAGGGATGGGCCCTGGCCTGGATGGCCCAGGGATTGCTTTTCTTACTTAAGTGCAGCCCCTGATCTGTCCTCCTCTTCATTCTCTCTTAAGCCTTTAACACGGGCCAGCTCCACCACTCCTCTGCTACTACAGGAGAGGACACCTCATACCTTCATTGCTCACGTGAGAGGCAGACAGACAAGTCTGATTTCCAGAGGATGCTGCAAAGCCAGTAAAGGTGTATTATTATCAGGTCGGGGCTGTAAGGTGTGGGAATGATATTTATGTGGGGGCTTTTAATGTAATGTGTCATTGGTGGGGCCTATTAATACATTTTAGGGCTATTCATGCAATGTGGAATCTTAATTGGGGAAAATGACGATTTATTTAATCTGCTCTTAATTTGATTTTGGGGAAAAAAGCATTTATATATAATAAATAGGTCAATGATTTAATCGTTGAAAGAAAGGAAGCTTAATTACAAAATATAAATTCTATAAATTTAATGTTGGGACTGGTTAATGGGAAGGAGGCCTAACTACTAAACATAAATGCTATTGATTTCATGTCTGGGCTGGTTGGACCTATTAAAATTACATCTAAACCAGGTATTTATGTGGTGAAATATTTAAAAACAAACAATGAAAGAAATTATAAAGTGAGAAATGAAAAAATAAAATTAAGTAATGTTTAAACGAAAAACCTTTATGTAGGAGCCGGACCAATACTGAAAGACAAGGATTAATTGTGCCTCTGTAATGTCTTATAATATGCTTCACATTACTAGAATTACATATCAATTAAAACCAGGCACATTCATCAACCACATTCAAAAATAAAAATTTCACGATGTGTGAACAGAACCTACAGGATACATAATCCCATAAATAAATGAATGATGATGACGAAACATTTCAGGATCCAACTAAGCAGCTTAAGAGACCAGCAGTAGGCAGCAAAGCTGCAAAAACAGGTAGGAGGGAGCAGTACAGTATGTCAACTATCCCTATCTGGTGGCACAGTTTCTGATTTTGTGGGACTGTCCTGCACCGGCAGCAGCAGTGTCCTGCTTCACACTATTCTGCATATAACAAATGGAGAGCTGCATGCACGCAACAGTGGAGCAGGGGCATGCACGTAACACATACAACACTGTCTGTGTGTTTGAAGATGGCCTAGCCCTGTCTGAAGAGATCAATAATGAACATAGTAATTAAGCAATATAATGTTCAAATTCTATTTATCTTTACCAAAAAGCTCTGTGCACTCCAGCGACTATTTTTTCCATTTAAAAATATCCAGGATCATTACAACAAAAATCTGTTTCATACCCTATAGAAAAAAAAATTAAAAATAAAATAAAAATTAGCTGAAAAGTTCTCATAAGGCGACGTAAAAATATTTTAGTGGTTATTTTTTACATGAAGTTATTTTCAACATCAAGTTTTTATATATCCACTTTTATCTATTGTTCTGCGCCACACACTTAATATGATGAGGTATACAAGATAACTACTTAGCAGTAAACTCACACACTCGTCGGCATTACACAAGGTATCTGCAGACCAATTATATTTTATAGCTGAAAGAAGGGAAAAAGAAAACTAGTACCTTGAAACATGTTTGAATGCATCTACTATAACAGGTGCAAAGTCTTTTGTGAATTCAGGTCCTTTTCTCTTGCTATTTTGAATGACATCATTTGCCAGATAGAGAAAAGTCAGCTTTCTAGTGGGCTTTGCTAAAAGGAGAAAAGGGAAAGATTAAGTGTGCCCTATACACAATATTCATATACAAGTTAATGTATGTTTATTAAAATAACAAAAAAGTTTGTAGAACTTATTTTCAAATAAAGCATATTACAATTGTATCAATAGATTGTTCTGAATACTCAAGTTATACAATGATTTACTAAAATGTACACAATCACACAAGTAAATTATAAAACACCTGAATTAGTGCTTGACTAGGGAGAACATTTTGTGAGACATAAATCATTTTGGATGTTTCAGTATATTAAAGGAGATCACATTTATTTGTTCATATTCAGATTTTGCCTGTTAGGGTTAAAAACATAGATCCAGGCAAAATATTATGTCCTAAAGTGACCAATAGGAAGGTAGGGAAAACCCACACTACCACAGACATGCATTAACTTGTCACACAACACTATTTACCATACTTGGTATTTTAACCTCGCCCACTTCACCAGGAAAGAGGCGATATGTGGGAGGAATTTCCGAAATTCGGAAGTCTCCTGGATGCTCCAGTAGAGTAGGGAAGTATGACACACACACACACACACACACACACCTGTTTGATGCTTTAATCTTAAAAGTGGAAAAAAGTGGAGTAATTTGTGGATAAGAGGTGGAGATAGGAACATGTTTGGCTGGAGTGACTATCACAACTGAAATTCAGATTTTGACAGAATTTGTAATCCACTTAAATTGATGTGAAACAATAAAATAAACAACTTCAGTCTTTAAACTATTGTTACCAAAGTTAGAGACACCAAATAATGTATGCCACCAGGTGCTGGTGCTAAAATTAGTAATCACCAATATATCACCGATATTTTAAAACTTTCTTTTGTTTACCTCTGGACCATAATTAATTTGAGTAAATAGGAAATCATGCTCAATATTTGTTTTTGCTGAAGATCACTGAACAGAAATGCTAATAGATCAACTGTTGTTAAAATTGTGCACAATAGAAATGTTGCACAATATATGTGCACTCAGGAAATTACAATATACACATACCTCTATAAAAAAAAAGAAATCATAATGTGGTACAGTTAGAAAAAATGTCACATAACATTTACTGTAACACATTAAAGATAGCAATTTAAAAGTGTGATATAGATTTTATATATATATATATATATATATATATATATATATATATATATATATATACACATACACACACACACACACATACATGACAACAATGTACACAGTGAAGGGTGGGCTGGACACTGCATCTATGGCCAGCCTTACGGTACAAAAGGGAAAATGAGCAGAGATTTCAGTGAAAGATCCGCCACAATTTGTCTTGATGGATTGTTCCAGACACAGCATGGCACCTTGTGTTCAATTGAATTCCCCCTCAATATATGCAATCTCACAAGATATACCAATATTATTAAGAGAAGCATAATGTTGATCCCACTTACTCAAAATTCTGTGGCAATGAATTCGTTTGCATAGATAATTTTGGGGACACTAGCCCTTTTACAAGACATATTATATATATTTTTTTAATACATATTCCCATGGCCCCTAACCACTCTTTTGATTTTATTTTTAGAATGTCAATATTTGATTGAATTAACAATTTGATCAATTAATACTATATATGAACTTAATTATTACTCCTTTGTATTTTTTATTGATTTGATGATGCACTAAATCTTAGTAACCTATTTTAGGAATATATTTATTAGTAACATTTATTGGGAATATATTGTACATGATAATTTATGATAATTATGTGCACCAGCTTATATAATAATTAAATATATATCTATGTATATATATTTTGTGTTTTTTTTAAACATGTTACAGTTTATGCGATATATTTTTTAACTTAAACACTAACAATGTATATTTTCATTTCCTGGTTTGTACATTTGTTTAGTGTCTCTCATTATCTGTAGGAGGTGATCTCAAAACATGTAGCTCGGAACTGTGTTACTCATTCTTTGATATGTACATGTTCATAATATTATGTAAGTACAATTTATTTCTAATACATTTTTAAATGCACTTGATCTTGCTGCAACTTTCTTTACAGTGTCCTCCTGAAAACTGTACTGCCAACTGATGTGACAGTTATCAACAGGGGTTAACACCACACAGAAGAAGCAGCTGAAAATTCAAGTGGAGTAAGTCCTATGGGCACGCTCCCTGTTTGTCTGCACACATGCATATGTTAGAACATATTTCTTACTAATCATCGAGAGCTGTGATTTTTGAGTAAGGTGGTGCTGAAGTCACAATAGTGACTGTAAAGTAATTAGAGTTATTGCTTGACAAAGATGTGTCTCTCCAGCATTTCAGCAGACTCAGCTTTCCTTACTAGTGTAGAGTACCTTGATCACCATCAGATGACTGGGGCCCTCTATTAAACTGGGCCCCATACCTGTTCCACCCTTCATTCAGATTACTACAATACAAAATCTACACTGGTTGCTAATATATAAAGCAGCTCTGTAGTCTCATGTGTACTGTATAATGTATTCTTACAATTTGTCACTACAATAGGAAGCAGATCTCTTATCCGGTGATTACTGTATAGCAGACCAGTCTTGTTAAATATTAAACATTTTATATAATGATAGACATATGAGTGCTAACATGGAACATACATGGAAACAGAGCTTTTGGTAAGAATAATTGGCACGCTCTACTTTATCTTTTTGATAGCAACACCAGAACGATAAATGTATTAAATAGGGATAACAGCTTAGAAGACTTGTATAAAAACGCAAGATCAAATTCCATCAGATCCAACTTTTAGTGTTTCATGAATGTATGGACGCTGGCTATATATAATATATATATATTTATTACTATACATGGACTCAGGGAGGGAGGGCTAGGCCTTATAACAAACTATTTAGATTCCAAGTTGGTATCCATAAAACATTTAATCTCCTTGATCCTGGCTCTTTCTCCTTTGAAAATCCTGTACTAGGCTCAGTTTCCCCTTGATAGGAACTGTTAAAAAAATATTAACAGAATGTTTTCTGATAAAACAAATGTTTAAATTTCCCTATATGGCCTTTTTGCCTGTTTAAATATGTAACAATGGTCACATTTTCAGATAGAATCAAAGAGAAGGAATGGATACTAGAAGAAAATATAAAAAAAATCCAACAACATATAAAATGCATGGTATATAAAGATGATTATTCAAGGGCTTAAAAAGCTGAGTGAAGCCTACATGGAAACTTAAACATAGACGAGAGATAAACAACATATGATGTGTCACAGTTAATAAAATCTTGTATCATAATCCAACTGATATCAACATCACAGCAACTCAAGATCAAATAGGATATGATAATGCTTGAGGTAAATGGTACCACAAGCTTATGTGCATATATTTTTATTTAGTAATTTATATACCATGCATTCGATGTATTGCGGGCATATATAACTTTTTTGTTTTTCCTAGTGGGCATCTTTTCTCCTTGATTTTGCATCATACCCAATTCTGGTATCTGGCTCTATGGGATGGTGCACCTAGAATTGTGGTTCTCTAGTTGAACCAGTGAATCATTTATTTTTTGGACTAAAATGTGGATTGTATATTTATACTCTTCTTGTTTGCCGTTTTAGGTAGTGACATCTTTATTTAATTCTACCTAGTATATTTACACATTGTCCTAAAATACTGAAATAGCCCTGTTTTCAACTGGGGTACTTGGGGAAATTCTTCCAAACAGCTAGAAGTTTCCAGTCAATCAAGGAATATATATCCTGGATCAGCTTCCAAACCCCCTGGAAATATACATAGACAGATGTGTTCTCCATCCAATCATACATGCACCTGATGTGACTTAAAAGTGTTTATGGAAGGACAACCAGTCTAGTGAATATCTACATTTCCATTTTAGGGTCAACATAGTATCCAGCAAACTGTTTACCTGGATGCATGAGTGGAGATTAACTCCTGTAGGGGTTTCATATGGCATTGGGCCCATTTTAATATTGATAAATGCTGGGACATGAAGTCTAACATTGGCCTATTACCTGTTTTCTATCACACCCTGGATTGTGTAGTCTGGGAGATATGAAATGTGGTTGACTGTAGCCAGCAGAATACCCAGAAATTCTTTCAACTGTGGAGGAATAAAAGTTGGCTTGTATTTCTTTATGCACCATTCTAGGTCTGAAGGGATCAAATAAACATCAATTGATTGCTAAAACTGGACTTCTTTTTTTGCAATTATAAACAAGTCTTCCAAATTAGGTATAATTTGAATTCCCTTTTTCTGAAGGCCACCACCTATGTGCTTACTTTTGTGAATATACTTGAACCAAAGGATATGTTGAATGGCAGGGACATTATTGTAGGACCTGGATCCCAAGTTCTAACTGTCATATCAAAGAGATATCTTCTCTTCATTGCTTTTGGACCAAATTGTCCTTCTCAGGGCTTTGCACACTCTTTATTAGGTTATGAAGGGTGCTACGCTTTATTTTCTGAACTCCAAAAATCAGGTCTTGGATAGGATGAAGTTTCTTCCATATTTTAACAGTTCTCATTGTCTAAAAAAAATAATCCCTATTTACCACAGCAAAACTAAAAGAGGATTTTTACGCACCGTAAAATCAATTTCTCTTACTACACTGGGGGACACTGCGTTACCTTGGGGTATAGTAGGTGGGACTGGAGTTAGGCACTTATAATCTTGTTTGATTCCCTGACTCCTTCCCCACTATGCCCCTCCTTTGTAGCTGACTTCAGTTTTGTATAACCAAGCCAGGAAGAGAGAAAAAGCAATTCAGAAAGCAACACCAAAGACAGCACTACTTTCAGAGCAAGGGAGGGCACGCAGTGTCCCCCAGTGTAGTAAGAAAAATTGATTGAGTAAAAAAACTCTTTTCTCTATCCTACCACTGGGGGACACTGCATTACATTGGGGAGCTACCAAAGCTGTGTCCAAGGGCGGGAATTCTCTGGGATGGCTGTGCGCAATGTTTTGTGTCCAAAACCCTGCATTTGTGAATGCAAAGGCATGCAACAAATAAAACAATATGCAGCAGAAACAGACGCTGCCACTCTACACAACTGCGCCATTGAATGACGCTGTTGTGGCGTACAAAAAGCTGCAACCCTCCTGGAAAGTGCACTGTAAAAGTCACTGGAACCTGCAGAGGGGTACAGACAGAATGTTGGTCGTGATGCAATGGCAAGAGACCACCTGGATCCTGCCCCACCTCCTACGCTCTTTTGCGCTAAAGAGGCTAAAAGGGCATTAAATTACTAAACAGGAACTGTGTGAACAAGAGCACAAACTATCTCCCGTCGGAGAAACTTTACACAAAAAGAAGAGTCACAAGAATGATAAACTGCAATCCTTATGTCAGTGAAATGCAGGCACTAATCGTCATAACCAATAATGTCTCGTACAACGCGCCACTAATTTTCTGGTAAAGAAAATGAGGAAGAGCCATACACACTCTCGCCCCAGATCCCCTACGAGATGTGACATCCAAGGGAGCAGCCTGCATTGAGCTAACAACTCAATCCACTCAGTGATATCCAAAGGATCACCATATACACTGATGCAATAGATTAAGCCACTCATCGATATCTAAGGGAGCACTGATACAGTGCTTAAACCATTCAGAGATAAACAAGGGAGCACTCATTTCATGAGCTAAACGGCTTAACTAACTCAGCGATATCTGAGGGAGCACTCATATAGAGAGCTAACAACATAAGCCCGACATATATACCAGGAAGCACTCATACCATGAGCTAACAGCTTAACTAATTCAGAGAGTCACCGGAGGCCAAAGCAAGCCCCCGGATGACGAGAACTAGACTCCCTGGAAATTTACAACCAACCAAAGGTGGGCTGAGCATAAAGAAACCGCTAAAGCAAAACAACCTTCCGCTGAGCTAGACAGATAGCCACGGAAGCTGCACGCTGAAAGAAGTAGGGCGGAGACCCAATTGAAGCCAGCTGGTAAAGAAAACCTTTTAAAGATTCCTGAGTGGGACGTGTGAAATTCTAGGAATTTACACCAATCGAATATAGTTTGTAGCCCAAAGAAAACAGCTGAGGAAGAAGCTTTACGGCTGAATTGAAGGTAGCAACCATCTCCCTGCAAAGATTCTCTAGCCGAAAAGGTTGGCCATCCGACGCCACAGTGTCAAACCAGATGATGAAACCAAAAAGAGCCAAACTACGAGATGAGGCCGCTCTGGAACCGGGAAAAGAGGGACAACAACACAAGTCCCCTAAATCAGTAGAATTCTGCTTTGCGAGACACACGGCGGACCACCAGACTAGCTGGGATGCGCCCCTCCTAGAAACTCTTAAACCCCCACGAGGAAATTGGACCTGGGAATCACCTGTACACCCCCTAAGTTCTAGGGAGACCCGACTTGGCTATGGACAAATCCACCTGAGGGTCATTAGATTGAGAGCCGATAGAGAAAACAGGTTAACATGTGAAAAGAAACTGGGCTCCCTCTCAGAGAGCCCTATGACCTAACCAGGAGAGCACAAAGGTATTACCCTGAGATGACCCACTCTATCTGTTAAAGGATTGATTGCTAAGGCATTCGGCCCTCAATAATAATAATAAGTTGGTCTAGCTTGGCCCATAGTATGGCACAAGGAACACCCCTCCGACCATACACAGGTCGACCCTTATCCTGCATTAGGATACGGGAATTGCATAAGTGCTATAAATATGCAACAGCACTGCATTTTGAGACCGAATCTCTACAGGTTTTCTGACCTTCTGTACAAGAAGAACAACTGACCCACTAATAAAAACATTGTGACTAAGCACCACCCGAAAGGTAAATTAGTGAATCAGGGCAAAGGGGTGCTATGCATGTCCAAAACAATGAAAGCAGCCTTCCTGGATGAGAATCTCCCTGTTGAGACATGGGAGATGTTACGAATAAGGAGAGCCAAAAATACAAGTAGAAACTTGGTATCCTATTTTGCAAAACAGAAACTCCTGTTACTGAAAGGAAATTCTGCCAGGAGCATTTTGGAACTGTGTAGAAGAGAGGAGCGTGTTCTTCGGTAGGAAGCTACCGAAAACCCTAAACTAGAAAATAAGGCATAAGCCAACGCTTCTAGTGTGGTAGAATAAGCGACGACCTGGGTAGGCTCAAAGTGACCACCTGTGAATCCAATAATGCAGCCCTGCTGCTTGCTGAGAGGCTGCAAGTATAATATTGTGGTTGAAAACGTCTAGCTGTAAGCTAAGCGTTGGGAGTAATAAATAACTTCCACCTCCGGGGAATGTCCCCAAAACCTATGGATGTTTACCTGATTGCCACAGTACATAAACTATAACCACCCCTGTAAGGCTAAGCCTGACTCGGGATGTGGCACCCTGACCTCAGATTAACAGAGAGGATCAACGGATTGAACACGTAAACATCATGGTGTCGCTGACATAAAAAAAAGAAAGCACACCTACCGCCAGAAGCCTTTGGATACTCATTTGTAATAGTGCAAATTGAGAGTTCCGATATTGGAACGAAGTGCTGTAAGCATGTGGCTAGCTATAGGTATCATAGCTGAATAGCTGTATGCCTACCAGCTATGATGCTGCTGGGTAAATACAAACCACCCCATTAACCCTTAACGTGAATAAAGGCTAGAGCACTTATTCTGTCCGAAAGCCACTAGATAAAACCCTTTACCAGCCCCTGCTCTGTGTAGAGGACTTCTTTGTCTGCTCCCGCCGGGGACAGCAGAATAAGAGAACTGAAGAGCCACAGAATTGTCACCAACAGTGATTACCTCCCTTGTATTGACTCTGGAAAATTAGGGGAGGTGAAAATATAGCCAGTCTATTACTGTTTACCTGGTCTTTAACAAAAGACAGACACTGAGTCTAAGATATGAGGAAAAACATTTTCCCAACTAGGGTGTCACTAAGGCTTAGGTTGAAAATTGAAAACCAAGTATAGACTGTTGTCTTGCAAATGCGAAAACTGTGTACAGTTTAAGCTGAGATGATCCACCTCGTGAGTGTAATCAGCAAGAATACTCCTCTTGATAGTAAAACAAGATGGAGATAGACATCCTCTGGTGAGGAATGAACTACATCCTAATTCTGACTGTGGCAACAGTCAAAGATAAAATCCTCTCCATCTGTGGAAGATGGTGAACAACAGCATCTTTGTCCGGATGGTTTTATACCTGAAAAGCATAATGCCGCTTATGTGGTAGCAGACAGATATAAGCTGTGTGGGTGCTTAACCAGCACAGTGTAAACATGTGTAGAAGCATGAAAAAGGGTATACTCACGCACCATTTCGAATTTAAAAATCACCTTAATGTGTTCGGCCACCAGAAGCGACAGTGATTTAGACCAGACCTGTTTCTGCAAAACAGCTGACACTGAAATGGGAGCACCCTGTTTGCAGACCCTAGCCCCGCAGTCTGTGCCGAGGCATTCGGGCTAAGCTGTGAAAAAGATAATTTAAAAATTACATTTCGCACATATATAATGTCACTCCTATTTCCCAGTTGATCCATTAGAAAACATAAGGAAATGGAAGACAAAGTGACAGGAAATAAGATTGTCTAACAATTAATTTGAAGACACATATACATATAAGATATATATATATATATATATATACATACACATATATATACATTTTTGAGTATGCCCACCAGCGAGTATTCTACTCCTGGAAGACTTACCTATTGTAACCTGATACAACAGCAAGAAAAAAGACACAGAATAAATCTATCTTTAAACAGGTAATATATATGTGCTATTAGGGAGACTGAACCCACAACACCATGTATTCAAAACAGTGTATATATCAGATGAGCCCCAGCTCCTGATTTCACATACATATATACATTTACGCACACATATACACAATGCAATACAGACCAACCAGCCTACCACGGGAGCGTATATTATTTTTGTGCCACATAAATAATGTAGAGCATATAAAACAGCGTGTTTATTACCCCTTAGGTAATTCCTCAGACATACCAAATATTTGGAAAACTGTATAAAAGTTAACCACAATACTTGGGAACACAGGCTATACGTAGCAAAAGGCATTGTATATATACGGAACTCCCTTTACCAGACTTATGGAAAAAGTCCATCCAGAGTCAACATATGGAATATTATACAGATATGTATTCCCATATCAATGTACATCTGCCTGAAAAGCAAAATATGTCACAGGAGGATAGGAAACTACCATATTGTCTAATAGGTAATCCTATAATATAAACAGCAGTCCTGAAAGAAAGGTCTTGACTGTGTGGCAAACAGGCTGACAATCGTTTAAAAACAGAAATAAAAATGATACTACATTAACCGGTGAAAAGAGGAAGAGTC
Source organism: Mixophyes australis (assembly GCA_036250195.1). Taxonomy (NCBI): domain Eukaryota; kingdom Metazoa; phylum Chordata; class Amphibia; order Anura; family Limnodynastidae; genus Mixophyes; species Mixophyes australis. Next base: position 134,293,547 of record JAVHZZ010000005.1, read on the forward strand.
AGGAACAGCATGCACTGATGTGTGTGCTCCGGATCCAAGATGGCCACCATTCGCGCCATTAGGGAAAGGGGGAGATGTACTCCCCTTCCTTAACATGGCCGCCTCTGCTCACCGCCGCTCAGTCCATATATAGAATATGGCTGCAGCCGCTGGAAATGAGAACCGCCGCGCTGCCATGCCCAGGGTGCGTGCGGTCTCACTGACTTCATCGCCTCCACAGAGCGCGATGCTTGTCCTTCTCCCCCACTGCTCATTATCTAGGGGCGGAGGAGGGAGGGGGGGGGGGGGGGGGGGAGTCTGCGGGCGGAGAGGAGAGGCAGAGACACCTTCACTCCCGCCCGCCTGTTTAAACGTGGCCGCGGCCGTCTATAAGGCCGAAATGAATAAATATATATATATATATATATGCCCCAAATAAAGTTGCCTTTAAAAGCATACTTGAAAATAAAACATGGCCCCTTTGCTCGTTCGCTGGAACTCAGAGTGAAGGAATCCCTGGGACTATTCACTCTTCTGGATCTTGGCATGGAGTCCAGCGCTGCACCTGAAAAGGAACAAAAATAAAAACAGGAAAACCTACTGCTAAACTAAGTATAGGCAGGAGCCTATACAGAAGTGACCTTTCTCCAGAAGGCACTTACAACAAATGAAGTCAGCTACAGAGGAGGGGCATAGTGGGGGAGGAGTCAGGGAAACAAACTCCAGTCCCACCTACTATACCCCAACGTAATGCAGTGTGCCCCAGTGGTATGATAGAGAAATTAATTTTTTTATTTGATGATGAATAACTGACCTTGTTCTCCTAATCATCTTCTTTATCATCCTTTGAACCAGAGTCCTTAGATGGACAGCAGTTTTTCTCCTACCAATATACCAGAGTCTGCAGAAGTGACGTTATTCAAGGATAATGAGTGTTATGGATTTATTTAATTTTGTCCAATAGACAAAGTATTTCTTTGATACAGGAGTCTCCTCCTTTTCAATCTTATTAGGTCATTCATGGCAGAGTGGTCAACTGTATGAATCAGTTTCTTCCTATAAAATGAAGCACACATGCAATATCCAGAGACAAATAATGGCAGTAGAAGGAGTGGTACTGAAAAGCTCAGTGAGTTTCCACACAACACTGGCATAGGATGCCACCTTTCCATAGTCAGTTCATAAATTTCTGCCTTGCTAAAGCTGGCCCAGTCAATTGGAAGTGCTTTTATTGTAAAGTGGAAATGAGTAGGAGAAACAACAGTTTAGCAGCGAAGCACAAGCCTACAGAACGGGACTGGCGAGTACTGAAGAACGTAGCATGTAAAAATAGCTTATCCATGGTTGCAACTGTCAGGATTCACTAGGATAAGTGGGATCCTTCTGTTCTGCCTGGATTGATGGTACTTCACCCAGAGGAGCGGAATCTAACAGAGTGGAAGGTTTTCACCAGAGGTTCCCACAAGGGAATTTGGGCTTGGCAGCTTCCACTCTGCAGGTCGCGGCCCTCTAGGGGAGTTCCCAGTGAGCGGTGATAGAAAACCTAATACAGAGAAGAATGTAGGCACTAGATAGCCACAAATGAGTAGGATTACTGAGTGATGCTCAGTGATAGTCCACAGAGAGATAGTAGGTGATTTGCAGCAGTACTCTTGGAGAGATGGTAGCGATGATCTGCAGGAGTTGCCACTAACGAGTGGAGCAGGTAGATTGCAGCAGCAGAGTGTATGAGCTGCTTCCAGGCCAGGAGTCTGACGAGAAGAACCAGCACTGAGAGGTGCTGGGAGGAGCCTTATAAATGAGAGGTAACCAAAGGATGAGCGGGACAGGTGAACACAGGTGAGATGATTACCTGCACATGTGCAGAGCTGATTGCTGGCCTGACATCCTGGGAAGAAGCAGGGAATAAGGAAAGAATGATTCAGGTTACCGGGTGGCAGTCGTGAGTGAGCGACGTGTGACAGTACCTCCCCTTTTAAAAGGTGGTCACCGAACACCTAAGACCAGGTTTCTTGGAAATTTAGAATGATATTTCTTCAATAATAATGGTGCTTTGACGTCAGAGGAAAGCACCCAAGAACGCTCCTCAGGACCGAAGCCCTTCCAGTCCACGAGGTATTTGATACCACCCTTACACTTCTTGGAATCCAGAATCAGAATTCATCATATTCCTGCAGCTTGGGAGGGCAAGACGGAGTCACATGAGATGAGAAGCGATTGATGAGAAGAAGAGGTCTTAATAGAGAAATGTGGAAAGCATTAGAAATGCGAAGAGCAGAGGGTAGCTGAAGCTTGAAACAAACGGGGACGATTACCCGAGAAATCTTGTACAGACCAATGTACCCGGGAGCAAATTTCATACATGGTACTTTCAGCTGGATGTTCTTGGTAGAAAACCATACTCTGTCTCCAACTTTCAGGGGAGTAACAGCCCTGCGCTTCTTGTCAGTAAAAAGCTTGTAGCGAGTAGAGGTTTTTTTTTAACGCCCTTCGCACCTGAGACCATGTATAAAAGAAGTCCTTATGTAGACTGTTAACTGCAGGGACCTGGGTGGGTGGTAGGGCTGAGAATTCTGGATTGAGAGGGTGTCCTCCATATACAATAAAGAACGGGGTTGCAGAGGTGGATTAATGAAAGGCGTTATTGTGAACAAATTCGGCCCATGGCAACATATCGACCCAATTGTCCTGATTAGCAGAGAAGATCCTGAAAAATGTTTTCAGATCTTGATTAACCCTCTCGGTTTGAGGATGGTAAGAGGAGGAAAATTTTAGGCGGATGCCTAGGAGATGACACAGAGATCTCCAGAATTTTGATACGAATTGGACTCCGCGGTCAGAGACGATCTGCATTGGGACAGTCATGTAAGCGAAAGATTTCTTTAACGAAGTGTTACGAAAATACTGCTGAAGAGGGCAAGCCAAACAAGGGGACGAAATGTGCCATCTTTGAAAATCTCGGCCCACAATCACCCAGATGGTGTTACATTTTTTGCTAGTGGGTACGTTCGTGATGAAATCCATGGATATAGGAGTCCATGGTTTAGTGGGCAACGGAAGAGGATGGAGAAGATCCAGTGGAGATTGACGAGATTTTTGTTGGGCACACACAGCGCAAGCGGCTACAAATTCTTTAATGTCGGACTGGTATTTAGGCCACCAGTACTGGCGAGAAATCAATTCACAGGTCTTACGAGTTCCTAGATATCCAGAAAAACGTGAAGCATGGAACCATGTGAGAAGTCTTTTCAGCAAATAGGGAGGGACAAAGGTATTCCCCAGAGGAGGAGTAGACAGCGTAGTTGCTTGGAGGCATTTATGGTCCAAGATGGGCGTTCAAGGAGATCCTCAGGTTCAGCATTTTCAAAGGCTCGAAAAAAGGCATCATCTTTTTTTATTTTTAAGCCCTGATTTGAAGGTCACATGAAGATCGAAACGTGAGAAGAACAACGACCAGTGTGCTTGACTGGGATTTAAGCACTGTGCAGACTGGAGGTAGAGAAGGTTTTTATGATCTGTGAATACTGTGACCGGGTGACGAGCCCCCTCCAGAAGATAGCGCCATTCGCATAAGGCTAATTTAATAGCTAGCAGCTCCTTGTCACCAATGGTGTAGACCCACTCAGCAGATAGAAATTTCCGAGAATAGAAAGCACAAGGATGACATTTGCCGTGACTGGACCTCTGAGACAGAACTGCTCCAACCCCAATCGTAGAAGCATCAACTTCAAGAAGAAAAGGGAGGGACAGATCAGGTTGTTTTAGGATAGGAGCGGAGGAAAAGGCTTCCTTGAGGAAGGAAAAGGCCTGGACAGCCTCTGGTGACCACTGATGGATTTCGACTCCTTTCCTAGTGAGAGCAATTAAAGGGGCCACGATGGTAAAATATCCCGAGATAAAACGTCTGTAGTAGTTTGCAAATCCAAGAAATCGTTGAATGGTCTTGAGGGTGTTAGGGGGAGGCCATTCCAGGATAGCCCGAACCTTCTCAGGATCCATCCAAAGTCCTGATCCAGAGACAATGTACCCAAGAAAAGGTAGCCTGGGAGCTTCCAAAGAACATTTCTCCAGTTTGCAATATAACTGGTTCTTACGAAGTCGAGAGAGGACTTCGTCAACATGCAGGCGATGAGACTGGAGATCCCTTGAGAAGATTAAGATGTCATCAAGGTACACCACCACAAAGGAATACAATAGATCTCGGAAGATCTCATTGACATAGCTCTGAAACATTGCTGGAGCATTACAGTGTCCAAAAGGCATCACTAGGTATTCGTAGTGGCCATCCCGCAAGTTGAACGCAGACTTCCACTCTTCCGGCTCGTATCCTGATGAGGTTATAGGCCCCACGAAGGTCCAAATTAGTTAAAATTTGGCCACCTTTGATATGATGAAATAGCTTAGTTATTAGTGGAATGGGATATCGGTTTTTGATGGTAATGGAATTTAGGCCTCTGTAGTCAATGCAAGGGCGCAGGGTACCATCTTTTTCTTCACAAAGAAGAAACCAGCTCCAGCTGGAGAAGTGGAGGTCCTAATAAAACCCTGTTGTAAATTATCCTTGATGTATAAGGCGGTGGCCTCGGTTTCGGCAGGGAAAGAGGGTAGACTCTGCCTCTATGAGGAATTTTCCCAGGTAATAGATCGATGGGGCAATCCCATGCCCGATGAGGAGGTAGTTGTTCAGCATATGTTTTATTGAAGACATCTGCAAATGACCAATATTGGGAAGGAAGCATGGAGGTAGTAGGGTCCATTACGGTATGGAGCGTCCTCAGTGGTTTTACTTGGGTAAGGCATCTTCCTGAGCAGGCTGTTCTCCAAGCCAGAATTTGAAAGGAAGGCCAGTCCAAGTGCGGTGAATGCAGATGAAGCCAAGGTAGGCCTAGAACAATAGGACTCTTAGCCAATGGAAGGATGAAAAAAATATTTTTTTTCCCGATGTAAGGCCTCCATTTGTAGGGAGAGTACATTGGTTCAGTGGTGAATACGGCAATTTACCAGAGGAGCACCATCAATACCGGTAATGACAATTGGTTTCTTCAGAGGCACGGAAGACAGAACAGTGAAATGAAATTCCCGGCAGCACCAGAGTCTAGTAGAGCACAGGACTGAACAGATCCAGAGGACCATGTAGGGTGACCGGAAAGGAGCATGTTTGATTAAAAGAAAAATCTGGAGAGAAGTTAAAATGTCCTTAGCCTTACCTCCCCTGAGCAAGCTAAGGTCTGTCATTTCCCGATCGTTTAGGACATAATTTGGGAAGGTGTCCAGGGTCTCCGCAATAAAAACATAATTTATTCTTAATTTTCTTTTCTTTCTCTTCCGGGGTTAGGCGAGAGCGGCCAAACTGCATGGGTTCATCGGAAGTGGGAGATTGACTGGCGCCTCAGTGTCTGAGAGGTGGACATCTGGGAAACTCTTTTTCAGAAGATCTTTCTCTGAACTGTAGGTCCACCCTGTTACACAGAGAAATTAACTATCAGTAGCAGGTAATTCCTGGGAGGAAAGGGCATCCTTCACTTTATCAGAAAGGCCCTGCCAGAAGGTGGCTACTAAGGCCTCTAAGTTTCACTGAAGTTCTGAAGACAAGGTCCGGAATTCAATAACATATTGTGCCACAGAACGTATGCCCTGGCGTAGCCAGAGAATACTAGAAGCTGCGGAAATAACCCGACCGGGTTCAAAGATCTTCCGAAAAGTCATGATAAAGACAGAGGAGTCATTGAGGTGGTTATCCCAGAGAGGGAAAGCCCAGGCCAACGCTTGTCCACATAATAAGCATATGATGTAGGCGACCTTGCACCTAGAGATAGGAAAGTTCTGCGGAAGGAGCTAAAATTGAATTGAACATTGGTTAAAAAATCCCCTACAGAACTTGGGGTCCCCATCAAATTTGGAAGGAGTGGGGAGGCGTAACATAGAGAAAGCAGGAGATGCCTCGAATACAAGAGGCTGAGTCAGAACTTGAACTGCGGCTGGAGGTGAAGGAGTAATTTGAAGAGAGTCCAAGCGGGTGTCCAGAGATTGCAAACATCGTAATACTTGCACCTGTATAGTATCTTGCTGTTCTAACCTTCCAACGAGATGTTGGAGTATATCTTTAGCTGAAGGATCTCTATCGGGATCCGTCATGGCTGGTTCTTACTGTCAGGATTCACTAGGATGAGTGGGATCCTTCTGTTCTGCCTGGGATTGATGGTACTTCACCCAGAGGCGCAGAATCTAACAGAGTGGAAGGTTTTCACCAGAGGTTCCCGCAAGAGAATTTGGGCTTGGCAGCTTCCACCCTGCAGGTCGCGGCCCTCTAGGGGAGATCCCAGTGAGCGGTCATAGAGAACCTAGTACAGAGAAGAATGTAGGCACTAGATAGCCACAAATGAGTAGGATTACTGAGTGATGCCAGTGATAGTCCACAGAGAGAAAGTAGGTGATTTGCAGCAGCATACTTGGAGAGATGATAGCGATGATCTGCAGAAGTGACCACTAACAAGTGGAGCAGGCAATAGGTGAGTTGAGGCAATACACTTGGAGAGATGGTAGTGGAAACTATTGCAGATCATCGCTAACGAGTGGAGCAGGTAATAGGTGAGTTGCAGCAATACACTTGGAGGAGAGATGGTAGCGATAATCTGCAGGAGTTGCCACTAACGAGTGAAGCAGGTAATAGGTGATTGCAGCAGCAGAGTGCATGAGCTGCTTCCAGGCCAGGAGTCTGACGAGAAGAACCAGCACTGAGAGGTGCTGGGAGGAGCCTTATAAATGAGAGGTAACCAATGGATGAGCGGGACAGGTGAACACAGGTGAGATAATTACCTGCGCATGTGCAGAGCTGATTGCTGGCCTGACATCCTGGGAAGCAGGGAATGAGGAATGAATAATATTCAGGTTACCGGGTGGCAGCCGTGGGTGAGCGACGTGTGACAGTACCTCTCCCTTTAACAGGTGGTCACCGAACACCTAGGACCAGGTTTCTTGGAAATTTAGAATGATATTGTTTCAATAATAATGGTGCTTTGACGTCAGAGGAAAGCACCCAAGAACGCTCCTCAGGACCGAAGCCCTTCCAGTCCACGAGGAATTTGATACCACACTTCTTGGAATCCAGAATCTGTTTGATCTCGAATTCATCATATTGCTGCAGCTTGGGAGGGCAAGACGGAGTCACATGAGATGAGAAGCGATTGATGATAAGAGGTCTCAATAGAGAAATGTGGAAAGCATTAGAAATGCTTAACAGGTACAGCATATATGTGATAGAAGTACTGTTCCTAGTCACCAATTCACAAACACAAACAGTCCAGGCAAAACATAGGTTTTAACAGTTTCAATATTCTCATGGTGGTGGAGCCAATGGTGGGCAGACTAAGGGTGGTGGCTAGGTTTTGATAGGTGAAACAGAGGAGGCATGACCTTGAGGTCTCCTCTCCCCCATGGTAATTGGAGACTGTTGGCTCTCTGTGGGGAAGAAGCGTAGGAGTCTAATCAACAGATACTATTATAACAATGACCTGGTTGGCTAAACAGGAGAGATTTGATAGAATCATATCATTGGCTGTTTGTGCAGGCTGAAGGTTGTAAAACTGCAAGTACAAGCATGCCCATGACTGCAATTGTCCCAGGTGCAATAGAAATAAAACAAATTCACACATAAATGGCCTGATTCAAATCGTAAAGCTACTTGTTTTTTTTAAAAATAACAAAAATAAAAAGAACACAGAACTTGAGCATAGTTCTGACTGTATTCAAATCCAAACGAATCTCAACATACGTTGCCAGTTGAAGCTGGGTGGAAATATGCTCTGTCTAAATGTTATGTTACACACACAACTGACAAATCCTGGATGCAGCTTTTTTGGGACCGATTAAGAGCACTATGATGGTCTTCAAATAAATATTCTGAAATCTAAGGTTCCATCATGGGGAATGCAATGCACCACTGGATGTACAACTGCCTTCTCTCTTGGTTCTTCCTTCCCAACCACTACCATCTCTCCCATCCCTTCTACCTCTTCATGTTGCAGTCTCTGCAAGGTTCCGTCCTTGGCCCTCTACTTTTCTTACTTGGGCAGCACAGTGGATTAGTGGTTAGCACTTCTGCCTCACAGCACTGGGGTTATGAGTTTTATTCCCGACTAAGGCATTATCCGTTTGGAGTTTGTCTGTTCTCCCTGTGTTTGCATTGCTGTCGTCTGGGTGCTCCGGTTTCCTCCCACACTCCAAAAACATACTAGTAGGTTAATGGGCTGCTATTAGAATTGACCTTAGTCATTCTTCGAGTGGTTGTAAGTTGCGGAAATTAGACTGTAAGAGGCAGAGACTGATGCAAGTTCTCTGTACACCGCTGCAGAATTAGGCGCGCTATATGTTAATGATGTTACTTGCTGTATGTAGAGAGTCCAAACTGCAGTATACAGACATGCATATGAACAATATAAGGTCACATCAGAAAGCATACAAAAAAATTATATTATAAAATAAATGAACAACTCTAAACACTATAAACATTAATACAATTGTGATTATTAAAAAACAATACAAAAATATTTTTTTTACATTAATTACATAAATCAAGATATTCTTAATGAGTACTTATAAGAAACCCAGGACTTGTATCTGCCACATCTGCGTCAGAACGCCCTCACTGTACATTATCTACACCCTTTCAAGTCATAGGCAGTCATGAATGTAATTTGTGTTGAGACATCAATCTGCATTCAATTGCATTCATTGGTGTAAGGTCCATTTCTCAGCATGCGCAGAGTTATTTTACGCAAGATACAGCATGCAAACAGACTTGGCAGTGTCCATAGATCTCTATGGAGTGTGGTGAGTCACGATCTTTTCAGCTGATGTTTATGACAGATTAGGAGAACAGATCTGAAGGTAAAATTGTGTAAAATGTGTTTCGTGTACACACGAATCGGCAAGCTGATCGGGGTTTTTTTTCTTCTTTTTAATCGTTGGTAAAATCCCTAAGCATATAGCATCGGGAGAAATTTTGCATAGTGTGTACTCAGCCTGATATGTCAGTGCTTTATATATAAAAGTTAATAATTATAATGACTAGAGTATCTGCTCTGGCTACAGCTACATACTGGATTTTAAGTTGCACATATTTTAAGATACGTACAACTTCAATACTTAAATGTAAAAATGCAAATGCTTGGATTACTTTATTATATTCACAATGCAATTTTGTGTGAAGACCTGAATCAGACTCCATAAATTTTTTTCTTTTACAGGTCAAGTTCAGTTTTCTACTAGTAGCCCACTGAACAGAATGGTTTAACGTTAAAAATAAATATAAAAAAAATAAAGTTTTTCTCTTAACTGAATACCAAGAACAAAATATAAAGCTAGATTGTTGTGAATGCACAAATACCAATATGTATAGTCTTACACGCATGTTGGCCAAAATGAAAATTGAGCAGAAAAGAATCCATGCCTAGAATGAAACTCTTCGTCTGAAGCAAACATAGCTGACGAGTCAGTCATCTTGGTTACTTTAGTTTTGCTTGCTTTATCCACTATAAGAAGTCCATTGATTTCAGTATTTGGCTTTTCATATAGATTAGCAATGATCAATGGAGTAGCATACTTGCCTACTCTCCCTGAAGATCCAAGAGACTCCTGAATTTTGGGCCACCCTCCTAGCTAATCTCCTTGAAAAGATGATGGGGCCTCAATGATGTGATTCAGGTTATCAAGTCTCAGTGCACAATACAATTTGTGTTATCAGGGCCTCAGTGCATGCGACATCATGACACAATTTGCATCATCATGGCCCTGCAGCAGAGGACTAGGTCATGATGACATGAATTGTGGCGTCACTACCTCCTGTACTTACCCTTTGGATTTCCCCTCCATGATCACCCAGAGGGGAGGTCCAAAAAATAGACAAGTACTGAAAGTGGGTGTCACAACTGGAATGGCAGAACATGACAGTTGAGGCATTAAGCATCAGCTTACATGTTTTTTGGCTTTTTGACAGTAATATGAACACTGAAGGAAAAAAAAAAAACTTGGGCAAGTAATCAATTATTCTAAAAGTATTCCTCAATTTAGCATTTAAAAAGGTAAAGTCTAAGGGGGTATATTTACTAAACTGAGGGTTTAAAAAGTGGAGATGTTGCCTATAGCAGCAAATCATATTCTAGCTGTCATTTTGTAGAATGTACTAAATAAATGATAACTAGTATCTGATTGGTTGCTATAGGTAACATTTCAACTTTTTCAAACCCGTAGTTTAGTAAATATACCCCTAAGAATTTTCCTTTTTATTCCTTGGCATTATTAGGAAGGCCATATAACTCTGACACAAGTATAATAGAATTATGTAGGTACTGATTATGATGAGCTAGTGCCAAAATTTGAATAAACAATATTTTAAATATAGTTACTTGGGTGTGAGATGCATCCTTCTTGTACAAAACAATGTATAAAACAGAACTTCAGCTGTACAGATTAAATGCGTGTGTCGATTGTTGATATTTGTAGTGGGAGATATACCAAATTAGTGGTTTGTGGTAAATAAATTACAGATAACCTTGAGATGAATAGAAATATTTCTCTTACCTGTATGTTGGGATGGGAAGTTAAATAGTTAAAATGGGGTTTATTAGGGACACAAAAAAAATCAACCTGTGGTTTGGCCGAAATAATAAACAAAAATAGATCTCAGAAAAGCTTTTAAAGGAACAGTATCATCAACAATTACATTTGTTATGTCAGTCTTCTTGTATGTTTTTCATCTAGCTTTTGTTCAGGCTCAGTGGGGAACATAAAAGCAGGTGCAAGCTGCTGTAGGATTAAAGCAATGGCATTTAAATGAGGGGCCATTGCGAAACTCAAGTGTTAAAATATGTTCAATGCAAGGGAGAGAAAGCAATGAGAAGTTATCAGACACAACAGTACCTTGAAAGAGGAGAGATAAACAATAGAATTTAAATAAGTAGCATAACATTGCTATCCACTTCACAGTCCGGCTCTCCTGATTTCAGCTTACATTTTAGTCCCAATAAGGATTCAAACTAAATTATGCCACATACAGTACCTTTTCTAAATTTAAATACAAAGGTTTGAAATAATGAGATTTTTGAAAGATTAAAATATGCTTTCAAAATACGGTGTTACATTCATAATCCGTGGCATGGATTCCATCAGCAGGTGGGAGGAAGTATAGGTGATCAAAAACTATTTAGGCTGCCTACACACAGAGCTAAGCTCTATTTTGTAGTTTAGCTTTGCATGAAAGACAAAGAAAAAGTGGAAGTGTCCCTCCTAAAAGAATTCAGTGTAAACTGATTAAGTGGTTTGAAGTATTTCATAAACACTCAAGGAAAAAAAATATTTATGTTTCATTCTTTTAATGCAGCACATAGTATTGAGCGGTCAGAATTATAAGAGAAAATAAAACATACATAATTGAGATACATCCTATGTGGTCATCGCCTACTACTATAGAATACTAACAAGCGCAGTATAATAAAAAAAATTAAAAAAAACACATGATGCGTTCACACAAGTGAACAAATTAAAGAACCTCTTGTCAAAACTTGTGTGCGTTTACTTATACAAGGATTTAATTATTACTTCACTTGAGTTTACTAAAGCTAAAAGCTATAGTAGAGCCCATGTATACGTGGCGAAAGCTATCATATTTTATGTGCATTATGGCTAGTACAATATACAGAGAATGTGGCTGGTTCTTTAACAGACATTTTGAGCCAGCTGTTGATGATTTAGGCCTTTGTCTACTAAGTCCAATAAAAGGGCGGCTAGAAAACACAAAGGCAAATATGAGAGTGGTGATGTCCTTTGGTGGTGTTTGTCCTTTTATTCCACCAATACTCCTTAGGTAAAAAGAGGACTCGAGCACTGTGGATATTTATGGTTGTATTTGCCTTTGATCTTGCATTCAAGCATTAAATCTGGTGCCCCCAAGCTTAGTTCTTTCATGTAGCATACAACTGAGTACAATGTGTGCACCCATGAGAATTTACATAGTGAAATTGAAAACAAAACCAAAAAAAACACAGCTCCATAAAGTTAAAACTTTCATAAAATCTAATTGTGTTGAAGAAAATTCTAACATGGGTCAATTTTTTCCAGACCACTGATATGGCATTTGGATCAATAGATCAATCTGCTGCTGTCTGGTGCAGTGTGTTGCTCAGCTTTCTGCCGATCAGTAATCCTAAATCTTTTTTCACCCTAGTTATATTCCATTTAAAACATACAAGTAGTAAAAAGTTATTACCATGGTCCAGATGCATAACTCTACATCTGCATTATTACATCTACCATCTAAAAGATGGTGATGTGTTCAGAAGGACTAACGAAAATCTGTCCGTTATTGTGGCTTATAAATAGAACCACCGCAGGATTGGACAATAACAAACAAACATTCTACCATGAGAACAATATTAATACATAAGCACAGAGCAGGGCAGAGGGGTTAATTCTTTGGCGAGGTCAGAGCAGTATCTTCCCCGATATCTTCCCCGATGGCACAATCCAAGCTTCATTTTACAAAGTGTGATGAGACCCCTAACAGTTGCAACTTAACCCAGGTAATGGGGATCCTACTCTCCATAGCCCTCCATCATGTTCAGCAGCAGCGTGTTATCGATCTCTGCGGGAGACAACTTGAACGATAAAGAAAAGTCTTCCCACCCCATCTTTTAGCTTGTTTTGGTGTCTGGAGGAGGAAAGGCTCCATGCATAGAGAAAGAGACAGATCCCTGGTGACTCCCACTGATGACATCAGGAGACAATTAAGGCCTGCCCGAGTAACAGTAATACTATGGTAATAGAAAGTTAGTCGCACCACATTACCGTCCTTTTCTATTAGCGCAGAATTACTATGGGACTGGTATATTGCCCATACTTAGAACCCCTCCTCCAACACATTACACAGCTGCAGTTTGTAGCCAGGGCTGTGAGACTAACCATGGAGTTTGGTAAATAAAAATCATTGCATAGAGCAGCCTTATGGGGTCTATTTGGTATTGCAACTTTAATAACCCCATATGGTTTAGCGTCATCGAGTGTCAATAGGATATTCTCTAGGCCATATATAGGATCTTTATAATAAACAGGTGATGAAGGACAGGGCCCAATCCCTGTGGTACACCACTAATAACTTTAGTTAAGTTTGAATATGTTCATTTTCATTTATAACTACCCTATGTCTTTATCCAACTCTACAGCCACGTACATATTTTTCCCTTTAATCTAGTATGCTCATTTTATGTGCTAGACTGTTATGTGGATGGTCTATACAGCTGTTTTACCTAGGGCTCTATTTATTTGGATGCTACAGATCACGACTAACCTGCCTCCACCTCTTTTTCGGTGATCCAGATATGTATCATAAGATCCTATTTTTACATAGGCTTTATTTTTTGTCTTCCGGGAAAGATACTGCCTACTAAAATTACTATATATGTATATATTTTTTACAAGTACTAAAGGCAAAATAGAAACGTGTAAATTATTTGATTAGCCGGGTTAGGGATATTAAATGTCTATTCATTACAAGGTTTGACTCAATTGCAGAATCTTGATAAGGAAAAAGGTAGTTATTACTCTTTTTTTTTATATATTCTGTCAAAGTTGAATAATTGGATGAAATAAACTATATTGATTGACATTGTTATGACGCAATCGCACGATAAATAACGCATACATACATACACATTCACTTGTAAATAGTTCACCATAAAATAGTTCCAACACAGTTGTTTATAATCAAATGTAATAGAGTTTACAGTTAAATATAATAATGTTAAAAGCACTTGAAAAGTATCCAAGGCTCAGGATTTAGCAAATGTATCATGTTTAATGTCATTGTATAATTTCGGCTTTGCGATCGCTTCCTGCAATCAATAGTTATGGAAGATAAAAGATTGAATGATCAAAACGGCATTGTGTTTTAAGTTGTTTATAACTGGTTTGGGTCAGTTTCCTTGACAAGCACATGTTTTCAGCTGTTGGGGGAAGGTGATCCCCTCTTCCCAGAGAAATCCTTTGAACTGGCCAAAGACCTGATTTACATTAGACTGTCCTGAACCCTGAACCAAAGGAAACATGTTCTATACTGAAACCGGATACTATCAAGCTTTTTTTATCAGCTCTCTCTCTCTCTCTGAACGTGGCTACATGTGAGCATGCCTGTGTTCCATTGTCCTCGGGGGAGCTCCATAGGGAAAATGTAATGTATTCAGTGTTTTTATACTTTCCTGTTTTAATGTAACATCTTTAATAGGTATCATGTATCGGCTATATTGTACTGTATTGTACTTGTTTATTGAACTGCTAATCAAATTGCTTTTGCTAAATAAATTGCTTGTGCTTCGGAAACACAATACAATCGCTTGGGCAATGCTTATTTGAAAACAATAGAATTACTTTAATAACTCTTACTTAAAACAGGAGAAGCCAGTGTTAGCCTTTTCCTTTTAGATTCAATGTAACCTAAACCCAACAACTTGTCTTTCAGCAACTGTTAGACCCAGGCAACTCAGGATCTGTCAGTGTTGACAGACAGGGTTGCCAGATGTATGTCTCTCCCTGGACTGCCTATTATCCAAAGTAACCTCTAATGACATGACTGTGACATGACAGTATTTATGTATACTAACGCAGCAGGTAGATACTTCTGATTTTATATATATATATATATATATATATATATATATATATATAAACATTCACCTGCCAAGAAATGTATCTTAGAGCTTCAATCACAACCATTCTGAATGTGTACATTTTTAGAGTGAAGCAATACCTCAATTTACAACTATTGTGACAGAAGCACTGGGAAAGTGTTGAATGACAGAGTTTACAGACCAGGCTTTCTGCCTTGTGTACATTAAAACTCCAGGGAGATTGTTTCTGTGTGTGAGAAAAATCTTCACAAATGTGTTTTCTTTGTTTTTTCTTTTAATAAAACTGGCTGAGGCTAGTTGTACCGAAAGCCCTGAACTCAAGTAACTTATCTGCTGCTGTTCACTACCATCTACCCCAGGCCATGGCACCTGTTCCCCCAACATAGTTACAGCATTATAATATCTTTAGAGCTTGAGCATTAGTTTCATTTATTTATTTTTTTAAACAATGATCTTAAAGCAGCAATCCCATATAGTTTTCTTCATTAAAATATCAAGTTAATGTACACTATTATTAGGCAAGCTGTTGAGATTTGGCATCTTGCCCATCATATACTTGAGGGTCAGGGGCATTAACCCTTAACTCCACAATGGTAGAATTTTCCTTTCCTGAACTCATTAAATTACAAGATTATAATATATGGAGGAGTTATGGGATTACTATTATAGGACAATTGTACGATAATGGATATTTAAAGACCTTTGCACACTTCTCTCAGGAGCAGGGGATCTGTAACTCTGCTTTTAATTGCTACCTCCTATTACAGCATGCCCTTTAGTCCCAGTTTCCCTCCTCTTACCCTTTGGTCCAACCAATCCCCCTCCACTATAAACTCTATTGTTCATGGTATGTGCTCGAAACATTATTTATGTTCTATAACCTCAACTTTTCAGCGGCCCTGCGCAATTTAGGTACATGTAGGTCCAGCTGGGAGGAGGACTTGGGGACTCTTACTGATGAGGACTGGCTTCACATCCTTAAGAGTCTCCGTAGTGCACGTTTTACCTCCGCTATCAACAAATTCACTTGTTTAATCTCTATAGAGTCTACCACACCTCACTTGAGTGTTTACTCGTTATGTGCACCATCTTGTACTGGATGGCTCTCTACCCGTAACATTCACTGTACATCGCATAAACATATGTATTTACACATGGTTTGTTTTTGTGGCTAGTTTCTTTTCTTTTCCTTATAATACATAATTGTGACTTGATCACTGATAAATAACTTCTGGTATAAATTTATTTAATGGAAAAAGCGCAGGGCGCTTATTTATATAATTGCACATGCACTTATTTTTGATATTGTGTATATTTTGAAATAGGAAATCCTTATTTCTGAGACCAGGGTAGAAAATTTGTTTTTCTGTTTTAGCCTTTCTAAAGGAAATGCCTTATTTCTGATGTATATATCTGATACAATGAGCCTTTGTGGATGGAGGTCTTTTGTGTATTGGGATGTGTTTTGTATGGAAGTGTCATTGTTTGGGGTTTGTAAGGTTGCTAGCGTTAACCTCCAATTAAGCATATGGGGAGGGAGTCTGATAGCAGGAAAAGCCTGCTGGGTCGTTACTGTGTGGCATTTTGTCAGAGTGTTCAAACCTTTCTGAACATTGTGAACAGCATGTGATGCAGGACATCACCGCGTTTCTAGAATTTTACAGATAAGTGTAAATATTGTTAGCTTTGCAATACATGTAAATCTATGTTTTGGTAAACAGGTTACATCCTGATTCTAAAAATAGGCTGTGTCTAAACTGTATAAAAGGCACTGGCTTGTATTGAAAACTTGTTCTTCTTGTTTCTGATCTGATCACTGGTACCTCGAACCAGTGTGAGAGCAAATAAACATCTTGCGTCAAAGACTCACTTGAAACATCTTCAATATTGCTGTATTCCTGTGACCTGCAGATTAGACCCCAAATCTAATCCGTTCTCTGGCTGTTTCTGAGGTTGAACCCAGCTTTTCTAATACCACCGCTCTGCCTGCTGCCCTGGTCAGTGTGATAGGTCAGGGGGTTCCGCCCACAGCATCCCTGATCCATAGTAAGAGGTCAGGAGTACAAACCCAGGTTCACCAGTAACGGGGTACACTCGCAGCATCAGTTACCCTGAAAAAACCCGGTTCTGGATGCTGGTATAGGAGTCCAGTGGTGGCAACCTTTGTAAGCCCCTCCTAGTGCGACAAGAGAGCGTATTTGAGATAACAAAAGGGAATGGTGGCAAAGTAAGCCCAGCCGGTTCCCAGCAACAACAGACAGGGTGGCATAGGCAGTCCATCCTGTCACAATAATGATAACACCTGCTAGTCTTTGGCCAGCTGTCAATTTCAATTTTGAGCAGTCGTATTCTTTATTAATGAGGAATATTTTAACGGATGTGGTGATCCTCAGGATATCCTTCCTTATATCTCACGCTCTGTTTTTCATGGTTGTTTTTTCTTTTTGTTTTGCACAAAAACCAATAAAAATCTTATCTGATTTTTATTTTTTTTAAACTTAAAGTACCTTTTAAATATGCAGCAGTCCTTATTTCAAAGCATGTCATGTGAAGGCATAGGGAAAAGGAGAAGTAGAATGATGATTTTACTTCACACACACAGTGACGTTCAAAAAGTTCTCTGCTCATTACATCATGTAGTGAGCAGAGAGTACAGTAGTAGTAGCCACAGTAGTACATGACAATGTGTAGAATTATAAATCATTAATAGCAGCCTTAAGAAACAGACCAATGAGAATGGTAAATATCAAGATTATTTGTACAGACCGTCACAGCGAGTTATGATAAAAAAAAAAGCAAAAAAAACCTTCATTTATTCATTGTATTGTTGCTCTAATGTAATAAAATCAAAGAATCATCAGCAGTCTTTGAAAAACTGGACTACATTCTGATGTGAACAAATAAAATATAAAAGAGTGACAGCCTACCTTAAGTAACAATTTTAAGCAAATAACACCATATGCAACACATTGTATATGGTGTTATTTGTTTAAAATTGTTTAAATTGTTTAAAATTGAAGATCACAATCTTCAAAAATAAAACTAAACATTGGTGTTGTGAAAAAAGGAGGAGGGGTTTATCTTTGTAACGCATCACAAGATGTTAAAAACCTTGCATTATTACAAATTTGTTTTAAAAATATATACAAAAAGATTGTCAAGCACAGAAGGGTTTTTGACAAGTAAAACCAATTAGAAATGTAGCAGGTTACATTTTTGGCTGAATTTTTTAAACAAATATTTTGACAGATGACTCTTTTCATGAATGTTTTTAAAAGGACTACATTAAGTTTGTATATCATTGATGTCTACATGTAAACATAGCATTTAAGGAATCTTAATGGGGAAAAAGTTTTTATAATACACTTTGAAATATAGAATATTTTCATGCAATCCATGTTAAAGATTAAAGCATCAAGTTAATGTTTTTTTCTATTTTATTGATTTAAAGCATATGTTTAAATCAACTGTGTCTCCACAACAGCCATTATACTTGCTATTTCTTGTTCCATCAAATTACCCTCTTATGGACTGTCAATGTGTTACATAACTAAGACCTAATTAGAAACTATTGTTTGTAGCACAGGAAAAACAATTGATTGGGATGCTCTTTCCAATGGGACTAAAACAGACAGCTAAAATGAGAAAAAGTTGT
The DNA here is from genome assembly GCA_036250195.1 of Mixophyes australis. Lineage (NCBI taxonomy): Eukaryota > Metazoa > Chordata > Amphibia > Anura > Limnodynastidae > Mixophyes > Mixophyes australis. The sequence goes on from JAVHZZ010000005.1 coordinate 134,311,856, forward strand.
CATGACCAATGTGACTGGATCACTATTAAATAACTTTTGGTAAAAATGTATTTAAAGGAAATAGCGCAGGGCGCATATTTATATAACTGCATAGCCACTTATTTCTGTTTATTGTAAGATGGGAAGTCGTTATCTCTGAGACCAGGATAGAAAAGTTGGTCTGTCCTGTTTTCACCTTACTAAAGGATATGTCTTATTTCTGATGTATATATCTGATACAATAGGCCTTTGTGGATGGAGGTCTTGTGTGTATTGTGATGTATTTAGTATGGAAGTGTCATTGTTTAGGATTTGTAAAATTGCTTGTGGAAACCTGCAATTAGGACATGTGCAAGGAAGTCTGATAGCAGAAAGTGCTAACGAAGTTTTGTGATGAAGTGTCATGCCTGCCCTGGCCAAAGACCTCATCAGGGGGTCGTTACTGTGGCCTTTGGCAGAGTGAATTTCATAGATAACTGTAAATTTTGTTAGCCTTAAAATGCATGTAAATTTCGGTTTCAATAGAGTATATCCTGTTTCTAAAAATAGACTATTTCTAAACTGTATAAAAGAGGAGCTCTGTGAGCATGTTAGTGTTCTTCTGAATTGTCATCTGACCTGATCATACTGGGACCTTCCACCAGTGTGTGTGAGCAATAAACATCTTGCTTCAAAGACCTGTTGGAATCATCTTCAACACTGCTGTTTTCCTGTGATCTACAGATTAGACCCTAAAATCTAATCCGTTCTCCGGCTGTCTCTGTGGTTTGGACCCAAGCTATCCCAGTGCCAACGCGCTGCGCTACCCAGCAGCCCCGGTTTGTGTGATAGGCCAGGGGAGATCCATTCACAGCAACCCAGATCCATAGTAAGAGGTCCGGAGTTACCAGCCAGGTACACCAGCAAGAAGACACGCTAGCAGCGTCAGTGAAGCAGAAGGAACGTGGTTCTGAGTGCCATAGAAGGAGCTCAGTGGTGGCAGCAAGTCTTTCAAGCAAGATGGTTTATTTGCTGACCCACACTGGTGGAAGGTTCCAGTGTGATCAGGACAATTCAGGAGAACACTAACATGCTCACAGAGCTCCCCTTTTTTTTACAGTTCAGAAATAGTCTATTTTTAGAAACAGGATATACTCTATTGACACAAACATGAATTTACATACATTTCAAGGCTAACAAAATTTACACTTATCTATGAAATTCACTCTGGCAAAGTCCACACAGTAACGACCCCCTGCTGGGCCTTTGGCCAGAGCAGGCATGACACTTCATCACAAAACTTCGTTAGCACTTTCTGCTATCAGACTTCCTTGCACATGTCCTAATTGCAGGTTTCCACAAGCAACCTTACAAATCCTAAATAACGACACTTCCATACTAAATACATCCCAATACACACCAGACCTCCATCCACAAAGGCCTATTGTATCAGTTATATGCATCATAAATAGGCATTTCCTATAGCAAGGTTAAACAGAGACAAATTTCTCCCCTGGTCCCAGAAATAACGACTTCCTATCTTGCACTAAACAAGAATAAGTGCAAATGCAATTACATAAATAAGTGTCCTGCGCTATTCGCTTTAAATAAATTTTTACCAAAAGTTATTTAATAGTGATCCAGTCATAGTATTTTAAAGAAAGAAAGTTTCATGGTCCTTTTTTGGGGGGAAAGTGTCTTGAAAGGTAAGTGCACTCTGAATTTTAAGTACAGAGCCAAAACATATTTAACTATACGCTAAGCTCATCGAAAGCAAGTAGACTTATTTTCTCTCTTTATTGCCACAATAATGAAATGTGCGTGTGTCCTCTATCAATCAGATACTCCATTAAGCTTGTATTCTAATGATATAACTATAAAAACATTGAATTCCATACCACATATGGATAAATAAGATGAATAGGCAACAAATTTTAGTGTTGCCAATAAATTCAAATGTACACAAACTGAAATCACCACTCTAATCCAGTGAGATTTGTTTTTTATAAGCTGTAGCATGTGTGTAAAGAAAATCGGTCATTTTTTAAATGTTGCTTATTTTACATAGCGCCAATTGCACAAAAAAATACAAAGCATTTTATTTTGTTGTTCCCTCTGCTCGTAGAGATTGTAGAAATAACCCAAAATACATGATCTCTATGCAAAGACAGGAACTCAAGAGTCATTCCACTGCATTATCCTCCTCAATAGCAGGCACTTCCTCACATTTGGGAGGGCATTCGTATGCATGGGAAGTTCACAGAGGAAGAGATTTAATGACACAAATGAGGTCTGCCCAGACTGTTAGATGTATCAGCCAAGGGACCCAGCAAGAATTGGTAAGTAAACCTGTATTTCATGTTGGGTCATCTTATGCCACCCAAAACTAAATATTTAGTTTTGGTTGGATTTAATCTTCAAGTCTGTACTAGATGATGTCTTTTACCATATTAGTTATGATACGGTTAGTAGACAATACCGAGATTTATTCTACATTGGCTTTATTTACTCCAAATGTTAGTGTGTTGTGTATATATTTATTTGCAATAATAAAGTGGGAGTTATCCATGTTGCTTTCCTTCATTCTCAAAATATTTGTTACTCAAGAGAGTATGCCATCTTCAGTATCCTATATTGAGATCCTCTTTGACGAGCATAAACAACAGAAACGTCTGGGCTCGTATCTCCCTGCACACACAATGGTAGAGTTAAAAATGTGCCAGTCAGACAAAACATAAGATTCTGTATTTTTCATCCATTCAGATGTATTTTTTCCCCTATCAATGTATAACAGTGGATGTGAACGCACACACAAAAACACACTGGCTACTCCCTCGTGTTTCGAAGACACTGCTTTAAAACATAAACAACTAACATATTTTGCTTTACTCTGTCTTATTTAGTGAAAAAAATCAAGGAAATACACACTTGTGTAAACTGAGCATAATACACAACACTTGCTAAAAAGAGGATGGACTGTCAAACTTACTGGCCACAGACAGTGCCACAATCAACAGGGCTGTTTCTCAGCCACAAACCTTTAAGTCTAGAGGTGTAGCCATGGCATCTGGAGTGAGCACATGCTACAACACATCCTCCAGTACTAAAGCAACATGGAGGTATGGGTGTAAAGGCGGGCATGACCAACAGAGTGTGTGGAAAGCACGCTCCACCCATGTGATGGGAAATAATGTAACTGGAGGATCTCGGGATGAATGTTGTGGTACTGCATCACACCTAACACCTTGAGCACATACTCCAACCATGTGACACCTCCAATTAGAACTAGGTCTATGACCCATAGAGTTGAACATGGAAAAAGAGTTTGCACTTGCAAGTCTCTCAGCTCTGCCAGAAAGCTGTCATAGCCACTAGATGGCCTGGTATTATGCACCAACAAGAATGCTGTGGGTGGTCTCATGTGTACAACAGCTTCCAAACATTTCCTCTATAGCACTCTGCAGTGTAGACACACAACAGGGCACTGTAGAAATAGCAAGTACTCAATTGGGATCTGCATTAAGTCACCTCCAGTGATGGGGGGCGGGCTGTATTACCTTGTATGTATGAGTAACTTAATGGCTAATTGTCAGTGTTTTTTTTTTTTGTTTTTTTTTGCAGTAGTTAGTGGCTGTCACTAGCTCTGTTCAACCGGAACACAATGGAGGTGACAAAATTCCGCGCTGCCTACTACTTGGAGCTAATCTTACCCACCTTTTAAGAACACGTGTCCATATTGTTTTCGGTATGAACTATGAAATACAATTATGCTCATAACATGTAATGCTCAAGCTGTAAAACTAGATGGTTAAAACTTCATTTACTCGCACATTATAACTAATGTCAATCTTATAAGTAAATCACTCATGTCTGTGCTGAATTCAGCGGTATTTTTACGTCTGTGCCAAAAGCTGGTTAAACGTCATGGTATGCAACAGAGTTCCCAGGCCAGTTTATTGCGTCCTAGTACAAGCTGCCATCTTCCTGCCTTACCTTTCCGCAGTTCCCTATCCCACACGGAGACAATGACCCGAGAATGCTTTCTATGGTGAATAAGCCAGAGGGACAGGGTCTGCACGCTCTGCTGAGAGTTACTAAGTTCCGACAGCTTTTTCTCCAAGGCCGCCTCTGAGAACGCAGACATGCCTGAAGGCTAAACACCACAGGGAATATTATGGAGGCAGTCTGTAGATGAAGCAGGGTGAGAATTTTGGTGATAATGTTTAGCAGCTGAACGGCTGTAAAGATGCTACTGTTCCCGATCTTTCCATTCAAGAAACACTGTATATTCAACGCTATTCAAATATGCTGTCCACAATGAACCATACACCTGGGCTAGAATTCAGCCGATAGTAACTAGAACATCTTAAGCTGAGGTAGTTTCAGACGTCATTATGAGAGGACATAGAAATAGCTAGATCACCTTCATCGAAAGGACCTTCTGTCGTCACGAAGTCATGTGATTGCAGCAGTCACATGGTACACAGCGTAGACAGGCTATTAAATATTATAAGGGCACAGTCTTCCCCTTTAAGGTTACATCTAAAAAGCGTGATTTTTCCATAGGGAATCTGTGAGAGGGGGGCTATGGTGTTTGAGGGTCTACATTTTAAAAAGTATTAAAGCTATTAAACTGAAATTTGGCATGCGAATGGAGCACTGTTCACAGGTGCCGCATGTGAAATTTCAGAAAAAAAGAATAAAAAATGTCAATTTAGGAACAATCTAAAGTTCAAAATCAGTCCGTTTTTTTTCACTTCTTGTTTCGCAAAAGTCGCTGTTTTTCTGGTTTTTTTGGGGGAGCGTAACTCAGTGTACAGGGCGTTTAAAGACACCCGGTAAGTTTTGTTAAAAAGCTATTAGGGTTGAGGAGTGCCTTTGAGGGTGCACAAATTTGAGAAAGTTACAGTTTTTTTACAATTTGGTAAAACATGCCCCATTTTAAAGCATACTTGCCAACATTTAATATTGTTTTTCCGGGAGTTGCCAGGGGTAGGTGGGCGTGTAGGGGGCGGGGCCCTAAAAATCGTGACATTTCGGCCCCGCCCCGTGATGTAATGACGCAAATTGCATCATTTTACAGCGGGGGCCAAACGCCACGATTCCCGATGAATCGCTGCGTTTGAACCAAATTCTGCCCACTTCCTAGTGAAGTGGGCAGATCAGGGAGATTGTTACACTCTCCCTGGAGACTCTCGCAAAATGCGGGAGTCTCCCGGACATTCCGGGAGAGTTGGCAAGTATGTTTTAAAGATAGGTGATTTCAGAAAAGTTCATAACGTTGCGCATGTCAGATAGAGTCTTGTCCTGGGTGTACTGAAAATGGCTACACTTGAGAGCACAAACATGGCTGACTGACCTCTCGCTAAGAAAAAAATTTCTGTGAGTAGGAGTACAATTAGCCACATTTGGGGGGTAGAGGGAGGATGGCTGGGGTTTAGGGACTGAGGGGGGGGGGGGGGGGCACACTAGCATTTTTAGTCCTGGCACCGCTCTTATTTCTTAGTTTAATCTCTCAGAGCGGTGCCAGAGCGGCTGTGTAAGAGCCCGTTTTAAATCTCCCGCCCCTCAGTGACGTCAAATAATTTATTTACTGCACTGAGCTGGGGGTGGGAGATTTGAAACTCCTCTGTGCTGTTGCTGGAGCTGGAGAGATTGGATTTATGCTGTAGCGCTCAGGAGCTGACAGCCAGCTGAGGCATTAATAGTAGTGTTGTTCTTACTGTACATACATATATATCTGCCCTGGATCTGAGTAACTTGACACACTACCAAACATTGCTCTAGTTCATAGACCCCCCTCATTCTAGGAAAAGCCCCTCTCTGTAGACTGCAGCCTGTGTCTGTGTCATTCAAAGGGAATGACACTCCATGCGATCCCGACATCCCCCTCTTCCCCAGCAGTGTGTTTGCAAAACCTTTATCCCCCAGCTCCGTACTGACATCCAACCATCCAGAGGCTGCTCTCCTTCCTCCTCCGCCAACAGTCATGCCTGGTTATCCCCTTCCTATGTTTCCTCCACAGCCAACTCAGGCTCCTGGTCCAGAACCTACTCCATCACAGTGGAGGATCCAGGGGGGTGGGGGCAATCGCTGCCGACGGCTGCACAGTATGTGCAGGTCCGTTCGGCAGTGACAGTGTGCTGCCCGGCTGCTCTGATTGTGTTTTAAACACAGAGCACCCGGACAGCACACTGTCACTGCCGAGCGGACCTGCACATAGTGTGCAGCCGCCGGCAGCCTTAGATGTCAGAAAGGGGGCGGGGCCTATATCACCCCGGGTACAACAAATTTCGAGCTCCACCACTCCAAATCTATTGGTTTCCCCAAAGGCTGTAACAGTGCCTCACCTTCCTCCTCCTTCCTTTTATTCCACCCAAACCTAAATTCTTAGTTTTCGGTGGAGTTATTAATTAAAGATGTTTTGTGGGAAATTGACTTTTCCTGGGAAAACAGTACACATGAAAGCACTTGCTTTATAGTATTGTGATGTCCTAGTATGTCATACCTGTATGTACGTTTATACTAGGGGTTTTCAACATTTTCTATAACATATACCACTGTGTAGTTGTTTACCCATTTCAGTGTGTTTATCAACGTACTTCCTAACCTGAGATAACATTTTAAAAATGTTTTTTTTATGTTTTATTATTATTGCTATTGTTTACTTATATAGTACCGCTTGACTGAATAAAAATTAAATATTATCTGTAGACTCCAAAGCAACAGTTCTAGTGGTTGCTAAATTATCATGGAAAATGGAACATGATTAACTTACCATGAAACACTAAGAAACCATCTGTTGAGAAATAGTATTAGAATAGAAAGAGTATTTTAGTTTTATCCCACTAGTATAGCTCTACAAAACTGATATAATTTTTAAGACTTTCAGTTCTTTTTTTTTTTTTAAGTATTGTACACACTGGTCTAATCATTTAACTCTATTTTAGGTTAATACTTGGGACCCATATTGGTGAGTTACCCTTTCCTTTCTTTTCTGTGTAGTAAACAATGTGAAATTCGCATACTTGTAATGACAGTTCCATTTCTATTGCCAGTACACTTTTGCGCCCACCAACCTATTCTTTTAAATAGATAAATGATATAATGCAATTAAAATAAAAAATGACATACACTATTTGTTTAAAACAAATGTAAATAAAAGTTATTTGAGATAAAGTAAATAATTGTAAAATAAATACTATTAAACAAAAATCATGTGAACATGAGTCGCAGTCTCTGCTGCAGTCAGTCTTCTTCTACTATAGGTAATCTACCTAGATACTGGTGCGTCCGTACTATTGTCGCTGTGACTAAATGACTTTGATAACACCTTAACCTGCCTGTCCCTCATTTCTCACAAAATGTAGATTATAGCATGTACTTTTTATAGCCCTTTCTTTTGTTCCCCAGCTCAACAGAGTACAACTGCTGTGTCCAATTACATGTGGATAAGTGGACATTGTTACCATGCCTAGAGAAGAGACTTCTTCATTTCATTCTACTCATTATAAAAACATGTTTGTTGTTAATTCAGTGATGCTGTTATGCATTGTTCTAAAATTGAAGACAGGTGGGTTATAGGTGAAGATCAGGTGGTGTCCAGGATACAGGTGAGGGGACTGGAGCTGCATTCATTCTCCCCCCCTTCTTTCTCTACAGGAAGCATGGAACAGCTGTGGACCCTGTGGAATCACAAAGTAGTGTAAGGGGCTAATTTCAGGAGAGGTTAACTGTTATCTGATATTTGGAGGTGAGGAAGGCCAATTAGTACCCATTGTCCTTCACAGGACTTCCTGAGACATTCTGTCTGTGAAACCGCACGGGAGCTTCTGTGGAATAACAGCTCATCTCCAATCCCCCTCTACCCCCCTGATCCAGCACCCACCAATGTTTAAAGAGGGAGAGAGCCAGGGGTGTGGAGAGAAAAATGTTTGGAGAGGAAAACACTGTGGAAATTTGCCCCTAGATATAAGGAGCCACTCCAGGGGGGGAGATGATGTTCATTCTGTGGATTGATTCCTGGAAGGTGCAAGGTCTGGTGTTGAGATACCATTCTCTACCAGAGACTACATATGCAGCTGAGAGAAATTCATGGGTTTGCAAATCAGGACAGCCAGGTGACTGTAACTCCTTAAGCCAGTGGGGTAAGGGACAGATTAGGTGGTAAACCTGCCTGGCATTTATTTACTGAGTGTATATAATATTCTAGTGATTGTTTTTGCTACAATAAATGTACTGCTGTTCTTTTCTAATTGCATTTGTAACTAATAAGAACTCTAGAAGGTACTGGGTAGGCTTCTCTGGCATAGGAAGGCACCCCTGTGTGGCCTGCCAGAGTGAAGTGGGTAGCATTGGGCCAGATAAACCTGGTATCTTCACAGTTTCCAAAAGCCAGAGGTTACATTTATACACAGCACAGTTGTAAATGAAATGACATCACAGTTACACACAGTTAAAACTGTAAGGTCTTCATTCATTGGTTGAGGGGTCTTGCACTCTCAGATACTCAACGTGGCATTGGTGGATTCCTCTGGTTATTGTTCTCAGGAATGTCAAGTGACCTTACTTCAAATTCCCGACTCTAAACTTGTTCAGACTAGTTCTTAATGATCCTTGAGTGCTTGCTATTAGTATATAGAAAAATTATATTATCCATAACTAGCGTACGCTAAGTGCGAACGCTACGTAAATAGCACCAGAAGCGTTCTCATTAATTTTTAAGCTGAGTGATACCAAGCACGATATAATTCAGATGTTGGAAACATTATTTGACACTATGATCACCACAATATATTTTATATGAAAAGATTAGTAGATATATAAAACACACTTTAATGTTATAATAAAAAGTTGTGTTGCGTATAATTTGCATTGCAACGGATGGCAATGTACAGAAATTATTAATGTACCGCCTTCATCCAATTATATATCTTAAACAGTTCCAGCCTTTGAGAGGAACCCACCCGGTCAGGACTCTATTGCAGGATCATAATTGTATACTTAATTTTCTGTGACATCTGTCCTCCATATAATGTCAATTTCCAGGGTCACCTCAGTCGATCGTTTACCATACTTCAACACAGTAGGAACACATCTGACACATAAGCCAGTTACTATAAAGACACCAGGATAAGGAGCTTACCTATACTAGCAATCAATTCTTGTACCCATTCTCTAAGACCTGAGAACCATTTTCAAAAGGGTGGATCAACATCATAAGGAGCGACCTATAACAAATTGTACAGGATTTACATCACATGAGTCCAAGGCATAGTGTAAGTCCAATGGTTAGTGAAAAAGTTATTTATCCAATCCACACAATGAGGAATAAATCTTCATTGCGATACGGGTATCATTCAAGAAGTGCTCAAATTCATAAAGCAGATATATGTGAAAAAAAGAAGGTGCAATAGTGTATTACCTTCAATCAAAATTTATTAAAAAACATTATAAAAACATATGTAGAAATATATATATATATATATATATAAACAAATTACATTGCAATAAAAGTGTTAACACTCCAAACATGCCAGGTAATGGCACCCTACCAGATTTGGCAGATGGTAATGGCTCATAACAAGGTTCTTTTACTCCAAAGGGTCCACTGGAAATAGTTGAAGCTTTAGAAAAGGCAAGGCGATTGGTCTGAGGCTGGAGGTTAAATATACCCAACGCGTTTTGACCTTCCACAGGTCTTTATCAAGGCATATGTGGTCATTCCAATAGAGCAACTATTTATAGTAAACAAGCTCTATCATATGACTTACTCAGGCTTCTATCACCTGATCTGTCTTAAAGATCGATAAATACAATATTGCAATAATTTAATGCATATAACATCAAACATTTCCTAATGCAAGCCATAAAAAAATGTACAAATTCACAGATGGTTTAAAAACTTCCTCTCTCATGAACTTAATCACATGATCGCTAAATGTCATCAAACTTGTTTCAAAGTTCGATATATTAAAAGTTCTTTCTATTGAAATCTTATCTTGCATAATATTCTATGTTTCCAAAAACTGCAATTTGTTGCTTATGTGTAATATTCAATGAATATTGGCTCCGATCATGTGACCACCAATCCCTTCATCTAATCATGTGACTTATACGTCACTTTAGGATTTTCCCATACTTCTTACCCGGTATCTGTCCGATCATGTGATCGCTTGAATCACATGACTATGAAATTGTTGGAAGCCTCCTTATTAGCTCAGCACTACTATCATTCAGAGGCAACTCTGGTCATGTGATATAGCTATCCAATGAGGAGTCTTTAAATGGTAGCATTGATCAATATATAACATTTCATGATCTCACTTTAAATATAAAGGAGCTTAAATTAAGATCTTAAAATGATTTTTTTGTGTACTCAAATATATTAAATAAATATGCAGCTGTTCTAGCATGGATTCTTAAACTTCTGATGTATCCCCTTATCTCATTGTTCATATTATACATTGATTAAAAGAATGTTACACGCTTACCTGTCCCCGTTCCAGCGCTGCGATCTCCGCTATTTCCGGGTCTCGGCAGCGCTGTCACATAATCCTGCAGGCGGGGAATTCAAAAACTGCTCTATAAAAAACCTGCTCTGACGCCTGGGCAGCGTCAGAGCAACTTCTCCTGTTCCTGACTTGGTGATTTCCTGTGATTCCCAGTGTACCTTGCTGACCTTCCAGATTCTCCTCCAGTGTACCAGACCCAGGCTTGTTTGACCATGTTATCTCATTGCTCCAGTGTACCAGACCCTGGCTTGATTGACTACGTTACCTTGTTGCTCCAGTGTACCAGACCCAGGCTTGATTGACTACATTACCTCGTTGCTCCAGTGTACCATACCCCGGCTTGCTCACTACGTCTAGATCTCCGCTCCTGTGTACCAAACCCAGGCTTGTTGTACCACGCATATCTCTATATCCAGTGTACCAGACCTCGGCTATCCTGACCACAGAGTGGTTCCTATACTACCTTCCAGTTCCAGGGAGTACGCAAGCTACCTTCCGCATCCTTACCTCTAGAGGCAGACAAGTGGACCGCGACCTGTGTTCCTCCGCAGCAAAGCCCATCCCGCCTTGCGGCGGTTCTTGGTGAACACCAGAGGGTTCGTTAGACTCCGCACCACCGGCCGGCCAGCGCTGATCTAGAGTAAGGCAAGTACTCCATATTTATTATCTATTTCCCTGCACGATACACAAGTGTTACAGTTTGCTCTGACCATAATATGGATACTTCGGGAGACCCTTCTCCTAGGGATTTGCTCCAACATTTGTTAGGAAGGGTAGAAAAACAGGAAGCTAATCAGGATCAGTTGCTTAAATTTTTACAATGACTGTACCTTGCAGACAACCTTCGTAGCGTCAGGGACGGCCTCAGCTCCCATACAGGCTCCTACTGTCCCCTCTTTACCTACAGGTGCAGCTTCATCTTTACGTGTTCCTAACTCACCTAAGTTTGATGGGGACCCCAAGTTATGTAGGGTATTTTTGTATCAATGTGCTATACAATTTGAGCTCCTTCCCAGAAATTTTCCATCTGAAAAGGCTAAAGTAGCATATATCGTATCCCTCTTGTCTGGTCAGGCCTTAGCCTGGGCATCCCCGCTCTGGGAGAGAGATGATCCCTTATTACATAATTACTCCAATTTCCTTTCTACCTTTAAGAAGGTTTTTGATGAGCCCGGTCGGGTCGCCAACGCAGCTACCAGTATCCTTCGTCTCCGGCAAGGGAGTCTTTCCGTAGGCCAATATGCTGTACAATAAAATATCTATAAGGCGCATCAAGCTCCTGGACCAAAAATTAAACAAATTATTCTGGTTCTCACTACCTAAAGATATATGATCATAAAGTCCAACAAAAAGTCCAACAAGACAATTATAATTGTTCTTTTCTTTCTTTGTTCTCCGATCTTCTATAGATGTAATTTTCCCTTATAATATAGGCAAATCTTTGTTGCGGATGTATTTTCTCCAAGTAGTATCTCAGATGTAAATATGTGGAGAAAGCAATAAAAAAGGAGGACTGGGTAAGTGATTTCATTAATCACTTATAGGATACACCAGTGGTTCCCAAACTTTTGCAGTTCGCACCCACCCTCTAGAGTCTCCAAATTTTTTCAAGGCACCCCTCCAAAATAATTATTGAGCAGTCCTGTTTTAGAAGTAGTTGGGTCAAAAAATTGTAATAAGTATTTAGGTCAGGACAGAAATACTTATTTAGTTGTATACAAAAATGCCCCTTCTGCATCCAGACACTCTGCCCCCTCTGCATCCAGACACACTGCCCCCTCTGCATCCAGACACACTGCCCTCTCTCACACTGCCCCCTCTGCCCTCTGTCACGCTGTCCACCCTCCTCTGCTCTGTCACGCTGCCCCCCCTCCTCTGCCCTCTCTCACAATGTCCCCCTCCTCTGCCCTCTCTCAAAATGTCCCCCTCCTCTGCCCTCTCACACGCTGTCCACTCCTCTGCCCTCTCACGCTGTGTCCCCCTCCACTGCCCCTCTCACGCTGTGTCCCCCTCCTCTGCCCCGCTGTGCCTGTCCTCTGCCCCACTGTGCCCCTCCTCTGCTCTCTGTCCCCCTTCTCTGCCCCGCTGTCCCCATCCTCTGCTCTCTGTCCCCCTTCTCTGCCCCGCTGTCCCCATCCTCTGCTCTCTGTCCCCATCCTCTGCTCTCTGTCCCCATCCTCTGTCCCCCTCCTCTGCTCTGTCCCCCTCCTCTGCCCTGCTGTCACCATCCTCTGCTCTCTGTCCCCCTCCTCTGTCCCGCTGTCACCATCCTCTGCTCTCCTCCTCTGTCCCGCTGTCACCATCCTCTGTCCCCCTCCTCTGTCCCGCTGTCACCATCCTCTGTCCCCCTCCTCTGTCCCGCTGTCACCATCCTCTGTCCCCCTCCTCTGTCCCACTGTCACCATCCTCTGTCACCAACCTCTGTCCCGCTGTCACGCTGTCCCCCCTCCTCTGCTCTGTCACGCTGCCCCCCCTCCTCTGCCCTCTCTCACAATGTCCCCCTCCTCTGCCCTCTCACACGCTGTCCACTCCTCTGCCCTCTCACGCTGTGTCCCCCTCCACTGCCCCTCTCACGCTGTGTCCCCCTCCTCTGCCCCGCTGTGCCTCTCCTCTGCCCCACTGTGCCCCTCCTCTGCTCTCTGTCCCCCTTCTCTGCTCCGCTGTCCCCATCCTCTGCTCTCTGTCCCCATCCTCTGCTCTCTGTCCCCATCCTCTGCCCCCCTCCTCTGCTCTGTCCCCCTCCTCTGCCCTGCTGTCACCATCCTCTGCTCTCTGTCCCCCTCCTCTATCCCGCTGTCACCATCCTCTGCTCTCCTCCTCTGTCCCGCTGTCACCATCCTCTGTCCCCCTCCTCTGTCCCGCTGTCACCATCCTCTGTCCCCCTCCTCTGTCCCGCTGTCACCATCCTCTGTCCCCCTCCTCTGTCCCACTGTCACCATCCTCTGTCACCAACCTCTGTCCCGCTGTCATCATCCTCTGCTCTCCTCCTCTGCCCCGCTGTCACCATCCTCTGTCACCAACCTCTGTCCCACTGTCACCATCCTCTGCTCTCCTCCTCTGTCCCGCTGTCACCATCCTCTGTCACCAACCTCTGTCCCGCTGTCACCATCCTCTGCTCTCCTCCTCTGCCCCGCTGTCACCATCCTCTGCTCTCCTCTGTCCCGCTGTCACCATCCTCTGCTCTCCTCCTCTGCCCCGCTGTCACCATCCTTTGTCACCAACCTCTGTCCCACTGTCACCACCCTCTGCTCTCCTCCTCTGCCCCGCTGTCACCATCCTCTGCTCTCCTCCTCTGTCCCGCTGTCACCATCCTCTGCTCTCCTCCTCTGCCCCGCTGTCACCATCCTCTGTAACCAACCTCTGTCACCAACATCTGTCCCACTGTCACCATCCTCTGCTCTCATCCTCTGACCCCCTGTCACCAACCTCTGTCCCGCTGTCACCATCCTCTGTCACCAACCTCTGTCCCGATGTCACCATCCTCTGCTCTCCTCCTCTGCCCCGCTGTCACCATCCTCTGTCCCCCTCCTCTGCCCCGCTGTCACCATCCTCTGCTCTCCTCCTCTGCCCCGCTGTCACCATCCTCTGTCCCGCAGCACCCCAGTGACAGCGCCGCGGCACCCCTGGGAGTCGCGGCGCACAGTTTGGGAACCGCCGGTATACACCCAGAATAAACACCAAGAAGTAGTGTTAAACAGTAGAAAATGTCACCAGTAAGTGAAGATAGTATAACATATATTTTTAACTACACTTACACATCAATAGATAAAATCCTTCTGGGGATGTATTATTCTTTCATAAATATTTCTCCCATTGATCCGTAGAATCGGCAAATATACATAGGGGAAAAATAGAACCACATCTGGGGGTAAATGTATCAATATGCGGGTTCTTCAACACCCGCGTGTTCAGCCTCTTCCGCGATTAAATTTCAAGCGGCGCTGCATTGTAAAGGGTTAACTTCCCTTTACAATGCAGCGCTGATACATTTACCCCCTGGTGTAAAACCTCCGAGGTTTATTTAAAATATACAATATAAAACTTTCAAAATAGACAAATACAAATGGAATCCTGAATAAAAGCAGCCAATGCACTCCTACCAGAAAGCAGGAGACGAGTCAGCGTGTCAATATAGAGTCCCGGGTATAGACGCCTGAATGATCAGCTGGTTATCCGGATGTCATGCATCCACTGCAGAAAAGACAGGATATCCCGTGCCAAACCAACGAGTTTCAACCCCGCCTCTGGGGTCTTTTTCAAGGTATGCACGGGTGTAGAAACTGACGTTCATTTATATGCTAGACAGCCAATCGCTGTCGAGAGTTTCCGTTATCATCAAAAATATGTTTACATCTTCTATAACACTTAAGGTTTAAACATACAAAATAAAACAATATGATTCTTATCAATACCCTAAGCATTACAATGTCAAGTTACTGTTCACTATGAGAAAAGTGGTTTCCAATCATAATAATCAGTAAAAATTGTCTTGTCCAATTGACTCCATGATTACAGATATACATATGAATTATATACCACAATCAATAGAGGATCGCTAATATTATGTGAGAAAGATAACACATCGGGATTTAAAAAACATCAAAGTAACGCGTCTGATTAACCTATACTTCTCCATGAAAATTAAGCAATCCTATCCCTT
Source organism: Mixophyes australis (assembly GCA_036250195.1). NCBI lineage: Eukaryota > Metazoa > Chordata > Amphibia > Anura > Limnodynastidae > Mixophyes > Mixophyes australis. The sequence continues at coordinate 134,326,988 of JAVHZZ010000005.1, forward strand.
TAATGAATAATCGGACTGGGGAGTAGCTAATTAAGTTGTTGTAACTTCCATCTATATTATTAAACAGGGATTTTGCTTCCGCTGAATATCTAAAATGTATAATCCATTCATATCAAATGAATATTTCTTAACTTCTAGATATAAACCAGATCCCCCACCCGCTTACTTATATAGATCGTGGGAATCGGTGACAAATATGTATAAAGTAAAACTTCAAAATGAGCCATGTTCCCTACAGTCATAAATAAAAATATTTTGCTACAATCAAAATAAATTATTAGAGAATCGCTACATTGTAGAGGCAAGGCATAACCTATGCTTCTCCGCAAGCGGACAGATTTAACCTCATAATTGATGTTCAAAAGGATATATCTCTTTGGTTATTAAAACATCAAAATGAAAAAAACTTATAGCTCTTATACCAGATTATGATTGACTCCTTCACTTTATAGCTATATACAATAAAATATAGCACATTACGTTTATACATGTTAATCTCTGGATAACGTTTGGTAGATGAATTATAGTATAGCGTAGGGGTTTAAGGAAAAGACCTTATGTTTAACACATCCAATTAACCCCTACTCCTCTACAAATATGTGGAAAAAACACTATCTCTGTTAAACACCTACCCATAATAAACCAATGTAATAAAAATCCATATTAGGACTAGAATACGGTACCAAAGTTTCATTTTGTAACTATTACAGGGTTTAACATAGGGGTATTATTACTAATGGTATAATACACACCCATTCCACTTGAACATACATAAATTCAACATATAAAAGCCTCAGTAACTTTCTTATTTAAAGTGGGACTGATAACAAATATATGTGCAAATTAATTAAAAATGGGAAAAAAAACCTTTTTTAAGCCCATATTGGAATAATGAAATAGCCAAATGTATTCCTATCGGATTGGATTTAAAATATTGAAGTAACAAGAGTTATCTTTATAAGGAAAAAACTTATCGTCTTCTTTATGCCTCTATAGTCATTTTTACATACAATTACTCCAGAAACCATTTCCACTCAAATTCGGTATTAAGCCCATCTGGGGCCAATGTCTTAAAGTCATAAATGCTTTCCAATTCTGCCTTTGCTAATCTAGATTCCTGATCATTGCATTTCCAATTATTTTTGATCTTCCTAATACCACAAAAGAAATCGATGGAATCTACATTACAACCATGAATCTCCCTAAAGTGATTTGATAGTGAATGGTTGATATTCCCCTACTTAATGTTTCTTAAATGCTCCGCTAAACGGACCTTCAAACATCTACTTGTGTTACCTATATACTGTTTTCCACATTTACATTGGACAAGATAGATTACATTATTAGAATGACACGTAATGAAATCCTTAATTTTATACTCTGCTCCATTAGCTGTGGACTTACATACTGTAATCTTAGAACAGCTATTCTTGATTGTTCTACAAGGCAGACATGTCCCACATCTGTGAAACCCTATGGTATTAATTCTCTGTTGGTTCACTTTCCTAGGTAACATGCTGCGGCCAATATGAACTACGAAGTCTAGAAGATGAAATTACTCTAATAGAAACCCTCATTAGACCTTTTGAAGAACTAGATGATTATCGTAGATTTGAGAACAGGATTATATTAAAATTAACAAAAGAAGATAGACTCATTAGGACTAAAAAACAACGAAAGTTTATTAGAGATAGAAATATCGCCAAATAGATTTCCGAGGGAGAAAATGGAGTTTACTACAAGCAAAATAAAGATGGAAGGAATGAGAGAGACACCTTAGCCCATAAGAATACATGGAGGAATAATGATACTGGAAAAGAAGAAATAAGAAAAATAGCTGGATATTCAGGAAATATCACCAGGAGACATACAGTTAGATCACCATATAGAAGGTCTTTGGAAGATTCCAGACCAAGAGGATATGAGAGATCAATGATACCATCAAACAGAGGTAATGATAGAAGATATAATAAGGATCGATCTCGTGAGAGGAACAAATGGAGTTCTAGTACCAATGAGAAATTCAGTCCCCATGTTGTTAATGGAAATCCCTCATCATTTAATTTGAAACATGATAGGAATGGAGGGAACCGAATGAGAAATCACACAGCTAATCGAAATGAACCAACTACAAGCTATCGAGATGGAGATAGGTTGGAACGGGAGTCAATTATTAAAAGGAAGAATACACATTTTTTAGAACAAAGGGAAAGAAGAAGAAACAGGTACAAATATTGAATTATAATTAAGAATATGGGTTTGGAAGGAAAAGGGGAAAGAGAGGGGGAATACTTAGGAGAAAACAATATTTTTGAATAAAAAGAAAACACTTAAGGAAATCTACTCTAGGTCCCAAAAAGATAGAGATTCAAATGACCACAATACTAAGATATATAACCTGAGTGAATATGTATTATCAAAGGAAGAAGAGTTAGTCCTAAAAAAGGGTCTTACATTTTCCCCTATGTATAATCTTAAACCATTCCATTTCTACATAGATTTCCAGAAATTTCTTAGAAAATTGTCCCTTAAAAAATTCTTTGCACAAAAAGAGAAGAAAGGAACTACAACTATGGAGGAAAATAAATTTAAGAAAACTTCCACATTTAATCCAACATATATGAGAAAGGGCCATATAGAAACTTTTGGGAAGTTAGTATTATTATTATTATTATTAATTTTTATTTATAGGGCGCCACTAGGTGTCCACGGCGCCATACAGGGACAAACAAGATTACAATACGAGGTGAGACAGCACAGAACAGTAAACAAATAGTATTGGATAAGATAGAATCATGGGGCACTATGAGTGACAAAAAGAACAATCTTACCAAACAAGAAAAACAAGCGCTGAGATCCTTAAAAAACAATGAGGACATAGTTATCAAGCCCGCAGATAAGGGCGGAGCCATTGTCATTATGGATAAATCCAAGTATATTGCAGAGATCAATCGAAAATTGATTAATGGACAAACATATCAGAAACTCAAAGGAGACCCTACTGGACGGATCACTAAAGAACTCAAATCCCTCATTGAAAAATATCGGATGAGGGGAACAATTGAAGAAGAGATAGCTGATTTCATAATTCCTCAAAATCTATCTATACCATCCATATATGTTCTCCCTGAAATCCATAAAAGTACAACTTCCCCTCCAGGAAGACCTATTGTGGCAGGAGTCAATTCGATAACATCTAAATTGTCAATGTATGTTGACCATTTACTACAACCACATGTCATTACGACTAAGTCTTATCTTATAGACACTTGTGATGTTCTTAATTAACTTAAAAACATCAAATGGCAATATCAATGGTTTCTTGTGACGGCTGATGTATCGTCGCTATATACAATCATTAGGCATGACCAAGGGCTTGCAGCTACTCGAAAAAAATTAGAAGAAAAAGAAGTTGATGAGGATTTAATTAACTTCGTTTGTGAGAGAATCGATTTTATTTTAAATAACAATTATTTCTATTTTGAAGGTCATTTCTTTCTACAGAAGATCGGTACAGCCATGGGCACCAGGTTTGCCCCATGCTACGCAAACCTCTTTATGAGTGCATGGGAAGATTCATGCGTTTGGAAGAACGGAGAGGAAGGGGGGTCAAACCTGGTGTCCTGGTTTAGGTATATCGACGATGTACTGTTTATTTGGAGGGGAGACAGAATATCGTTAGATTCCTTTTGTAATAGCCTCAATTCCAATCCCTTCAACATCCATCTGTCTTATGATATTAGCCAACATTCTGTAAATTTCCTAGATTTAACCATCTACATTAAGGATAGCGAAATATATACCAAAACTTTCACCAAACCTACGGATAGCAATTCCTACATTAATGCATCCAGCCACCATCATAAGAATTGGCTTGAAAATGTACCTGTGGGGCAGTTTATGAGAATAAAAAGTAACTGCACCGAGAATCAGATTTGTGAAGAACAAACTGCTATAATGAAAAAATCAGTTTATATTCAAGGGTTATTCTACAAAATTGATGAATGATTCACATACGAAAGTTATGAAAATGGACAGAAAATCTCATTTGGAATAAAAAAAGAGAATGGACGATGGAAGAAGAGATGTGGCGTTGGTTACGAAGTATAATAAGAAATATAGAAAATACGAGAATGTGGTGAGAAAATATTGGAAAATTTTAATGAATGACCCAATTTTGAAAGATCAATTACCAAAGAAACCAAAATTTATTTATAAAAAAGCTCCTAACATCAAGGATCATGTTTTCCGCAGCATGTTACCTAGGAAAGTGAACCAACAGAGAATTAATACCATAGGGTTTCACAGATGTGGGACATGTCTGCCTTGTAGATCAATCAAAAATAGTTGTTCTAAGATTACAGTACGTAAGTCCACAGCTAATGGAACAGAGTATAAAATTAAGGATTTCATTACGTATCATTCTAATAATGTAATCTATCTTGTCCAATGCAAATGTGGAAAATAGTATATAGGTAAAACAAGTAGACCCTTGAAGGTCTGTTTAGCGGAGCATTTAAGAAACATTAAGAAGGGGAATATCAACCATTCACTATCAAATCACTTTAGAGAGATTCATGGTTGTAATGTGGATTCCATCGATTTCTTTTGTGGTATTAGAATAAAATAATTGTAAATGCAATGATCAGGAATCTAGATTAACAAAGGCAGAAATGGAAAGCATTTATGGCTTTAAGACATTGGCCCCAGATGGGCTTAATACCGAATTTGAGTTGAAATGGTTTCTGGAGTAATTGTATGTAAAAATGACTATAGAGGCATAAAGAAGACGATAAGTTTTTTCCTTATAAAGATAACTCTTGTTACTTCAATATTTTAAATCCAATCCGATAGGAATACATTTGGATATTTCATTATTCTAATATGGGCTTAAAAGAGTTTTTTTTTTCCATTTTTAATTAATTTGCAAATACCGTAGTTGCCGGCGTATAAGACGACTTTTTTGCCCTAAAAAACATGCCTCCTAGTTGGGGGGTCGTCTTATACGCCGGGTGCACTTGGGACAGCAGTTGGCAGTTGGGATAGACATCCGATACTTGCCCGGTGCGGCCGCGGCGGGTCATCAGCGTGGTACTATCCATACTTCCATATCAACGGAGACTGAAGCGCTGACCAGCCTATATGCGCATGCGCGTCAACACGCCAGCGGGTTCCGCTTACCATCTCCGGCCGTGAAGTGATCTCTGCACGGACGTAGCACTTTTACTGTCACTCACCGGACTGTGAGTGCCATTTCTCCTGTGTTCAGGAACCGTGGCCGTCTGCCATCCTGAGGGTCTGCGCATGTGCAGCCCTTATGAAACCTTCAGTACCTGTTGCTTTTAATTGATTAGATGATCAGGCAACCCTCCCTATTTAAACCACCTGTGATCATTACCTGGTTGCCTGATCTTGGAGTCTCATTCCCCATGAGCCTCTGAAGGTGTTCCTGTGTTTCCTCGTGTATTCAGCTCCAGCTGATTCCTGTCTATTTCGATTGTGGTTTCCAGACCACTTCAACTCTCCTGTGTTCAGCGTGTCTGCTCTCCGCTGCCTCCGTTACTACTGCCGGAATCCAGACCGTCTCTACTCTCCTGTGGTCAGCGTGTCTCCCCTCCACTGCCGTCACTACTACTGCCGGATTCCAGACCGCCTCTACTCTCATGTGTTCAGCGTACCTTCCCTCCGCTGCCTTCACTACTACTGCCAGATTCCAGACCGCCTCTACTCTCCTGTGTTCAGCGTACCTTCCCTCCGCTGCCTCCGCTACTCAGCCGGATTCCTGACAGCCTCAACTCTCCCGTGTTCATCATGTTTCCAGTTTTACTTACTACTGCTTCCTGAGTAATGCTCCCTTGATTACCGGTTACCTTCCGTGCGCTGCACCAACCTGATTACCGCTTCCATCCTCCAGTGGTCTCTCCTCCTGCCGGCGTTCAGCCGTTCAGGTATCCCTGCACGTCTCCTTGACAGCCTGCTCTCCTGGACCCTGGTATGTATACTTTCCATTGACTTTGCTATTGTATTGCATATCCGTCTGGACTGTGTGGTGTTCTTCTCCGGAGTCTTCTACCTACTGAAGCTATTGTTACTATTGACTTTGTTTCCTATTACCCTGATCGCTATAGTGACTTTGTATACTTCAAGCAGCGATTGTCGGTTATTATTGTATTGTGGATATCATCGTGGGATCTAGTTCCGTGTGCCCCGTGTATCCTCTGCATTACATTCTTCTCCTCGTGCCCCATCTCACATATATATAGCAGTGGTACAACTTGCTGACGCAGACCACTGACTCCTGTTTCCCATTGGCACCAGTTTCAAGTATCCTCTCACATAAGCAGTGGTACAACTTGCTGCACGCAGACCTCTGACTTTCCCGTTACCTACTTGCACCTGGAATCCATTCCTTCACTATAGACAGTGGTACAACTTGCTATATGCAGACCACTGACTTTCACTACCTCCTCTCTACTCCTGGACATTCCTCCTCACTATAGCAGTGGTACAACTTGCTGTACTCAGACCACTGACTCTCCTCACGTTTACTTGTCCATCTGGTTCCTCGTGTACATCCATCTAAGTCATTACCAGTTGCTGCTAGTCATAGACTTTCCTTGAGCATTCTCTCACCATCTGCTGATTCTCTGGTTCCGTTGTCACCCTGCTACCAGAGGACCATCGTACCAGCTATATTACTCTGGTAAGAACATCATCTGGTGATATCCTGGGCAAAGACTCCTAGTGCCAGTGACAGTAAGATCAGGCCATGACAGACCCAGGATCGGAACCTACAGCTAAAGAGATGCTGCAGTATCTGGTTACCCGTATTGAACAACAGGAGGTTCGCCAACAACAATTGCTGCAATGTTGCCAGGCGTTAGCCTCCCAAAGAACGTCTGCGCAAAATATCACAGCTACTGTTGATGCTCCTGGGCCTTCCTCCATTTCCCCAGTGCCATCCCAGGTGTCTACTGCTTCCACGCTACACCTGCCTACTCCTTCAAAATATGATGGAGACCCCAAAACATGCAGGGGTTTTCTAAATCAATGCATAGTTCATTTTGAGCTTCAACCTCACAATTTCTCTACTCATCGTTCCAGAGTGGCCTATCTCATTTCCTTGTTTTCTGGACAAGCTCTCGCATGGGCTTCCCCTCTGTGGGAAAGAAATGATCCATTATTACAAGATAGTGCCAAATTTATTTCCACGTTTCGAAGTGTATTTATGAACCTGGTCGTGTTATTTCCGCTGCATCCAGCATCCTCCGTCTACGTCAGGGTTCTCGTACTGTAGCCCAGTACGTCATTCAATTTCGGATATTAGCCTCTGAACTTCAGTGGACCACTGAAGCCTTAATTGCCGCCTCCTGGCAGGGGCTTTCTGAGAAAATTAAAGATGCACTGACTACTCAAGAATTACCTACTTCTCTAGAAGATTTGATTTCCCTTTGCCATCGTGTAGACATGAGATTTCATGAAAGAGAGTCTGAAAAAACAACTTCATTTTTGGGAGAGCCATTCTCTCCCAAAGATCGGAGCAACAAAAATTCCATCCTTGTGCCTTTTACTCTCGGGGTCTTCTGCCTGCGGAGAAGAATTATACCATCGGGGACAAGGAGTTGCTGGCTATGAAAGTAGCATTAGAGGAATGGAGATATTTGTTGGAGGGAGCTCGTCATCCTGTGACAATTTTTACTGATCATAAAAATTTGTCATATTTACAGTCTGCTCAATGTTTGAATATTCGTCAAGCAAGATGGTCTCTTTTCTTTTCTCGTTTTGAACTAATCATAACCTTCAAACCAGCTGCGAAAAATAAGAAAGCAGACGCTCTATCTCGAGCCTTTGTGACGTCCTCAGACGTTGAAGATGGTCCTAATCACTCTATATTAGACCCCAAATGTGTTTCTCTGGCTGCTTCTTCCACTCAGGTGCTACCATTTGGGAGAACCCTCGTGCCTCCTGCTCTTAGAAAGAAAATCCTTTCGTGGTTTCACTCTTCTCGTTTTTCTGGACATTCTGGTGAACGCAAGACTTTTGAAATTCTTTCTCGAAGTTACTGGTGGCCTTCTATGAGGAGAGATGTCAAAGATTTTGTGGCTGCTTGTGAATTGTGTTCCCAGTTCAAGACTCCCCGCAGAACTACAGCGGGTTTGCTTCAACCACTACCCATTCCTTCCAAGCCGTGGACCCATATTAGTATGGACTTTGTTACTGATCTTCCTCCTAGTAAAAAGTGCAATACTATTTGGGTAGTGGTGGATAGATTTTCGAAGATGGCACATTTCGTTCCTTTGACCGGTTTACCTTCTTCATCTACTCTGGCTGATTATTTCATCAAAGAAATCTTCCGTATTCATGGATGTCCTTCTGAGATTGTTTCAGATAGAGGAGTGCAATTTGTTTCCAGATTCTGGCGGGCCCTCTGTAAGACCTTGGGTATCCGATTATCACTCTCATCCTCCTACCATACTCAATCAAACGGACAAACCGAAAGGGTCAATCAAGATCTTGAGACTTTTATAAGGATGTTCTCTTTAGCCAACCAAGACAACTGGGTAGATTTGCTTCCATGGGCTGAATTCGCTCATAACAACATGTATCATGAATCATCTTCTAAAACTCCATTCTTTGTGGTTTACGGTCACCATCCGTCTTTTCTGGAATTTCCTGCCCTCCCTCCCACCCAAGTTCCTGCTGTAGAGACTGTTTGTCAGACCTTCAAAAATATTTGGTCTCAGGTCAAAACCTGTTTAAAGAAGACATCTGCCAGATATAAGTCTTTTGCAGATAAAAAGAGATGGGCTATTCCACCACTTAAAATCGGAGATCGTGTATGGTTATCAACCAAAAATATTTGTTTGAAGGTCCCATCTATGAAGTTCGCTCCTCGTTTTATTGGTCCATATAGGATCATTCAAGTGATAAATCCAGTTTGTTTCAAACTTCTACTACCTAAGAACCTTCGTATTTCCAATGCCTTCCATGTGTCTTTGCTCAAACCTCTTATCATCAACCGTTTCTCGGTCCCTCCTTCAGCACCTCGGCCAGTTCAAGTTCATCAAGAGGAGGACTTTGAGATTACTCACATATTGGATGCAAAAATTTTGCGAGGAGTGCTTCGTTTCCCCGTTCATTGGAAGGGCTTTGGTCCTGAAGAGCGTTCATGGATTAAAGCAGAAGATCTTAACGCTCCAGCTCTTCTTAAGAAGTTTTATTCCAAGTTTCCGGACAAACCCGGTTCCAGGTGTTCTGTGCCCACCTTTAAAAGGGGGGGTACTGTCACTCACCGGACTGTGAGTGCCATTTCTCCTGTGTTCAGGAACCGTGGCCGTCCGCCATCCTGAGGGTCTGCGCATGTGCAGCCCTTATGAAACCTTCAGTACCTGTTGCTTTTAATTGATTAGATGATCAGGCAACCCTCCCTATTTAAACCACCTGTGATCATTACCTGGTTGCCTGATCTTGGAGTCTCATTCCCCATGAGCCTCTGAAGGTGTTCCTGTGTTTCCTCGTGTATTCAGCTCCAGCTGATTCCTGTCTACTTCGATTGTGGTTTCCAGACCACTTCAACTCTCCTGTGTTCCTCGTGTCTGCACTCAGCTGATTCCTATCTGCTACGGCTGCCGGATTCCAGTCCGCCTCAACTCTTCTGTGTTCAGCGTGTCTGCTCTCCGCTGCCTCCGTTACTACTGCCGGATTCCAGTCCGCTTCAACTCTCCTGTGTTCATTGTGTCTGCACTCAGCTGATTCCTATCTGCTACTGCTGCCGGATTCCAGTCCGCCTCAACTCTCCTGTGTTCAGCGTGTCTGCTCTCCGCTGCCTCTGTTACTACTGCCGGATTCCAGACCGTCTCTACTCTCCTGTGGTCAGCGTGTCTCCCCTCCGCTGCCGTCACTACTACTGCCGGATTCCAGACCGCCTCTACTCTCCTGTGTTCAGCTTACCTTCCCTTCGCTGCCTCCGCTCCTCTGCCGGATTCCTGACAGCCTCAACTCTCCCGTGTTCATCATGTTTCCAGTTTTACTTACTACTGCTTCCTGAGTATTGCTCCGTTGATTACCGGTTACCTTCCGTGCGCTGCACCAACCTGATTACCGCTTCCATCCTCCAGTGGTCTCTCCTCCTGCCGGCGTTCAGGTATCCCTGCACGTCTCCTTGACAGCCTGCTCTCCTGAACCGCGGTATGCATACTTTCCATTGACTTTGCTATTGTATTGCATATCCGTCTGGACTGTGTGGTGTTCTTCTCCGGAGTCTTCTACCTACTGAAGCTATTGTTACTATTGACTTTGTTTCCTATTACCCGGATCGCTATAGTGACTTTGTATACTTCAAGCAGCGATTGTCGGTTATTATTGTATTGTGGATATCATCGTGGGATCTAGGTCCGTGTGCCCCGTGTATCCTCTGCATTACATTCTTCTCCTCGTGCCCCTCCTCACATATATATAGCAGTGGTACAACTTGCTGACGCAGACCACTGACTCCTGTTTCCCATTGGCACCAGTTTCAAGTATCCTCTCACATAAGCAGTGGTACAACTTGCTGCACGCAGACCACTGACTTCCCCGTTACCTACTTGCACCTGGAATCCATTCCTTCACTATAGACAGTGGTACAACTTGCTATACGCAGACCACTGACTTTCACTACCTCCTCTCTACTCCTGGACATTCCTCCTCACTATAGCAGTGGTACAACTTGCTGTACGCAGACCACTGACTCTCCTCACGTTTACTTGTCCATCTGGTTCCTCGTGTACATCCATCTAAGTCATTACCAGTTGCTGCTAGTCATAGACTTTCCTAGAGCATTCTCTCACCATCTGCTGATTCTCCGGTTCCGTTGTCACCCTGCTACCAGAGGACCATCGTACCAGCTATATTACTCTGGTAAGAACATCATCTGGTGATATCCTGGGCAAAGACTCCTAGTGCCAGTGACATTTACATCCCAACGTCCTTCTCGGCTACTAGCCTTGTCTCCAGGCAGGACTGCAGGAGGTTTTTCAAGGCGAAAGTGCGGATTTCTTGAGACCGGTACAACAGGTCACAGAGGAACAGGACCTGGGTATTCGAGAGTCAGACTGAGGCATCCAGACCATCCAACCTGAGGAGGAAGGTAAGTGCACTACCCACTACCCACCCTTCCCAGATTTGTGAACGGACTCTGTCTGGATTATCTGTTCCCCCTGGTCTGTTCCAGGGGGTAGTCTTATATGGCGAGTATATATCAAACTCTATATTTTGAGTGGAAATGTTGGGGGTCGTCTTATACGCCCAGTCGTCTTATACGCCGGCAAATACGATATATTTGTTATCAGTCCTACTTTAAATAAGAAAGTTAGTGGGGCTTTTATATGTTGAATTTATGTATGTTCAAGTGGAATGGGTTGTATTATACCATTAGTAATAATACCCCTATGTTAATCCCTGTAATAGTTACAAAATGAAACTTTGGTACCGTATTCTAGTCCTAATATGGATTTTTATTACATTGGTTTATTATGGGTAGGTGTTCAACTGAGATAGTGTTTTTTCCACATATTTGTAGAGGAGTAGGGGTTAATTGGATGTGTTAAACATAAGGTCTTTTCCTTAAAACCCTACACTATACTATAATTCATCTACCAAACGTTATCCAGAGATTAACATGTATAAACGTAATGTGCTATATTTTATTGTATATAGCTATAAAGTGAAGGAGTCCATCATAATCTGGTATAAGAGCTATAAGTTTTTTTCATTTTGATGTTTTAATAACCAAAGAGATATATCCTTTTGAACATCAATTATTAGGTTAAATCTGTCCGCTTGCGTTGAAGCATAGGTTATGCCTTGCCTCTACAATGTAGCGATTCTCTAATAATTTATTTTGATTGTAGCAAAATATTTTAATTTATGACTGTAGGGAACATGGCTCATTTTGAAGTTTTACTTTATACATATTTCTCACCCATTCCCGCGATCTACATGAGTAAGCGGGTGGGGGATCTGGTTTATATCTAGAAGTTAAGAAGTATTCATTTGATATGAATGGATTGTACATTTTAGATATTCAGCGGAAGCAAAATCCCTGTTTAATAATATAGATGGAAGTTACAACAACTTAATTAGCTACTCCCCAGTCCGATTATTCATTAAAGGGATAGGATTGCTCAATTGTCATGGAGAAGTATAGGTTAATCAGACGCGTTACTTTGATGTTTTTCAAAACCCGATGTGTTAACTTTCTCACATAATATTAGCGATCCTCTATTGATTGTGGTATATAATTCATATGCATATCTGTAATCGTGGAGTCAATTGGACGTGACAATTTTTACTGATTATTATGATTGGAAACCATTTTTCTCATAGTGAACAGTAACTTGACATTGTAATGCTTAGGGTATTGATAAGAATCATAATGTTTTATTTTGTATGTTTAAACCTTAAGTGTTATAGAAGATGTAAACATATTTTTGATGATAACGGAAACTCTTGACAGCGATTTGCTGTCTAGCATATAAATGAACGTCAGTTTCTACACCCGTGCATACCTTGAAAAAGACCCCAGAGGCGGGGTTGAAACGCGTCGGCTTTGCACGGGATATCCTGTCTTTTCTGCAGTGGATGCATGACATCCGGATAACCAGCTGATCATTCAGGCGTCTATACCCGGGACTCTATATTGACACGCTGACTCGTCTCCTGCTTTCTGGTAGGAGTGCATTGGCTGCTTTTATTCAGGATTCCATTTGAATTTGTCTATTTTGAAAGTTTTTATATTGTATATTTGACATAAACCTCAGAGGTATTACACCAGATGTGGTTCTATCTTTCCCCTATGTATATTTGCCGATTCTACGGATCAATGGAAGAAATATTTATGAAAGAATAACACATCCCCAGAAGGATTTTATCTATTGATGTGTAAGTGTGGTTAAAAATATATGTTATACTATCTTCACTTACTGGTGATATTTTCTACTGTTTAACACTACTTCTTGGTGTTTTTTCTGGGTGTATACTATAAGTGATTAATAAAATCACTTACACAGTCCTCCTTTTTTATTGCTTTCTCCACATATTTACATCTGTGATACTACTTGGAGAAAATACATCCGCAGCAAACATTTGCCTATATTATAAGCGAACATTACATCTATAGAAGATCGGAGGACAAAGAAAGAAAAGAACAATTATAATTGTCTTGCTGGACTTTTTGTTGGACTTTATGATCATATATCTTTAGGTAGTAAGAACCTGAATAACTTGTTAAATTTTTGGTCCAAGAGCTTGATGCGCCTTATATATATTTTATTTAACAGATTGTGTTAGATGTTGGTGGCATTTATTGTATATTTAGGCAGTCATCACGCTGGGAGCGCTGATTTGGGATATCATCATCTTTTGATTTTAGCCAATATGCTGTACAGTTTAGGACAATGGCCCCAGAGCTCCGGTGGAATAACGAAACCCTAACAGCTGCTTTCTTGCAAGGTCTTCCAGACCGAATTAAGGATAAATTAATCTCCCAGGAACTCCCTACCTCTTTGGATGATTTAATTTCCTTATGCATTAAAATTGACCTTCGCTTTAAGGAGCGATCTCTGGAGAGGGAACATTCCCGTCGTAACCCTTGTCGTCTTGCTCCCAGTTTTCATACCCCTCTTCATCCTCTGGAGAAACCATTGCAGCTCGGAAGAACCTGCCTTTCGGCTGAGGAGAGAGAGAGAAGGTTTAAGAACAAATTGTGCTTGTACTGTGGCGAAGGGGGTCATCTTTTGGATACCTAAGAATCCGGAAAATGACAGAACCTAACGTTTAGTAGGGAGGTTTCGTTAGGTCCCTCTTTTCATATCCCTTCTTCTTCCAACAGTAAAGAGTGTCTTAGTATTTTCTGTGAAGTAGTGGTAGGTTCCAAGGTCTACCCTGTTTCTGCACTACTGGATTCTGAGGCAGCTAGTAATTTAATTTCTTCAGCTACCACCTCTCAATTAGGTATTCCTACCCAGTCCCTAGAGAGACCTATCTCCCTTACCGCCATTGACGGAAGCACTATTTCTGGAGGACACATTCTGTTTAGAACCATACCTCTAACCTTCAGAGTGGGAGGGCTACATGTTGAGACCATCTCTTTTTTGGTAATTCCTAAGGCCATTAACTCTTTGATCCTGGGTCTGACATGGCTTCGTCTTCACTCTCCTGGGATAGACTGGCATTCTGGTGAGATTCTTTCTTGGAGTTCTGCTTGCCACAGTAGTTGTTTGACTAAAATAACCCCTGTTTTTTCCAAAATTAAGGCTCAACTGGGCAATCCTCAATTATTGCCAATTCAATACCAAAGTTTTTCAGATGTCTTTTGTGAACAGGAGGCAACTAAACTTCCACCTCATAGAAGCTGGGACTGTGCCATTAATCTCCAACCTGGTAAACCCATTCCCTGCGGACGTATTTTTCCCTTATCTGTTCCTGAGACCAATGCAGTATCTGAATATATTAAGAAAATCTCAAGAGAGGATTCATACGAAAGTCATCATCCCCAGCAGGGGCAGGTCTCTTCTTTGTACAAAAAAAGGATGGGGGCCTTCGCCCTTGTATTGATTACCGTGAAGAACAGATATCCCCTACCTTTGATCTCTGAGCTCTTTGACCAAATAAAGGGGGCCTCCATCTTTTCCAAGTTGGACCTAAGAGGGGCATAAAACCTAATTAGAATAAAAGAAGGGGATGAGTGGAAAATTGCTTTTAATACGCGAGATGGACACTTTGAGTACTTGGTAATGCCCTTTGGCCTATGTAACGCTCCTGCTGTTTTCCAGAACTTTATGAACGAGATCTTCCAAGATTTACTCTATCAATTTGTAGTTATCTACCTAGATGACATCCTTATTTTTTCCCCAGACCTTTTATCTCATCGCAGACATGTAAGAGAAGTATTGAGTAGGCTTCGAAGATATCAGTTATATTGCAAACTTGAAAAATGTGTTTTCGAACAAAAGAGCCTTTCCTTCCTAGGATATATTTTATCTGAAACTGGCCTTCAAATGGACCCATACAAGCTTAAAGCCATTCTGGATTGGCCACAACCATCAGGCCTTAAGGCTACTCAGCGATTTCTAGGATTCTCTAATTATTATCGACAATTTATTAAGGGTTACTCTTCATTAATATCTCCCATTACAGCCCTCACTTGTAAAACCGCCAATCGTGAAGTCTGGTCTCCTGAAGCAGTTCAAGCCTTCAAGGATCTCAAGAAGCTATTTTCTACAGATCCAGTTCTTCTTCAACCAGACTGTCAACGGCCCTTTTTCGTAGAGGTGGATGCATCCTCCGTGGGGGTCGGAGCGGTACTATCTCAGAAAGACTCAAGTGTTAAATACCATCCTTGTGGGTTCTTTTCTCATCGGTTTCTCCCTGCAGAGAAGAATTATGGAATCGGCGATAAGGAACTCCTGGCGATCAAATTGGCTCTTTCTGAATGGAGACATCTACTTGAGGGCGCTCAGTTTCTGGTAACAGTATACACTGATCACAAGAATTTACTGTACCTACGGTCTGCACATTGTCTAAACCCCCGTCAAGCCAGATGGGCCATCTTCTTTTCTCGTTTCAATATCAATATTACCTTTCGGCCAGGCTCTAAAAATGTTAAGGCAGATGCCCTCTCTCGTTCTTTTGATGCCACCGATACCGAAGCCTCAGAGAGAGACAAACCAATCTTGGATACCAACTGTATATTGGCTTTGTCCCCCTTGACTGAGAGAAGTTGTCCTACAGGTAAAACCTTTGTAACCCCACCTCTTTGTGCCAAATTATTGCATTGGGCTCATTCTTCTCTTTTTTTCTGGACATGCTGGGATGTAGAAGACTTGGGAATTAATCTCGGAAATATTGGTGGCCTACCATACGTAAGGATGTTAAGTTTTTTGTCTCTGCCTGCTCAAGATATGCCCAGCATAAAACTCCCAGACAAAAGCCGACTGGTCCGCTTATGCCATTACCTATTCTTGATATTCCATGGTCTCACATTTCAATGAACTTTATCACGGACCTTCTTAGTTCTTAAGGATGCACCATCATCTGGGTCGTCACTGACCGGTTTTCTAAGGTAGCACATTTTGTTTCGTTGAAGAAACTTCCTTTGTCTCCTGTATTAGCGGATCTTTTTATTAAAGAGATTTTTCGACTTCATGGCTGTCCTACACACATAGTATCTGATCGAGGGTCATGTATCTAGATGCTGGAGAGGTTTTTGCCAAAAATTAGGAACCAAACTGGATATTTCATCTGCATATCATCCCCAGACTAATGGGTTGACTGAGAGGACTAATCAAGAATTGGAGAAGTTTCTAAGGTTTTACATCTCTGCCAATCAAGATAATTGGGTTGACCTTCTTTCCTGGGCAGAGTTCGCTCACAACTACCATTATCATGAAGCAGCCTCCAATTCCCCCTTCTTTATCTTGTATGGTTGTCTTCTCTTCCTCACTCAGAGGTACCAGCGGTGGATTCTCTCTTTCGCAGGTTTTCTAACATCTGTGATCTAGTGAAAACCAGCCTGAGGAGATCCGCTAACCGTGCTAAGAAGGCGTATGACAAGAAGAAGAGGGTAGCTCCTCAATTCATCCCAGGGGACAAGGTATGACTATCCACCAGTAACATCCATTTGAAAGTTCCTAGCAAGAAGTTGTCTCATAGATTTATCGGCCCTTTTGAAATATCCCAAGTTATCAATCTGGTGGCTTTTAGATTGAAGCTTCCTTCCTCATTACGTATTCCTAATGACTTCCATGTTTCTCTCCTTAAACCTGTTATTACTAATCAATTCTCCACTACAGAGAGACCGCCACCCCCTGTGGTAATTCAAGAATAACCTGAGTTTGAAGTCAAGCAAATTATGGATTCCCGTTGCTCCAGAGGAGTTCTGCAGTTCCTGGTGGACTGGAAGGGGTACAGCCCTGAAGGAATGCTCTTGGGTCCCTGCTACTGATTTACATGCCCCATGACTCCTGCAAGCTTTTCGTAAGAAATTTCCCACCAAGCCAGTATAGGTGTCCGGAGTTCACCTTTTTTGAAGGGGGGTACTGTTACACGCTTACCTGTCCCCGTTCCAGCGCTGCGATCTCCGCAGCGCTGTCACATGATCCTGCAGGCGGGGAATTCAAAAACTGCTCTATAAAAAACCTGCTCTGATGCCTGGGCAGCGTCAGAGCAACTTCTCCTGTTCCTGACTTGGTGATTTCCTGTGATTCCCAGTGTACCTTGCTGACCTTCGAGATTCTGCTCCAGTGTACCAGACCCAGGCTTGTTTGACCACGTTATCTCGTTGCTCCAGTGTACCAGACCCTGACTTGATTGACTACATTACCTCGTTGCTCCAGTGTACCAGACTACGTCTAGATCTTCGCTCCTGTGTACCAAACCCAGGCTTGTTGTACCATGCATATCTCTATATCCAGTGTACCAGACCTCGGCTATCCTGACCACGGAGTGGTTCCTATACTACCTTCCAGTTCCAGGGAGTCCGCAAGCTACCTCCCGCATCCTTACCTCTAGAGGCAGACCAGTGGACCGCGACCTGCGTTCCTCCGCAGCAAAGCCCATCCCGCCTTGCAGCGGTTCTTGGTGAACACCAGAGGGTTCGTTAGACTCCGCACCACCGGCCGGCCAGCGCTGATCTAGAGTAAGGCAAGTACTCCATATTTATTATCTATTTCCCTGCACGTTACACAAGTTACAAAGAAGAATGATTTTCTGTATTCAATTACTTAAATAGAAGCTAATTTGACTGTGATACTTATTAAAATATGATTCAAGAATCTTGCATATGTGCCAAAAAACGTACGTATATCAATTGTTTCATAATTGATGAATTAAAATGATAAACGTACGTATATCAATTGTTTCATAATTGATGAATTAAAATGATATATAAATAATCACATTATTTTTTACAGAAAACTATTTAACTCAAAATCAACATTTAATCCATTGGGGACAAGGGTTTGCAATTTGTGTATCCAGTACATTTCTTTTTTCGCTAACCTGGTAATGATGTCACTATATTTCCAATTTGTAGTTACCTTAGTGATATCCATAAACTCCACAATCCCCTTAGTTGAGCAAGTATGTTTTTCTGCAAAATGTTGAGATAAGGGGTGAGTGGAACATCCTTTTTTAATATTGTACAGATGTTCAGACATCCTCGTCTTCAAAGGGCGAGAGGTTCGCTCCACATAATTTATTACATTTACACTTAAGTTGGTATATTACATTTTTCGTCTGGCATGTGATAAATTCATCAATTGTGTAGTTGTTATGCTGTAATCTTGCTCTTAGTATTCTTATTAAAGCTTTTTACACATAGCACAAATTCCACTTCTGTGGAAACATTTGGAACGGATTCCTGTTGCCTTTTCAGGTAATGAGCCTTTGACTAGTTTATCCTTTAAAGTTGTTGCCTTCCTATAGATGAAATTTGGTCGTTATGAAAGCATTTCCCCAATAATGTTGTCTTTTTTTCAGCAGCCCCAATGTTTATATATATAAGACGGTCAATTTCCTTATGTTTGGGAGTAGGTGGCAGAGACTCTTTTGAGGGAGCTTACCTCGGACGTCTGCGCTTGATGTGGATTTCTTGGGTGTTGTTGCTGCCGTTACGGATATTCCGGGTGTTCCAGTTCCCCTGCTTGTTGGTTGTTTTGTTGTTTCTGCCGTGGCGCAACCTGGGGTGGAGATAAAGAGGGATGCGGGAGGGTGGGAGTGGGGGAGGAGGGAACACAGTTGACGGTACAGACAATATACTTTGATGCCTACGGTACTAGCAGTTGTTTATAGCTTATTTTGCAGTTCTGCGTCTATAGCTCTTTTGCCTTGTTTTTAGCCCTAATGCGGTGTATATTGTTGTGATGGTGGTACCGTTACCAGTGTGGTGAGTGGCTTATAGCTTTGGGGGTTAAGCCGGGCGGGGGTGTTTATAGCCTTATGTTTCCTCAGTGTTTATAGCTCTGGGGGTTATGCCGGACAGGGGTGTTTATAGCCCTTTATTTTCCAGTGTTTAAAGCTCGCAGTATGGCAGTGATATTATTGGCTCCTGTTTATAGCTCTCTGTGTTTAGCTCTTAGGCTTTGTGTTGGTGAGTTGTGCAGATGATAATGGGATAGTACTATCATACTATCCCATTATCATCTCCACCACTCACCAACACAAAGCCTAAGAGCTAAACACAGAGAGCTATAAACAGGCAGCCAATAATATCATACTATCCCATTATCATCTCCACCACTCACCAACACAAAGCCTAAGAGCTAAACACAGAGAGCTATAAACAGGCAGCCAATAATATCACTGCCATACTGCGAGCTTTAAACACTGGAAAATAAAGGGCTATAAACACCCCTGTCCGGCATAACCCCCAGAGCTATAGACACTGAGGAAACATAAGGCTATAAACACCCCCGCCCGGCTTAACCACCAAAGCTATATGCCACTCACCACACTGGTAACGGTACCACCATCACAACAATATGCACCGCATTGGGGCTATAAACAAGGCAAAAGAGCTATAGACGCAGAACTACAAAATAAGCTATAAACAGCTGCTAGTACCGTAAGCATCAAAGTGTATTGTCTGTACCGTCAACTGTGTTCTCTCCCCCCCCCCCCTCCCACCCTCCCGCATCCCTCTTTATCTCCACCCCAGGTTACACCACGGCAGAAATAACAAAACAATTTCCTTATGTTGGCTGTTAAATCTTGCAATAAAAGACCATTTTCAATGTTCATTATTGGTACTTTTGATTACCTTCTTTTCACTGGTAAGTAAGAGCGAGGACGTAGTATTAGGACATGATTCGACTGTCTATACACCTCATGCGATTTCAGCTCTGTTGAATTCAGCTCAAACCAGACACGTCTCTTCAGCTAGGTTCACAAAATGGGAACTAGCTCTGATGGCATCCTCAAACATCACCTTCAAACGATGTTGCACTTTAAATCCAGCTACATTCCTTCCATATGTGCCTCGAGATGCACAAAGGGTGGGAGGTGAGGAGACCCTGGTTGGTGATGTGTTTTGCAAGAATACTGATACGCATGATTGTATGGAATATCTGAACCAGACCTTTACTGCAAGGCCCGACATACGTGACACTCCCTTAGAAAATGTAGATTTTACGTTTTACACAGACGGGAGTTGTCATAGACAGACTGAGACGAGAGAACTATGTACTGGTTATGCTGTTGTAGATGATCAGGATGTTGTAGAAGCTGGACCCCTTGGCCCACCTCACTCTACCCAAGTGGCCGAACTAGTAGCATTAAGGAGAGCGTGTGAGTTGGCAACGGGTAAGTCTGCTAAAATATATACTGACTCTAGGTACGCCTTCGGGGTGGTGCACGATTTTCGGTGCTCTTTGGCATCTTAGAAACTTTATGACAGCAGCAGGCATGCCAGTGTCACACTCACAACACATAAAAGGACTTTTGACAGCAATATAGTTACCCAAGACAGTAGCCATCATAAAGTGTAAAGCCCACTCTTCTGAAGAAGACCCGGTGTCAGTGGGCAATAACAGGGTGGACGAAGCTGCTAAATGGGCAGCAGGGCAACTTATAACTATCAACAAAGACAATAATGGTTTTTCAGACATTAGACACGCAGAGATTGATTGAAATGCAAGATATGTGTTCCCTACAGGAAAAGGTGGTCTGGAAGACTAAGGGATGTGGTCAAGAGTCCTCAGGACTCTGGAGAGATGGACAAGGTAGGCCTGTGGCTCCCAGAGCATACTACCCAAGCCTGGCTGAGGCAGCACACGGTCTGACTCATCTGGGTAAAGAAGATATGTGCAAACTGGTGAGAGCATACTGGTGTGCACCTGATTGTTCCTCTCAGGCTGGTAAGAAGGCAATGTCATGTCTTACTTGTTTGAGGAAAACTATACCAACTGAGCCATCCCATATCACTCCTACAGACTGACCTTTTCAGGTAATACAAATTGACTTTATCCAATTACCACCTTTCAAATATGTGTTAGTATGTATTAATGTGTTTTCCAATTGGGTAGAAGCATATCCAGCAGCCACTAATACTGCAAAGAAAATTCTTAAGGAATTTGTGTGTAGATATGGTATCCCTAGAATCATAGACAGTAATAGGGGTACCCACTTTACTGTTGATATCTTCCAGAACATGTGTAAGCTCATGGGAATCAGTATGTCACTCACCGGACTTCTAGACCTAGAGTTGGGCCAGTTGTCCCTCTACCAGCCCCTGTGTTGCGCCGTGGACATCCACCATCTTGACTGTGCTTCTGCGCATGTGCAGATCAGGAGGGCTCTTTATAACCTTTCCTTTATTGGTATTGGCTATCCATTAGCCTATTCCCTATTTAAGGCATTCCTGACCTCTCCTTAATTGTCTGATCTTGATTCTCACCTCCTCGTGTCACCCGTGTACTCTGCTCCTGTGGCTGCTGGCAAACCTGCCTCCTGCTGTAGTGACCGCTGCTTCTCACCTGTTGGCCGGATACTTCTTAGCCACATCCATGGTAAACCTGCCTCCCGCTGTATGCTGTAGTGACCCCTGCTTCTCACCTGTTGGTCGGATACATCTTAGCCACATCCATGGTAAACGTGCCTCCCGCTGTATGCTGTATGCTGTATGCTGTATGCTGTATGCTGTATGCTGTATGCTGTATGCTGTATGCTGTATGCTGTAGTGACCGCTGCTTCTCCTATAGGGGGCCATCTTTCATTCTATCAGTTTTTATCTAGTCAATTGCCACTACAGTGTTATATCTCTCTTATTGGACTCATTTGCTTTAGTCTTATTGGGATAACATTACCTTTGTTTGCTTATCCTATAGTTTATGTCTCATTCCCCTCACCAGACAAAGTGTTGTTGCCATCATCATATATATCTACTCTCTCCTGAGTATCTTCTTATTGTTACCATTTTCTACTATATATGTAGCTGTACACCATTGCTCTGCTGCACTCTCTTAAGGACCGCGACCTACACAGTGACGCCGCGAAACCCAAACCCTCTTGCCTGGGTCCCTGGAGAAGACCAGTCACTGCGTTAGACTCCACGCCTCGAGAGTAGTGACAACAACTAGCAGAGCATTGGGTTAAGAACTCTAGTGACCGTGACACAGTAGCAGACTTCACACCCCTTACCGACCACAAGCCAGTGGTAAGGTGGAAAGAGTAAATGGTACTATTAAGAACAAGCTTGGTAAGATAATGGCTGAAACTGGGTTGGCATAGCCAGAAGCTTTGCCACTAGTCCTCCATAGCTTCCGAACCACTCCCAGACCGCCTCTTAATCTGTCCCCCTTTGAGATACTGTTCAGCCGACAACCTCATTTGATCGTAAGTCCACAAGACGACTTGAAGTGTAATAATGAAGTGACTGTGCAATATCTCAAAAAATGAGCAGACAGCTAGAACAACAACAACAAAAACTAAAAATGTTGTCACCTGGTATGCAAGAAATGAACTGTCAGGATGTTAATCCTGGGGGGTTTTGTTATGATCCGCAATTTCTTACTCTCAGGTTGTTTAAGGCCCGTACCAAATACTGCTGACCAATACCACATCACTGAAGGTTGCAGAAAGAGACACTTGGGTCCATTCCACCCACTGCAGGAAAGTCAGTAACCCGGAGAAAGTACGAGATAAAGCAGAGACTGACGACACCGATCTGTCACTCGTAATCCTGTTCCGGGAGACCTAAAGCCTGCAGTCAAGACACCTGAGCCAAGGACGTTGCCCAGACTATCTTTCCAACGATGGAGTGGCGATTTTTGTTTTTCTTCTGTTCCAGGATTTTTCTTGTTTTCATTTTTTATAGGACAACCTATTTTTGTGAAGGAGAATAGATGACAAAGGCAGGATCTGGTAGTGATACTGATGAAATGGAGTTGGAAGAAAGGTTGATAGAATACACAGAGCAGCCCATTATCAAGCTTGGTCCAGGGGTTATGAAAAGGTCTGCTAGCTCTGAATCTCGGAGACAGTGTGAGGGGCTATTGTCTGATGAATATTGTATTTGTAAGTGCTGTGACTCCCTAGTTGAAGAGAAATGCATCCAGCGATGCCAGTCCAATAATAATATGGAAATGGGCTGGCATCCTCTGGAGGATTATCACTCCTTAGTGGGTAAGGTCCTAAACCAAACTGAGTGCTGGTTGCGCTCGCATCCATTGGGAAAGTCTCTATAGGTAATTGTAAGAATGTTGTCCATGCTGACACGTGTCTTGAACAAATGTAGACACTGGGCATGGGTAGTTTTGTCAAAACTTTATGTGATATTATCAATGAGCATACTGTACCTGATGTTCTTCCAGATTACTTTGTTTGTGGGAGAAAAGCTTATTCCTTGGTAACTCCGAGTTCCAAGGGTTTATGTTTCTTAGGTAAACTGGTTCCTGAAATCATGACTATTACACATGAAGAAATGGTTGGTATTCACAAGACTACATCCCCACCATACATACACACAGTATGAACAGCGTGGCAAAAGAAATATGATTCCTGGTGAAGAACCCATAGCCAAAAATTGATTAGTGAAACCTCTGGCTTTCAGGTTATGGTTGCTCTAGATCTCACCAGGACCGCTCGGGGAACTTTAAATTTGAAGTATATTAAAGATCTAGCTAAATTGATAGACAATGTCACCGAGATGTATGATGACACTTTCAGGTATACGAGAAGAGAGCTACAAGCGTATAAAAAAGAGTTGGTGCAACATAGACTGGTATTGAATTATCCAACATCTATTACTGGTGGATATTGTGTGACATTGGCCACCCAGTTTGGTGTCAAATGTTGCACGTACATCACTAGTAATACAGATGACCCCAAGGAAGTCATAGACCGGAAGATGGATGAAATTCTGCAACTAAAATGGGAATTTTGAAGGATCCATAATTCTTCATTGTATGAGGTTGGAGAAAAGGTGGCAGGTTGGTTATTATTGTTGAGCCCTGTAAAATGGTTCTCTGGTCTAGGGGAGTGGGTACAGGAAATGGTTGCTAGCATAGGTAAGCTCCTTCTCCTTATACTTGGTGTCATTCTAGTAATTGGCTTATGTGTCAGATGTGTTCCTACTGTGTGGAAGACAGTCTACTGAGGTAAACACTGAAAAAGAGACTAAAATGGTGGTGAGGGATATGGAGATCATGGTCTGTGAAGAAGTACAGTACAATCCTGACATGGAGAATGTGATTTGGTGATAGTTTATTACACTATCAAAGGGTGGAGCTGTCAAAGTCAGCAAATTGGATAAAGTCATTTCAATTAATATATAGCAAACTTGGTTGTCTTTGTCTGAAATTATGCGTAGAGCACGCTACGGCGTGGAAAAGCGTATCCACCCGCGACATGAGGCAATAACAGGTTTTACATTTTTACACACATTCATACGAACATATACATTTGTAATTAGTACACATTAACTGTAGTTGCAACACATAGTTATTTATGTCAAAATATAGCAGTATATATGTTTAATATTAGAAGTTATATACATGTTAGTGAAATCAAAGGTTCAGGTTGCAGGAAATATGTCATGTTTAGTATCATTTTAATCCCCTATCCATCCGCAGTTGTCTGGTTCATTCACCTTAAGGATCGCACATTGTGTACTGTAGTTAGCGCTGTTAGGGAATAAATGTTTAAAATGATGCTGACTGTATAATGTAAATAGACTAGTTTAAACCGGATTCTTGGCGGAAAAATCGGAGTGCATCCCCTGGGGAGCTGACCCCCACTTATATATTTTGGCTTGAACTGGCCTATGACCTGCAGTACACTGGACCTTCCTGAAACCTGGACCAATAGAAGCAAGCCACATCATCTGCATTGTTTCAATGTATTCACTGACTGTTTATAAGCAGGGGCTCTGGCTATAGTGGACAGTCTTCTTGACCACAGCCTTCAGACCTGAATGACTGTACACTGGATCCAGGGCACCTGAGATAAGTAACGGCTGTACTTGTTTTATTCAGATTTGTTATTCTGCTACTATTAAATTACTTTGTGCTTTGGAACCACACATCGGCAATCAACAATTGTTATTGGATAACAATTAGACGTGTATAACACATGGAAATAGCAAATGGCAACCTTTTTTTCTTCAAGCTACTGCTTGTGCTTGTATGTGATTTCACCATCTTCTTGTCTTGCAAAATGCTATAGCCAACACCGGTTCAGCATGGTGGCTTAGTATTTACCATCTCTGACTCCCTGTGCCGGTGTCATGAGTTGTATTCTTGACCATTGC
Organism: Mixophyes australis; assembly: GCA_036250195.1. Classification (NCBI taxonomy): domain Eukaryota; kingdom Metazoa; phylum Chordata; class Amphibia; order Anura; family Limnodynastidae; genus Mixophyes; species Mixophyes australis. Next base: position 134,352,273 of record JAVHZZ010000005.1, read on the forward strand.
CTTATGTGTATGGAGTTACTGTTCTTCCCATGTTAGTGTGGATTTCTTTACAAAATACACAAAATACTTTGTGTATCTTCATTTGTTGATAGCCACAATTAGTAGGGCTATATAAATGTTGCAACGATGATGGAGTTGTGACAAAAATCTTTTGCTTAAATGTTAGTCTTTTTGGAATTCATATCCATTCTTTATTGACCTTAGACCCACATGTTGTGCATGTGTAATAAATTAATGTTTTTTTCGTCCAAGCTTGCTCCATGTGTGCTGTAAAGTAAATAAAGAAACAAATAATTCCATGGCACACTAATTTTACAAGCAGACAGGACTTACTAGAGATGTGTACTGTTACATAACTTTAAACTGTTAGGCCTCTTGCTCCAAATGCATTTGGGCAGCCATTCGACATTGATAAGGCTTTTGTGTTGCATTTTTATAGATATACAAAATTCTGGTGTGGGCAGGGTCATCTTAACAGCATTATAGGCCCCAGGGCAAAGCAGTACACTGGGACCCTACCTACACAATCACTCACAGGAAAATTCAGCCCATACTTATTGGTACCTCCCACAAATTCTGTGTTTTCAAATTAAAACGCCTGCTGAAGAGCAGACATTAATCTATAAACCTTTGGCTAATATAACATGACCCTTGATTTTGTCAAGCAAGATTTTCCATTCCAATAAGATACTCAGTTGTTAAATCATACAGACAGAGGTGGCACAGTAAAAAATTACTTGGAATTATTTATTAATAATCAAGTGTTCAAACTAAACTTTCTCTCGCTTTCTTGCAAGTGAATTGTTTTATAAGTGGCTTACAAATCAATGGAATAATATACTGACAAGTTGACAAGCCTATCGGGCCCCTCTGCTCATGTGGCCCCTGCCCTGCGTGGCCATGTGTTTAGATGGCTATCGCGGTGTTTTTTTTTTTTGTGTTTTTTTTTACACAAAATAAAATTTGTAGGCCCATTATGATTGAAACCTCGGACATTTTTGTCCACTATTCAACATGTGTGACAGCAGGGATTATTTACAAGTATAATGGACATCTCAATGTTATTCAATTCTGTAAAGCCTTTCATGTAAATACTTACTATCTCCTAAGGCCTCAGAAATTTCAGCCACCACCAGCTGGCCGTCGCCCTCCTGGTCCACCTTGGCCTCGGGATCTGCCTCCGCCGCCACCTCCAAGTCGGCCTCACCATAGGCAGAGGCCTCGGACTGGGGCTCAGGCTGGGACTCTGCCTCAGAATCGCCGCCCGACTCATCCTCTGCCTCGCCCTGGCCCTCCGCCTCAGAGTCTGGCTCTGCCTCGCCCTAGATTGCCCCCTCAGGATTAAGCTCAGCTTGCTGCTGCCGTCCTCCTCATCCTCCTCTTCCTCAACCACCACCGGCTGCTGGCGTTTCCATTGTTTCCAACGTGCCCGGTCTGTTGGAAACAACCCAAAACAAAACAGGGTATTGTTCAAAGAATCACCAGCTTAATATATGATAGAAGTACGATAATCATGTGATCAGACAATTTTAATAAACTTCTCATTGCCAGCACAGACAAATATTAACTACTCCAAAAGGATATAAACATTGTAGACACAAATCACTTCACATGACCTGTAACAAATGATTGTTTTTGGGGTCAGGAGTTCGAGTCCTGAGCATGGCCTTATCTGTGTGGAGTTTGCATATTCTCTCCATATTTGCATGTGTTGACTCCAACACTCCAAAAACATACTGGTTGTTTAATTTGCTGTTTTTACAAATTGACTATAGTCTGTGTGTATATGTTAGGAAATTTTAGTCTGTAAGCTCCAATGGGGCAGATACTGATGTGAATGAGTTCTCTCTGTACAGTGCCACTGAATTAGTTGAGGGATATCAAAAACTGTGGATGATAAGTATAGTTTTGAAATTGCCCTTTGTTTGAACTCCCTCACATTTCAAACAGCCAGTTAATCAATGACTGATTAGGTATGTATAATACAGTAGGTAATATGTTTGGACCTTCGAAATCTATGAAACTGAGCTAAGGACTTGGTTTTTCAAGCTGGCGTTCAAATGTTTTTGCAATAATAAAAACACATCTGCCACTGTAATCTTCAAATGGTTTTTAAGGTAAGGTCACCAAGTTACAGCACTGGGGTCAAGAGTTTGAGAGTTTGAATCCCAAACCTGCGTTAATGTTCTGGAGTTTCTCCATCAATCATTTAGGAAAGTAAATGTTCAGCAGAAAAAATTAGGAGACAGGAGCCAAAGCAGGTTGGTTGCATTGGAAGGGGATTAACCTTTTTAGTGTGGAGGAAGATTGATATGTAGTGGTAGGCCATGTCAGGTGATTTGGGTGAACATATTTTGAAACATATACCAAAAATATATGTTTACACACGTTTTCTGCGATTAATAGAGAACTCACTTTTCACTATCTCCTCCCTTAGCTCCCGCAGTAGGTGTGGCTGACGCCGGCGGAGGTCGCTCCAGCACCACTGGAGCTGGACGATGGTCCGTTTCTTGTGCTACCGCAGGTGAAGGTATCTGCGGACCCTTTGATAGGCCCGCATTTTAACTTCATTAGAAATATATCTGCCCGAGGGCACGTTATCCATGCCCTCGGTTGACACTCCTAGCTCACGACGACTAAAAATTGTTGCCCTCCTTTTATTTCTCTCTCTTCCTCTCTCTCACAAAATGAAGTACTCAGTGCTCTGATTGGTTCTCTGAGCACATATGAACATGCTCACGTCTCACGTGGATCTTTTAGACACCTGTGGGCCTGAGTCATTACGGGACGCAAAATGAGCGCAGAGTACGTACGTGCACTAATGTACGTACTTTGTGGCTGCGAACGGCCGAAGTCATGAAGCTGCGTATTCTCCCATACACAGCTTCATGACTTGCGGCGCAAGTCTTCCTATTCTACCCATTCACGTCCGTACACGCCGGCACATACTTGCATTACGTGCAGAAGCGAACGCTACGCTGTTTAGTGCATAGTAACATCATTGGCGTATCTCTCAATTGTTGAATCATGGTGCTGGTTGCAAATAACCGTAAAAATATATATTCTCCTTGTTTATGCTACTTTGTTTACCCTGTCAAGATGTTTTACTTTTCATGATTAAAATTTCGTAATATTGAAATATTTACAGTGTTTTATCGTATATCATTAAGGAGAGCAAAGCATAAAAAAGGAGTAACATTTGCACCTGAGCAAAACCATGCTGCATTGGAGGGGGAGGTAAATTTAAAATGTGGGGCAGATTTATAGTTGGGGTAGGGCATGTCTTAGATCAACTTTAAATTTCAGTGTAATAATCTAGCTAGCAAATATTTAGTGTGCTAGATGAAAAAACAGCCAGTATTTATTTTATGTGCAAAATAATAAACTAATTTGCACCCCTTGTATTGTAACATGGTTTATCCCAGAGAACATTTACTCCTTTGTCTGCCTTAATGACTCAGGCCCGATATGTTTTTATAATGTCATATGTATATTATTATTATTATATTATATAAGCCTTTGGTGTCAGCTGGAAGGAAAAGAATATGAACAGAAATGAAGTAGTTATTCAAAAGAACCTATGTTTTCAATCCAGAGATTTTCAACAAAGACTTGCACAGACTTCTTCGACTTGTCCATTGCATCCAGGAGACCTCAAAAGGATCAGGATACGCCTAAATACTTTCTCATCCAATTGTTATATGATAGGTGTAAATTATAGTACAACCTTCTTTTGTTGAAACACAAAGTACATCTCTGGTCTGTTTAAGATCAGATTTTTCAGCATAGAAAAAGAGTGGAAGCTTATTATTTTGTAAAGAAACAATGATCCAATTTTATTCGTTAAGTGTCTTTTGCTGAAGGAATTTTTTTATGACTTTATTAACCTATATAACACCAATGAGGTTATGCCGCTAGACCTGTTTTCCATGTGTATCAGATTATCTCTGACAGATAGTGAAAGGGATGGTAGAAATCAGCAAGAAGAAGGCCTAAGCTTAAGAAAACAGGGAAAACAGGCCTATCGAAAAAGGCCAAGAGGGTGAAGGTACTGTAGAAGGAGCACACAACAAAAGAGGGCCATGCGCATGAGAGCTTACAACCTAAAGGGAAGGGGGAGACACAAGTAATATGAAGTATTATATTAGTATTATATTGTTTTGTTGTATACATTAACTTTCTGCAAAATTTAGCCAAGGAGAATCTCACCCTCTAGGGTGCATTTTTAAAGCCTGCCAGCTGAGTTGGCCTGCACACAAGACAAGAATTGGTGGGAGGACATTTTTCCCATTGTGGGAACTTAGGATGCCTTGTACTGTGAATGGCCAGTTTAAACTGTTTGTCATGTTCTACCCAAAAAATCCAAAAAACATATCTTGAAAAAAAAAAACCACAACTAAAGTATAACGGAAAATTACCATGTAATGTACTTACTTTCCTCAACCAGCACTTGTGGTTGCTGAGAGGTGGATTCTGGTTGGCTCTGGAATAGCAGACGGTGATGCTGCCAGGACTGCGGCGAATCCTCCACCACCGCTGACTGCACCTGTTGCTGTTGGCTACCACCTGGCGCCTCCGGTGTGACCACCTGTTGATGTTGGCGGTGGTGTTCGGAGCTGCGTTGGCGTCCTGTTGGAGACCATTATGTGTTATCTTATGTGTATTTTTGTAATGTATTCACCATACACAGCGAATACATACATACATGCAGCGAATGGTAGCTTTGAATGCTAAAATGGTACTCATGTCAATAACATTAAATTTGTAAAAAAATGTACACTTAAATTTTTAACATATATATATATATAATAGGACATAATCAGAATAATCGCAAATAAGACTAACATTATTCATACTTTTAGTATGAGAATGGTCAGAAAACAGGCCTTTTCTGTCCATATTTCCTGTGAGAAGAAAAAATTTATTGCAATATTATTTAGTGTTTGAGCACGACTTACTAGCAATAATTTCAGCCCTCAAATCTGCAAGAAGGTCGGGCTGCTGTCTCCGCAGATCACTCCATCGGCGTTGCAACTGCACGATGGAGCGGCGGGTACCAACCTGCATACGCAGACGCCTGCGCACGTGCTCTGTATGCCTGCAGTTTCTCATCATTTCCCACATACCTCCCTGCGGGCTCAAAACAACGGTCCATCGTTGCTGTCAGCACCCGCAGTTCGGTACGTGAGAATACTGCAGACCTCATTTTGTCTCAGAAATGACAGTTTAATATCCTGCTTACCGATTGGTTCTCATAGCACGTCGGTGCGTCTGCACGTCCATCGCGGAACCTGTACTAAGATGGCCGACTGACCTGCCAATTATTGCTCAAGCGTG
>JAVHZZ010000005.1:136187597-136190097 GCA_036250195.1 Mixophyes australis
AGAAAAAAACTGGTGCACTTGTTGGTGGCATGTGTGCATGCGATCACATAGCTAGTGGGCAGTGGGTTATGTGTGATAAAAAGACATGCACTGAAAATGTAGGTTTAGAGAAAATCTGAGGAAAATTACTTTATCAAAACAGTAGGGGATAGGTAGAATGGGCATGTAACAGAGGTGATATAGGTTAATATAATAGACCAATATAAATATGTTTGGTTATTAGGGATTAGAAAAATAGTAGAAACTATATGCGCCAAGTGGTTCTTAACTGCCGTGAAATTCTAGGTTCATAAACTTCAAATAATAAATATTTTAACTTTTACAAAAATCAATGAATTCCATAGTCAAAAACCTTACGGTTTAACATGTCCGATTAAGGTTCCTTACACACCATCTAAAGCGTAAGAAAGATATTGGAATTCTTGAATTAAAACTCCAAAAAGCAATGAAATTACGACGATTAAGGCAGAAACCTTAATGGACGGGTTCCTTGCGCAATACAGACATGGTATGCCATCACATCCTGCGGTTAGCTGCAGATTCAGCACTATCATGGAGTGAGATTGCTGTCACTCACAAAATGGTGGAGCTGCTAATTCACAGATTTGTGTGTTCACTGGAATACACACATACAGTACAATTACATTTTCTTAGTTTAGCTTTATCGTAGTTTAGGGCTGGGTGTCTTAGAAAGAGACAGTAAAGCAACTTCATAAACAATTAGAACTACAAAATAACAATAGAGTTAAATTACATTAAATTGATGTATAAGCCTCTGCTTAGTTTGGTTTTCAGTAAGAATGTCTGACATTACATTCATTCACAAGCTCTAAGCTAACTTTTAAGGATACATAAAGCCATCATGACTATTTTAGTAAATTGCACAATAGTGTAATCCAAACGCATAGAGAGATTTTCTTCAGGGATCCATCAGCCACAGGAACTATATTTGGGGAGGAGGAATGTATTGCAGGTATCTTTTAGGATTAGGCACAATATTGGAGGGAGGTATGCTCTACAAGGATCTGTCAGGAGCGGTAGTATGTTGAATGGAGGGATGCTCTGCAGGGGTCTGTAAGCTGTGGGGAGTGTTTTGAGTGGAGGGATGCTCTGCAGGGATCTTTTGGGAGCAGATACTGTTTGGTGATAAGCTATGTTCTTGCAGGTATCTTTTAGGAGCAGGCACAGTCTTGGAGGGAGAAATGCTCTGCAGGGGTATGTCAGGAGCAAGTATTGTGTTTCAGGAGAAGGGATATTGTGTAGGGATCTGCTGGGAGCAGGTACAGTGTTGGTGGGAGGAATGCTCTGCAGGGATCTGTCAGGAGGGGGTAGTATGTTGAGTGTAAGGATGTTCTGCAGGGGTCTGTCAGCTGCAGGAAGTATTTTTGGGTGGAGGAATGCTCTGCAGGGATCTTTCGGGAGCAGATACTGTTTGGTGATGAGCTATGTTCTGCAGGTATCTTTAATAAGCAGGCACAGTCTTGGAGGGAGAAATGCTCTGTATGGATTTTGTAGTTCTAATTTTTTATGAAGTTGCTTTACTGTCTCTTTTTTAAGACACCCAGGCCCTAAACTACGATAAAGCTAAACTAAGAAAATGTAATAGTACTGTAATGTGTGTATTCCAGTGAACACACAAATCTGTGAATTAGCAGCTCCACCATTTTGTTGAGTGACAGCAATCTCACTCCATGATAGTGCTGAATCTGCAGCTAACCACAGGATGTGATGGCATATCATGTCTGTATTGCGCAAGGAACACGTTCATTAAGGTTTCTGCCTTAATTGTCATAATTTCATTGCTTTTTGGAGTTTGAATTCAAGAATTCCAATATCTTTCTTACGCTTTAGATGGTGTGTAAGGAACATTAATCGGACATGTTAAACCGTAAGTTTTTTTGTCTATGGAATATATATATATATATATATATATATATATGTGTTGTGTATAAATATATATATATATATATATATAATATATATATATTATATATATATATGTGTGCATATTTATATATATATATATATATATATATATATATATATATATATATCTCTAATATATATAAGCCTAGTGGCGTGTGTTAGTCTGTGTGTGAAAAAACAAAAACAAGCTGCAGCGCCACCTGCTGGGCAGAGTTATACACTGACCTACTAAATTCTTAGCATTATCTAATATTATAAAAGTAAAAGCCTAGCGGTGTGTGTTAGTGTGTGTGTTTTGTGTGGAAAAAACTATTTTCTCAGAAAGGGCTCATCCAATTGACCTGAAATTTGGTATACTGACATTATTTAACAACGAAATTAGAATAGTGAAGTCAGTTAACTTCCATCATCCCCCCTTCCCCCCGTGGGAGGGGTAGTAAAGGCTAAATTTACGAGTTGAGGTCTCAAACTCATTTCCGTGAGGTAATTTTACCTCATGAACACACATGTGTAGCGGCGTGTGTTAGTGTGTGGAAAAAAAATATTTTCTCAGAAAGGGCTCATCCAATTGACC
>JAVHZZ010000005.1:136195097-136330097 GCA_036250195.1 Mixophyes australis
CGCAATTTTTTTTCGCATACTCGACTATAAGGGGGCCCCATGAATTTGTTGTACCGGGGCCCTGAATTCCTCTTGGCAGCCCTGTATGTATGTATATATATATATATATATATATATATATATATATATATATATATTGTAACAAAAGGAGGCATTTAGCTGGCAATATGCAGAGAAAGCAGGGAAGTAGAGTAAAACATTTGTGCAGTAATGCACCTAGATTGAATGTAAAGACCTATGTATGAAAAGCAATAGTTTAAGTTTGGTTTAACTTACATGACTTCCTCTTGTTAGTTCTCTTGTAATCCTTCCTCTCAGCAAACAGACAGGGTGTGTCTGTTTGAATTACAAAGCCAGTGATGGGCGTTTCCTATTAAAGAGAAGGTGGGTGTGTCACCTGTCCATCAAGCTAAGGCTGGGGGAGAAGTATCAGGTATAAAAGCTTGTTTACATCATTTGTGCATGGAGACCAACGCTGGATAAGCTGGCTGGTCCTGAGAGAGAGCTGGACTATGTATAGCTAGTATATAAAACAGAAAGGGCGCAATGAACATGAAAGTATAAACAGTAAAAACGTATGACAACAGAGATGTTAAGACAACAAAAATGTTTCTAAAACTGATTCTTACCCTAGAATTCCCTATGTATGCTGGCAGTCCTCGACAAGCTGTCAAGGTAAAACTTTCTCATCCTTGAGAAAGTCCTATCTGGATGAAACGCGTCGGTTCACATTTTTGTACCTAATCAGCCACCGTACTTGTGCGGGTCAACCTATCACTTCCGCGTTCCAAGACGCGGCTACACGAGACACCCGGACACTCCGGAGCCTCTATTCATAGGAGACTTACCGTTTTACCTGGACAGCTTGCCGAGGACTGCCAGCATACATAGGGAATTCTAGGGTAAGAATCAGTTTTATTTGCTCTCCTCACGCCATCCGGTATACTATCCCGCGGTACTTCCACTTACATTTTTTCATAAGGAGCTATAAACATTTTTGTTGTCTTAACATCTCTGTTGTCATACGTTTTTACTGTTTATACTTTCATGTTCATTGCGCCCTTTCTGTTTTATATATTGCCGATTGTACTATAGGGGCTGCATATTAGATAAGCGCTTACCTCTGTTTTTATTGATTATGTATAGCTAGTGTTTAGGGTCTCCATGATTGCTGTGCAAGTATACGGTGTCAAAACATTTACCATCCTAATAATAAAGCACCATAAAAAGGAAGAAGTTGTTGGCGTGTGCTTCTGCAGTAGCGGGCTCTTGCCACAAGTGGTGTCAGGAGTGGGATGCTCCGGGAAGCAAGTTTCCGCTACCCAACCCGCGCAGTCTTCAACATAGAGGAAGTACTGAGAACCCTCGTGAATGTGGCCACTGCGCAGCAACAGCAGCAAGCTCAGATGCTACAAGTTGCCGAGGCACAGGTGGAAAACACCAGGCTCTTAAGAAAAGATTTAAGCCAGGTGAGACATGACAGAAATGAACCACTTGGTCCTGTTCTCCAGAAAATGTCACCAGGTGATGACATAGAAGCATATCTGGTGTCCTTTGAGAGACTTGCAAAAAGGGCAAAATGGCCTCCTAAAGATTGGGCTGAGAGGCTGGTGCCATATCTGACTGGTGAAGCTCAGCGAGCGTATATGGATCTAGATGATGAACGGGCCTCTGATTATTTGTGCCTAAAGTCTGAGATATTGGCTCGCATTGGAGTTTCCGGGCCAGGCCGAGCCCAGCGCTATCACCAATGGCGCTATGATGAAGAAAAACCGGTCAGAGCGCAAGTGGCTGAGCTTTCTAAAATTTTAAAGAAATGGCTGCAGCCTGAGGAGAATTGGCCTTCTCGGATTATTGAAGTTCTGGCGATAGATCACTGCATCCGGGGGCTGAACCGCGATTTGCAAAGGTGGGTTCTGCAATCAGACCCACAAACTCATGAAGAGCTTGCCACCGTGGTAGAAAGGTTTTGTGCGCTACAGCAAATGAATAAAGAACCTTGTTCTGACCTTGGTTGACTCGGCGAGTGAACTCTCATTGGTTTCCAGCTCTGCCTTACCCGAAACCATAACTTCTCGGTTGCCCAAGGTGAAGGTTATTTGCATACATGGCACGACAGAGGAGTATGAAAGAACAATACTACCAGTCACACTCAAAGACAAAACTGTTATGGTGGTAGCTGCCATAGCACCAAAACTCCCATATCCACTCATTTTGGGGCGAGACTTCCCACTGTTTAATGATGTCCTCGGTGAGCGGATTCGGCCGGACATGCCGGCAACTGATGTAACGGTCGGAAGCCCGGTCTTAAAGGAACCGCCTAAAGATCCACAACATCTGGACATCGATCTTTGGGAACCGCCTAACCGGAATGCCATCCTGGGAGTCACAGCAGGAGTTCCACAAAAGCATCCACCTGCGGGGAAACATGGACAGTCCAAACTAGCATTGGTGGGTGATGTCGCAGATGAGCCCACCCCGCCTGTCAGTGAGGATACGGACTGGTCCGCAATACCAATTTCGTTTCCTCTGCAGGACTTTGCTCGAGACCAACTTAATGATGCCACTTTGGAACATGCCTTTAAAAGTGTGACTGAGGTAAATGGGGTAGCGAAAGCCGCCCAGCCTGCAGAAGGTATACCATATTTTATTGTTAAAAATAATTTCCTGTATAGAGTTCTAATGTGCAGGGGGAAAAAGTATAACAATTAATGGTTCCTCAGGTCCATGTAACCCTAGTGTTAAAAGCAACACACACACATGTCTGTGGGGGACACCTAGGGGAGGATAAAACACGGGAACGAGTTCTGCTTAGGTTTTACTGGCCCGGGGTACACATGACAGTGAAAAAGTATTGTCGGTCCTGTCCCATTTGTCAGAGAACATGTCCCAAACCCATGTACAGGGCACCTCTCATTCCAATACCAATAGTACAAGTTCCCTTTGAACGGATAGCTATGGACCTTGTGGGGCCACTGGAAAAATCCGCACGTGGGCACCAATATATACTAGTGGTGCTTGACTATGCAACCAGGTATCCAGAGACAATTCCCCTATGAAACATAAAGTCCAGCACCATAGCTAGAGAACTTGTATTGATGTTTACACGCTTGGGAATACCCAAAGAAATTCTCACAGATCAGGGTACTCCATTCATGTCTAAACTGATGAAGGACATGTGCCAGTTGCTAGGGGTTCAGGCGCTTCACACCTCTGTATACCATCCACAAACAGATGGCTTGGTGGAACGCTTTAACCTCACATTAAAGCACATGCTCAGGAAAGCAGTGGCTCAAGAGAAAAAAGATTGGGACACTCTTATTCCCTATTTGATGTTTGCCATCCGTGAGGTACCTCAAGCTTCAACAGGGTTTAGTCCCTTTGAGTTATTGTTTGGGAGAGAGCCCAGGGGTATCTTGGATATGTTAAAAGAAGGGTGGGTGCAGCAAGGTTCCAGGAAGCCACATCTGGTACAATTTGTGTCCCAAATGTATGAGAGGCTAGGAAAGATAGGGCCCATTGTGCAGCAACATGTAAAAGATGCTCAGGAACGACAGAGAAAAAGTTATGATAAAAGTGCTGTTGTTCGATCGTTCGAGCCTGGGGACAAGGTCCTAGTCCTGGTTCCCACCCAGGAAAGCAAACTTTTCGCCCATTGGCAGGGTCCATATGAAGTTCTAGAGACTGTAGGTCCTGTGACTTACAGAGTCCGCCAGTTAGGTAGGAGAAGGGAGGAGCAAATATACCATGTTAACCTCCTTAAACCTTGGCATGATGAGGAAACCTCTCCTCAGGTAGTGAGTACTGCCATTGAAAAGTCTGAAGTACCCATAGAGCCAGCTTTGTCCATTCAGCAGAGACAACAGACTGAAGAAATGATTCGCCGGAACAGGGATGTCTTCTCTTCCATTCCTGGGCGCACTACCTTAATCAAACACGACATTATCACTGCGCCAGGAGTCATTGTAAAGCAGAAGCCGTATCGTATTCCCGAAGCCAGACGGGTGGACGTGAGAAAGGAGGTCGAGAAGATGCTCCAGTTAGATGTGATTGAAGAGTCCACTAGTGAGTGGAATAGTCCCATTGTGCTTGTCCCGAAACCCAATGGGACAATTAGGTTTTGCAATGACTTTAGGTGCCTAAACTGTATGTCGCAGTTAGATGCCTATCCGAAGTGTGGACGAACTAGTGGAAAATCTTTCTGGTAGCAATTATTTGACAACCCTTGATCTAACAAAGGGTTATTGGCAAGTTCCCCTGACTTCCACGGCCAAGCCAAAGACTGCATTTTCCACCCCTGATGGTCTCTATCAATATAAAGTCCTACCCTTTGGATTGCATAGGGCACCTGCCACCTTCCAAAGGGCCATGAATAAATTGCTACGACCTCACACAGCTTATGCAGCCTCTTACCTGGATGATATAGTGATTTATACCCCTGACTGGGGATCACATTTAGCCAAAGTTGAGGCGGTCTTAGCTTCATTAAGGTCAGCAGGGTTAACAGCTAACCCAGAGAAATGTGCCATAGCCATGAGAGAAGCCAAATATTTAGGGTACGTTGTTGGTCGAGGGCATGACAAACCCCAGCTAGACAAAGTGGAGGCAGTCAAAAATTGGGCTAGACCAGAGAAAAAGTCACAGTTAAGAACATTTTTAGGCTTAGTAGGTTACTACAGGCGGTTTGTAAGCCACTTCGCCACTAGAGCTGCTCCACTAACGGACATGTTAAAAAAAAGTTGTCCAGATAGATTAACCTGGTCTGACTCTGCAGAAACCGCCTGGTCTTATCTTCGGTTAGCTCTTTGTTCCTCCTAATTCTGCAAGCACCGAATTTTACCCGGAGGTTCTTCCTCCAAACTGATGCTTCTGGTGTTGGCTTAGGTGCAGTCCTGTCACAGGAGAAGAATGGAGTAGAAAATCCTGTCCCTAACCTAAGCCGTCACTTGCTTCCAAGGGAACAAAAATATGCCACTGTGGAGAAAGAATGTCTCGCCATAAAATGGGCTACAGAAGCTCTGCGCCATTATCTCCTAGGCACCTTAATAACAGACTATGCACCATTAAGATGGATGCAGAACAACCGGGAGGTAAATGCCAAGGTAACCCGCTGGTTCTTGGCACTGCAACCTTTCAAGTTCTCAATAGAACATAGACCCGGGATTCTACACAAAAACCCAGATGTGTTGTCACTAAAATATGCGCTCCTCGCGAAGTCCGCGTCCCCCTACTTGGAGACGCTAGTGGGAGGGATATATAACAAAAGGAGGCATTTAGCTGGCAATATGCAGAGAAAGCAGGGAAGAAGAGTAAAACATTTGTGCAGTAATGCACCTAGATTGAATGTAAAGACCTATGTATGAAAAGTAATAGTTTAAATTTGGTTTAACTTACATGACTTGAAATCCTTCCTCTCAGCAAACAGACAGGGTGTGTCTGTTTGAATTACAAAGCCAGTGATGGGCGTTTCCTTTTAAAGAGAAGGTGGGTGTGTCACCTGTCCATAAAGCTAAGGCTGGGGGAGGAGTTTCAGGTATAAAAGCTTGTTTATATCATTTGTGCACAGAGACCAACGCTGGATGAGCTGGCTGGTCCTGAGAGAGAGCTGGACGACTATGTATAGCTAGTGTTTAGGGTCTCCATGATTGCTGTGCAAGTATACGGTGTGAAAACATTTACCATCCTGACAATAAAGCACCATAAAAAGGAAGAAGTTGTTTGCGTGTGCTTCTGCAGTAGCGGGCTTTTGCCACAATATATATGTATATACATATATATATTGTGACAGAAACCCTGGGCTAGTGATAAATGGCAGGTACATAAGTCCCAGGTTCCTGTCATTTGTGGGTTAAACAGACAAATCAAGAAATGCAACTGGGTGGTGCCTGTGATAAAGCAGCTGGGATATGCAGTCAGGGTCTCAGACCTGGGAAGAGGTGGGCTGCCTCCTGAGACACTCTGCTGCAGTGAGCTACAATTACATGTGGTTTGGTGTATGTGTGGGACATAAGGCCCTACATATGAGAGAGGGCCTTCATACATGTATTAGCTAGAAGCCAGATGGCTAGGATTTTATTTGTGTGTTGTTTCCATTTACAAGCTGGTGAGTAAACTGGCTGTGGCTGTTATTCAGAAACTTCTGGATTCGTGTGTCTTTCTACAGCTGTTCACTCAGATGATACCTGTTCCCCTGATTATACTACAATATATATATATATTATATATATATATATATATATAAGAAAAATGGAAAAGAAAAATGGAGGAGGAGGCGCACAATAGTGTAGTATTTCCAACTTGTCACTCCAGGGTAGATCAGTGAAACAGGATCTCAGATAGTACAGTTGTGGGCCTCAACACGTTTCGTTCAGTTTTATTTCCTGATGAAGACCAGATGAAGGATATCTACGTACACAAAGCTTAAAAGTTTTGCTATCTGGTACGCATACATCTGCATAAGTGTGTCCTAGGTGTTTAATATATGGAAATTCTGCGAGTTCACCCACTGTGTTTGAGAATAAGCTGTAACTTGTATTTTACATCTATACATTGGATGTTATATTACAGTTTTTGTTTCCTGGTTTCCTCTCCACTGGTGTTTCCGGTCCTACTGTGGGTTCTTGTGTGATCCCAATATTATATCAATATACTACATTATTGTGCGCCTCCTTTTTCTTTTATAGGTTATTTCCATGCTACACCACTTGGTAAAGAGGATTGGCAGCCACCTGCACATGGGAAGTGTCTACTGAAAAGAATATAGACTCTATACTGGACTATTGGTGATTTGTTACAAGCGCCAATTGCTGTATCTTGTATTTTTTTTTAAAAAAAATATATATATATATATATATATATATATATATATATATCAGCAGATATAATAAATAATGGCGCTCAGACACCAAATAAGTGAGTTGGAAACAATATAGTCAAATAGAAATAAATAGAAATAAACACTTGTTTCATAAAAGAGGCAGCCTTCCTCCCAAATATCGGATGGTACTCCGATCAATAGATCATCAATATATACAAAGGTAGGAGGAATAGTGGCGCCAAATAGAGCAGTGTTAGCTGGTTCATGTCACCCAGACAGTCAATAAGTACTGTAGTATAACGGAAATGCAGACTTAAATATATGTCAAGCTGGTAAGATCAATATCGTCCAGTTTCCAATAGATTCCAACCATATACCGAAACCGAGACAGAGAAAAGCAAAAGAAAGAATGTCAAAGGCACCCGTGAAATATAATAAAAAGTAATAGGTGGCAGCGTACCGAACAGGTATAAATAAACAGCTTATCTGCATCTGGAATGCCTGAACGTGGCCTCCAATCAGCCTAGTAGGTCAGGAACAGATGTATAGATAGCTTGCGTGGATATAATGTATCTGGATTACCGGTCTGTCACTCACCAGCCTGTGAGTGCTTCTTCCCGTGTATTTAAGAACCGTGGCCGTCCACCATCCTGAGGGTCTGCGCATGCGCAGCCCTTTCAAACCTTCAGTACCTGTCCCTTTAGTTAATTGGCTGATCAGGCAACACTCCCTATTTAAAGCACCTAAATTCCATACCTCGTGGCCTGATCTTGGAGTCTCATTCCCCATGAGCCTCTGAAGGTGTTCCTGTGTTTCCTCGTGTATTCAGCACTGCTGATTCCTGTGGTTTCCAGACCACTTCAACTCTCCTGTGGTTTCCAGACCACTTCAACTCTCCTGTGTTTCATCGTGACTGTTAGCTGATTCCTATCCGCTGCCTCCGTGCACTACAGTCTTCAGACCACTTCAACTCTCCTGTGTTTCATCGTGACTGTTTAGCTGATTCCTATCCGCTGCCTCCGTGCACTACAGTCTTCAGCTCACTTCAACCCTCCTGTGTTTCATCGTGACTGTTAGCTGATTCCTATCCGCTGCCTCCGTGCACTACAGTCTTCAGACCACTTCAACTCTCCTGCGTTTCATCGTGACTGTTTAGCTGATTACTATCCGCTGCCTCCGTGCACTACAGTCTTCAGACCTCTTCAACTCTCCTGTGTTTCATCGTGACTGTTTAGCTGATTACTATCTGCTGCCTCCGTGCACTACAGTCTTCAGACCTCTTCAACTCTCCTGTGTTTCATCGTGACTGTTAGCTGATTCCTATCCGCTGCCTCCGTGCACTACAGTCTTCAGACCACTTCAACTCTCCTGTGTTTCATCGTGACTGTTTAGCTAATTCCTATCCGCTGCCTCCGTGCACTACAGTCTTCAGACCACTTCAACCCTCCTGTGTTTCATCGTGACTGTTTAGCTGATTCCTATCCGCTGCCTCCGTGCGCTACAGTCTTCAGCTCATCTCAACTCTCCTGTGTTTCCTCGAGACTGCAACAGCTGATTCCTATCCGCTGCTCACCGTGCTCAACAGTTCCAGCTCGGCTCTACTCTCCCGTGTTTCATCGTGACTGCACCTGCTGTTTTCTATCCGCTACCTCCGTGTACCTGCAGAGTCCTGCTGGCTGCTACTCCTCAGTTCTACTCGTGTCTGCAGCAGCTGATCCGCTCTCCGTGCTTCTCAGTGTTCCTGCTGGTGTCTACTCGCCAGTCTGCATCGGATCTACACCTCACTGCTTTCATCTCGTCTAGACCATCGCTACTCTTCAGGGTTCCCCAGGAGTCCAGTTCTACATACTACTGCTTCCTGAGTATTTGTTGCTATCCCTGTTGGTCTACCTACCTGTGCTCTGCACCTACTTGACTACCGCTTCACCCTCCAGGGACTTCGCATCCTGCCGGCCTCCAGCCGTTCAGGTATCTCTGCACTCCTGTCTGACAGCCTGCTCCTGAACCACGGTATGCATACTTCTCATTGACTGTGCTGGTGTATTGCATATCTTGCTGGACTGAGTTGTTCTCCTCTGGAGCTTACTATCCGCTGAGACTATTGCCATCATTGACTGTGTTATCTTTTGCCCGGATAGTTTCTGTGACTTTGTATTATTGCAGTGCTGTTCAGTTATTACTATATTGTGCATGTCATTGTGGATCAAGTTCAAGGTGCCCGTGTATCCTCTGTATTGCAGTCTCTCCCCGTGCTCCTCCTCACATATATATTCAGTGGTACAACTTGCTAGAGGCAGACCACTGATCCCTGTTTCCTGTGTCACCTGTTCCAGTGTCCTCTCACATAGCAGTGGTACAACTTGCTAACGCAGACCACTGACTCCCCGGATACCTCCACCTGGATTCCATTCCTTCACCTAGACAGTGGTACAACTTGCTAAACGCAGACCGCTGACTCTCATCACCTCCTCGTTGCTGTTGGACATTCCTCCTCACTATAGCAGTGGTACAACTTTCTACCGCAGACCACTGAATACCCTCACGTTTCCTTTGTCCATTCAGTTCCTCGTGTATTACTACATATATATTACCAGTGCTGCTAGTCATAGACTTTCACGAGCATCTCTATCACCTGCTGTCTCCTGTTCCGTGATCACCCCGCTACCAGAGTACCATATTACCATCTATACTGCTCTGGTAAGCCCATCACCTGGTGATCCCTGGGTAAAGACTCCTAGTGCCCGTGACAGTAAGATCAGGCCATGACAGACCCAGATACGGAACCTACAGCCAAAGAGATGCTGCAGCATCTGGTCACCCGTGTGGAGCAACAGGATGCTTGCCAACAGCTGTTACTTCAATGTTACCAGTCGTTAGCCTCCCAAGGAACATCTGGACAGACTGTTACAGCTAATGTTGAAGCTCCTGTGCTTTCCTCCGTTTCCCCAGTGCCATCCCAGGTGTCTACGGCTTCCACGCTTCACCTGCCTACTCCGTCAAAATACGATGGGGACCCCAAAACTTGTAGGGGTTTTCTCAACCAATGCTCAGTTCATTTTGAGCTCCAACCTCAAAATTTTTCTACCCATCGTTCCAGAGTGGCCTATCTTATCTCATTGTTTTCTGGACAAGCTCTGGCTTGGGCTTCCCCTCTGTGGGAGAGAAACGATCCTGTATTACAAGATAGTGCCAAATTCATTTCTATGTTCCGAAGTGTGTTCGATGAACCAGGTCGTGTGACCTCCGCTGCTTCCAGCATTCTTCGTTTACATCAGGGTTCTCGTACAGTAGGCCAGTACGTCATTCAATTTAGGATATTAGCCTCTGAACTTCAGTGGAACACTGAAGCATTAATTGCAGCCTTCTGGCAGGGGCTCTCCGATAAAATTAAAGATGCACTGACTACCCAAGAGCTTCCTACGTCATTAGAAGATTTGATTTCTCTTTGTCATCGTGTAGACATGAGGTTTCGTGAAAGGGAATCTGAGAAAACAACTTCAGTTAAAGCACCTCTTCGCTCAACCCCTCAATTTCGTCCAGCTTCATCTCCTGTGATCCCCATGGAGATAGGACGTTCCAAATTAACTTCAGAGGAGAGGAACCGAAGAGTAAAGAATAGACTTTGTATCTATTGTGCTGATTCCACACATATGCTCAGTTCTTGCCCTAAGAAATCGGGAAATGCCAGGCCCTAACTAGTTCTGGAGAGGTGAAGTTAGGGTCCCTGGAGTCCTCTCCATCTTCTGCGAAATTAAAAGTCTGCGCTTTTGATGTTACGATTTCCTTTGATACCAAATCCTTTGAGTCTCAAGCACTGATTGATTCTGGAGCAGCAGGAAATTTCATTTCTAAATCCCTAGTGAATCAATGGTCCCTACCAGTGATTACTTTGAAAACACCGATTACTGTGACTGCTATAGATGGATCACGTCTCATCAATTGTCTCATCACCCAGAGTACGTCTCCAGTAACGCTTCAGATTGGTGTGCTACACCATGAAGAGATTTCGTTTTTAATTCTTCCTGTTACGACAAGTCCGATTGTCTTAGGCCTTCCATGGCTTCAATGTCATTCTCCCCAGATTGACTGGCGCACTCCTCAAGTTACGTCTTGGGGAGCTGAATGTCATCATCGTTGTCTTTCTCAAGTCATTCCTCTGAAAATACAGCAATCTTCCATCTCATCTTCCTCACCGGGACTTCCTCCTCAGTATGCTTCATTTGCCGATGTTTTTGATAAAGCTCAGTCTGAACGTCTGTCTCCTCATCGTTCATGGGATTGTCCGATCGATCTGCTACCTGGCAAGACTCCTCCTAGGGGTTGGGTGTATCCACTTTCGTTACCTGAAACTCAAGCTACATCTGATTACATCCAAGAGAATCTCCAGCGAGGGTTTATTCGACCTTCCACCTCTCCCGCTGGAGCCGGGTTCTTCTTCGTAAAAAAGAAGGATGGATCACTACGCCCCTGCATAGATTTTCGTGGACTCAATGCCATTACTATTAAAAATCGGTATCCCATTACGTTGATCACTGAGTTATTTGATCGCATCAAGGGAGCCCGGATCTTTACCAAGTTGGATCTTCGTGGTGCCTATAATTTAATTCGAATCAGGTCCGGTGACGAATGGAAGACAGCTTTCAACACCAGAGACGGGCATTATGAATATTTAGTAATGCCCTTTGGGTTATGAAACGCCCCCGCTGTTTTCCAGGGTTTCATTAATGAGATCTTCCGGGACTTGTTATATGTTTGTGTCGTCGTCTATCTGGACGACATATTAATCTTTTCTCAGGACCTGCCTTCTCATCATCAACATGTGGCAGAGGTCCTTTCCAGACTCCGGAAAAATTCATTATTCTGCAAACTAGAAAAATGTTCATTCGAGTTACCCCAGATTCCATTTTTGGGGTATATTGTTTCCGGAGTTGGCCTACAAATGGATCCAGAAAAAGTGAATGCTGTATTACATTGGCCCCAGCCAACTACCCTTCGTGCCATCCAGCGTTTTTTAGGTTTTGCCAATTACTATAGACGCTTCATTCAAGACTTCTCGTCCATTGCTTCTCCGATTGTGGCCCTGACTCGTAAAGGGGCCAACACTAAGCAATGGTCATCCGAGGCTCTCCAAGCCTTTCAATTCCTTAAAGAGTCCTTCTCCTCTGCTCCCATTCTTCGCCAGCCTGATGTGACACTTCCCTTCTTCCTAGAAGTAGATGCCTCTAATGTTGGCTTAGGAGCCATTCTCTCCCAACGATCGGAGCAACAAAAATTCCATCCTTGTGCCTTTTATTCTCGGGGTCTCCTGCCTGTGGAGAAAAATTACACTATCGGGGACAAGGAGTTGCTGGCTATCAAAGTTGCATTAGAGGAGTGGAGATACTTATTGGAAGGAGCTCGTCACCCTGTGACGATTTTCACGGATCATAAGAACTTGTCATACCTACAGTCTGCACAATGCTTGAATCCTCGTCAAGCAAGATGGTCTCTTTTCTTTTCCCGTTTCGAATTAATCATAACCTTCAAACCAGCTGCCAAGAACAAGAAAGCTGACGCTCTATCCCGAGCTTTTGTGACGTCCTCTGACGTTGAAGAGGTTCCCAACCATTCTATACTAGACCCCAAATGTATCTCGCTGGCTGCTTCTTCCACTAAAGTGCTACCATTTGGGAAGACCCTCATGCCTCCTACTCTTAGGAGGAAAATCCTTTCGTGGTTCCATTCTTCTCGTTTTTCTGGACATGCTGGTGAACGCAAGACCTTTGAGATTCTCTCTCGAAGTTACTGGTGGCCCTCGATGAGGAGAGACGTCAAAGAGTTTGTAGCTGCTTGTGAATTGTGTTCTCAGTTTAAATCCTCCCGCAGAACTCCAGCGGGGTTGCTTCAACCACTACCCATTCCGTCCAAGCCCTGGACCCATATTAGTATGGACTTTGTTACTGATCTTCCGCCTAGTAAAAATTGTAATACTATTTGGGTAGTGGTAGACAGATTTTCGAAGATGGCTCATTTTGTCCCTTTGTCTGGTTTGCCTTCCTCGTCTACTCTGGCTGAACATTTCATCAAAGAAGTCTTTCGTATTCATGGATGTCCGTCTGAGATTGTGTCAGATAGAGGAGTACAATTAGTTTCCAGATTCTGGCGGGCCCTCTGTAAAACCTTGGGCATACGATTAGCACTCTCATCTTCTTACCATCCTCAATCAAACGGACAAACTGAACGGGTCAATCAAGATCTCGAGACCTTTATAAGGATGTTCTCATCAGCCAATCAAGACAACTGGGTAGAATTGCTTCCTTAGGCTGAATTCGCTCATAACAACATGTACCATGAGTCATCTTCCAAAACTCCATTCTTTGTGGTTTACGGTCACCATCCATCTTTTCCGGAATTTCCTGCCCTCCCTCCCACCCAAGTTCCTGCTGTAGAGACTGTTTGTCAGACCTTCAAAAATATTTGGTCTCAGGTCAAAACCTGTTTAAAGAAGACATCTGCCAAATATAAGTCTTTCGCAGATAAGAAGAGGCGGGCTATTCCACCACTGAAAATTGGAGATCGTGTCTGGTTATCTACCAAAAATATTCGTTTGAAGGTGCCATCTATGAAATTCGCTCCCCGTTTTATTGGTCCATATAGGATCATTCAAGTGATAAATCCAGTTTGTTTCAAACTTCTACTTCCTAAGAACCTTCGTATTTCCAACGCCTTCCATGTGTCCTTGCTCAAACCTCTCATCATCAACCGTTTCTCGGCTCCTCCTTCAGCACCTCAGCCAGTTCAAGTTCATCAGGAGGAAGATTTCGAGATTACTCATGTATTGGACGCAAAAATTTTGCGAGGAGTTCTCCGTTTCCTCGTTCATTGGAAGGGCTTTGGTCCTGAGGAGCGTTCATGGATCAAAGCTGAAGATCTCAACGCTCCAGCTCTTCTTAAGAAGTTTTATTCCAAAAATCCGGACAAGCCCGGTTCCAGGTGTTCTGTGCCCACCTTTAAAAGGGGGGGTACTGTCACTCACCAGCCTGTGAGTGCTTCTTCCCGTGTATTCAAGAACCGTGGCCGTCCACCATCCTGAGGGTCTGCGCATGCGCAGCCCTTTCAAACCTTCAGTACCTGTCCCTTTAGTTAATTGGCTGATCAGGCAACACTCCCTATTTAAAGCACCTGAGTTCCATACCTTGTGGCCTGATCTTGGAGTCTCATGAGCCTCTGAAGGTGTTCCTGTGTTTCCTCGTGTATTCAGCGCTGCTGATTCCTGTGGTTTCCAGACCACTTCAACTCTCCTGTGGTTTCCAGACCACTTCAACTCTCCTGTGTTTCATCGTGACTGTTAGCTGATTCCTATCCGCTGCCTCCGTGCACTACAGTCTTCAGACCACTTCAACTCTCCTGTGTTTCATCGTGACTGTTTAGCTGATTCCTATCCGCTGCCTCCGTGCACTACAGTCTTCAGACCACTTCAACTCTCCTGTGGTTTCCAGACCACTTCAACTCTCCTGTGTTTCATCGTGACTGTTTAGCTGATTCCTATCCGCTGCCTCCGTGCACTACAGTCTTCAGCTCACTTCAATCCTCCTGTGTTTCATCGTGACTGTTAGCTGATTCCTATCCGCTGCCTCCGCGCACTACAGTCTTCAGACCACTTCAACTCTCCTGTGTTTCATCGTGACTGTTTAGCTGATTACTATCCGCTGCCTCCGTGCACTACAGTCTTCAGACCTCTTCAACTCTCCTGTGTTTCATCGTGACTGTTTAGCTGATTACTATCCACTGCCTCCGTGCACTACAGTCTTCAGACCTCTTCAACTCTCCTGTGTTTCATCGTGACTGTTAGCTGATTCCTATCCGCTGCCTCCGTGCACTACAGTCTTCAGACCACTTCAACTCTCCTGTGTTTCATCGTGACTGTTTAGCTGATTCCTATCCGCTGCCTCCATGCACTACAGTCTTCAGACCACTTCAACCCTCCTGTGTTTCATCGTGACTGTTTAGCTGATTCCTATCCGCTGCTTCCGTGCACTACAGTCTTCAGACCACTTCAACCCTCCTGTGTTTCATCGTGACTGTTTAGCTGATTCCTATCCGCTGCCTCCGTGCGCTACAGTCTTCAGCTCATCTCAACTCTCCTGTGTTTCCTCGAGACTGCAACAGCTGATTCCTATCCGCTGCTCACCGTGCTCAACAGTTCCAGCTCGGCTCTACTCTCCTGTGTTTCATCGTGACTGCACCTGCTGATTTCTATCCGCTACCTCAGTGTACCTGCAGAGTCCTGCTGGCTGCTACTCCTCAGTTCTACTCGTGTCTGCAGCAGCTGATCCGCTCTCCGTGCTTCTCAGTGTTCCTGCTGGTGTCTACTCGCCAGTCTGCATCGGATCTACGCCTCACTGCTTTCATCTCGTCTAGACCATCGCTACTCTTCAGGGTTCCCCAGGAGTCCAGTTCTACATACTACTGCTTCCTGAGTATTTGTTGCTATCCCTGTTGGTCTACCTACCTGTGCTCTGCACCTACTTGACTACCGCTTCACCCTCCAGGGACTTCGCATCCTGCCGGCCTCCAGCCGTTCAGGTATCTCGGCACTCCTGTCTGACAGCCTGCTCCTGAACCACGGTATGCATACTTCTCATTGACTGTGCTGGTGTATTGCATATCTTGCTGGACTGAGTTGTTCTCCTCTGGAGCTTACTATCCGCTGAGACTATTGCCATCATTGACTGTGTTATCTTTTGCCCGGATAGTTTCTGTGACTTTGTATTATTGCAGTGCTGTTCAGTTATTACTATATTGTGCATGTCATTGTGGATCAAGTTCAAGGTGCCCGTGTATCCTCTGTATTGCAGTCTCTCCCCGTGCTCCTCCTCACATATATATTCAGTGGTACAACTTGCTAGAGGCAGACCACTGATCCCTGTTTCCTGTGTCACCTGTTCCAGTGTCCTCTCACATAGCAGTGGTACAACTTGCTAACGCAGACCACTGACTCCCCGGATACCTCCACCTGGATTCCATTCCTTCACCTAGACAGTGGTACAACTTGCTAAACGCAGACCGCTGACTCTCATCACCTCCTCGTTGCTGTTGGACATTCCTCCTCACTATAGCAGTGGTACAACTTTCTACCGCAGACCACTGACTACCCTCACGTTTCCTTTGTCCATTCAGTTCCTCGTGTATTACTACATATATATTACCAGTGCTGCTAGTCATAGACTTTCACGAGCATCTCTATCACCTGCTGTCTCCTGTTCCGTGATCACCCCGCTACCAGAGTACCATATTACCATCTCTACTGCTCTGGTAAGCCCATCACCTGGTGATCCCTGGGTAAAGACTCCTAGTGCCCGTGACACGGTCACAGCACAGTCACAGCTCACAAACTCCACTCAGCCGATGTATTATAAGAGGAAAGAGTCATATAGTGTAGTATTTATATACAAATAATTTATTCAGCATATAAAAAATGCACACTCACAATGTATATAAAGTTTAAAAGCTTATCTGAAATCCTGAGATAAAGTGAATACTGCCTAACAGTGTAGATCTCTGGATATTTCATGAGGTAAACACCAATGGGCTCCACACAGTAGTTCTCAAAGGGATCACTCTCAAAGATCAGGAAGACAGTATAGCCTCAATTGTACCAGGAGTGGGTGATAGTGAACAGGTTCAACGCGTTTTGGTCAGTTTGAACTTAATCACCTTCATCACCTCCTGATGAAGTTCAAACTGAACGAAACGCATTGAGTCTGTTCACTATCACCCACTCCTGGTACATTTGAGGCTATACTGTCTTCCTATATATATATATAGTGGTCGATATAGTGGTATAGGATATATGTATATATATATATATATATATATATATATAACAAGCAAATAAAAAGGGGTGCGTAGCCCAATACTGATGAGAAAAAGTCCCACAAATTGTTCTCTTCATACACTGGCCTATTTTCAGGTGGCTGCCAATTCCCACAACAGATGGTGAATCTGGAATCAATCTAGGAAAATAAGCACATGGGACAGGGCGCCACAATGGTGTAGTATTGTTTGTATAAACATTGCTAAAAGATATATATAGGTGAAAATATTGAAAGAAATTCACAATAACATATATCAGTGGATGTGACAGTCTCACAAAAGATATAGTGCAGAAGTGAACATATATGGCAAATCATGAGCAGAGACTTCATGCAATCCCAAGGATATCCTTTCCAATAGTGCAAATGCGTACCAAATAAACAATCTTTTTCGCTTATCTGTATACTGGGCAATTTCTCCAAACCTTCCCATGATAATTCCGATAATGGCACTTCTCCTATAATTAGAATCTCTATTGATGCTGCTGGAACATCTCAGCAGTACACAAAATGGATAGAAAGAAGAACCATCATAGTGTAACACTGTATGATCAGTAGATTTATTGCACAAAAGGTAAGTAGCACACTTACATAAAAACAACAAAAAAATGCTTATCTGGGTTTCTTTGTGGCATCCATCAGCAGTTGGTAACTTCAATTGAGTTCAGCTATAATAACCAATGAAAGCTTGGTCACAATATCAACTCCAGATCAAAACAAAGATTAAGTCCACAATTAGAATCGCTAGTACTCAACGCGTTTCGCCTGTTAATTAGTTAGACTTCATCAGGAGGTAATAAGTAATAAGTAGTAGAACTGTAGAAAACCACAACTCGTTTATAGTGTCCGGTGCCATATTAGTGCTTGCGCAATAGTGCGTGCTGCATCATTTCGCACATGTGTGACTGGCATCCAGATTTCGGAGACTAGTGGTCATATGACCATTTCCCGGGCTGTCAGTTACCAAATACAAAAGGTCATGTGTTTAGAAATGACGGATCTGATTACATTCTCAACACTATTGTAGGTTGTTATACATGGAACGTCATCAGGCAGACGCTCAGTTTCTTAAATTTATCGCCATAGAAAAGGTAGAACTCGGTCCTAGAGGAGGAGATATACAAAAGAAATTAGCACAATGAGAAATGTTTTGGATATACACTCTGAGGACATTAACTCCCCATGGTCTTAATAAGAATTATGAAGTTTCCCCATTTTTATAAAATAATATATTAGTTGGTTTGATGTATTGTTTTCCAATTTGAGGTTGAGAGTTTTACATTTTGTTTTATAATTTGTGGCTAGATGATGCTATAGATCCCGTTTAGGTTATACTGTAGTATTTTAATTTGTGATATTTTATAATATATTATATTATATTGCATGTTATTTATTAGATTTTAGCTTATGGTGAATTAGATTTTATATTGATGCTGTTTTGCACTATTTTGTATGGCTGACACTGCTAAAGTATCTACCTGTGTTTAGCATTTACTATCATGTGATATGCTTCTGACTGATATACTGTGATATAAAATGTACATAGCCATAATCAGGTATTTAATCGTGCGTGGATGATCCTACTATTAGTTTTTAATAATATTATCAAGCGTTAGAGACGCTTTTTAATTAATATTTTTTTTATAGCTTTTAAACGTGTATTAAGGATCAGTTATTGCAACTTATTATTAGAGATGGGCGGGCTCGGTTCCCCGAGAACCGAACCCGCCCGAACTTGAGGTATCTGAGTACCGAGCCGAGCAGGCATAAATATCCCCCTCCACAGCAATCCATTGCCATTTGTCAGAGGAAGAGAGAAGCATTAGGTCGCAGGATTAGAGCAGGGAGAGAACAGTTATTACAGCACTTATTAGAGCAGGAAGAGAGCAGTTATTAGAGCAGGAACAGAGGAGTATAGAGGAGGCATTTTTGCAAACATTACAAACTGTTTGGGGTGTCATATTCCCTCCTAAAGAAACTACTTTCTGCCTGCAGAAATAGTAATATAGCAGCGCAATTTATTTCTGAATTTTCACTACAAGTCCTTCGGGTGTGACATATTGCCCTGTTCCAAAAAATCTATTTTCTGGTGCTGAAATTATTATATACTAGCAGTATATATTTCTAAATTTGGACTACAAGTGCTTGGGGTGTTAGATATTCCCCTCTTTGAAAAATAAAATTTTTCTGGTGCTGAAATGATTAGATACCAGCACTATATATTTCTGAATTTGCACTACAAGTGCTTTGGGTCTCATTAAAATGGATTCACAGCAGTCCACATATGAGCAGGATCAGCAAGCAGCTGCTGGCACAAGTCCTGATGGTAGTCTTCCCTGTGCGTCATCTGGTAAAGCCTATGTAAAAGTACATAGTCTTTTTAAGCCAGGGAAAAAAACACACCAAAAGAAACCTTATACCGTTTTGAAGAGAAAAATAGCTATAACTGATGAAAAGTTAACTGCCGAGAAAAAAAAAATTGCCAACATGTCATTCTACACACACAGTGGCAAAGAAAGAATGAGGCCTTCGCCTTTCTCAATTAGTGCGAGATCTAAAAATGTTACAGAGCCTTCTTCTTGTAAGGTCGCTCGTCGTGACCAAGCAAGACCAAGTTATTTGGAGTCCAAAAGTGGTGCACAACTACTGTTACATGTAAAAGCTGAGCTGCAAGAAAACAGTAAGGCATTAGAGGAAAATGTATGCTCAGATTTAGAAATGACACCAATCCCTGTGGAGAGTCCATCCACCAGTGGTATGTGTAATCGTGACCATTCTGATAGTGTACCCATAAAGAAGGGCCCTTTCAGCATTTCAATCTAAGGCAGGGGTCCTCAAACTTTTTAAACAGGGGGCCAGTTCACTGTCCCTCAGACCGTTGGAGGGCCGGACTATAGTAAAAACAAAAACTATGATCCAGCGCTTCAGCCGGCCAGCCAATCGGCGGCGGCCGCCGCCCGCTCTCTCTCTTCCGCCAATGACCGTCCTTCTCATGTAAAAAAAATGACAGACAGGCAGCGACGGCATAAACACCCGGCGGCAGAGCTGGATTAAGGCTTCTGGGGTCCCGGGGCACTTAAGACAGGGGGGCCCCTAAGATCTAAAATTAAGGGCATAGTGACACATCCTGCATTACATCACCTACAGCCCACAGTATGACACTTACAGCTCTCCCAGAGGGCTCACCTAGGTTGTCTGCATAAGAAAAATCATTGTTTCCACAAACTAAAATACTGTACATTAAAACAATCATCAAAACACCACATTAAAATTGGTATTGACACCACACATTAAAACTAGCAATGATATCACACATTAAAAATACCATTGATAACGTGCACTAAAACTAGCAATGATACCGCATGCTAAAACTAGCAATGATACCGCACTTTAAAAATTAAATTTATAATGCACATTAAAACTAGCAATGATATCGCAAATTAAAATACCATTGATAATACATCATTGGGCATGGCCAGGCCACCCTCCTACAGACAAAAAAACTGCATTGTTGTGTACACCATTGAACGGTCACCAAAAATTGGGATTATCCCACTAGAATCACAACATTTCACAGACTTTGCTGTTTCTCCTACCTGTTCGTCTCACTTTCACCACCTGTGCTGCAGGTTTCTTTAGTTGCGGCTTGTCTGGATCCTGGAATGTTAGGGGCCCTATTTGGAAAAAAAAATGGGTACATTTAGAAAATTACAGCCACCCCCGGCGTTAAATCAGTACCACCCATGATTAATAATTAAGCCTTCCTCCAGCCCCAACATTAAAATAATAGTATTCACATTTAACAAATAAACCTTTTTTCTTCCCTACAAACAGCCCCAGCAATAAATTAATAGTATTTACATTTCAGAAATATACCTATTTCCCGCAACCGTCACTGCCATTAAATAATTCATAGGCACATTTAATAAAGGGACCTCATTCTCCCCAAACCACCCCATCTTAAATTAATTAATTGTCCCCACTATTGTGTCTCTCTCTCCCCCTTTTTCCTCATGCTGTTTCTCTCACCCTTTTTTTCTTATACTGTGCCTTTCTCCCCCCTTTTTTCCCATGCTGTGCCTCTCCCCCTTTTTCCTGACTGTGCCTCTCTTCTCCCCCTTTTTCCTCCAAAGTGTGCCTCTCTTCTCCCCCTTTTTCCTCCATAGTGTGCCTCTCTTCTCCCCCTTTTTTCCTCCATAGTGTGCCTTTCTTCTCCCCCTTTTTCCTCCATAGTGTGCCTTTCTTCTCCCCATTTTTCCTTCATAGTGTGCCTCTCTTCTCTCCCATTTTTCCTCCCTAGTGTGTCTCTTCTACCCCTTTTTCCTCCATAGTGTGCATTTCTTCTAACCCTTTTTCCTCCATACTGTGCCTCTTCTACCCCTTTATCCTCCATACTGTGAGTCTTCTACCCCTTTTTCCTCCATACTGTGCCTCCTCTACCCCTTTTCCTCCATAATGTGCCTCTTCTACCCCTTTTCCTCCATACTGTGCCTCTTCTACCCCTTTTCCCCCATACTGTGCCTCTTCTACCCCTTTTCCTCCATACTGTGCCTTTTTGCGTTATTCCCTTTTTTTTTTACTTACCTTTCTATTAGCTTTTCTTTTCCTCTCTTCTGTCATCTTGCTTTCTCTCCGCACTGCTCCTCACTGAATGACAGGCGTAACTTGATGACGTCACGCCTGTCATTCAGTATCAAAAGTGCAGAGAGGAAGGAGGAGGAGGGACGCCGGCACTGCGGTGAGGTGAGTAGTGTATCTTTTTTTTTTTTTTACTACCCGGCTCCCCCCACCAGCGAAGGGAGCCCCGAAACCCCCCCGCCGACGCCGCCACCACCGCCATTAAAAAAAAAAAAAAATGAGAATAAAAAAAAAAAGCCCCTTAATCCGGCTATGCCCGGCGGGCCAGATAAATGGCCTCAGCGGGCCGCATGTGGCCCACAGGCCATAGATTGAGGACCCCTGATCTAAAGGGTGAGGTAAACAGACAGAGAGACACGGGGGAGAGAGGGAGGAATGGAGGATAGGGGAAGGGGAATGAAGGGGAAGAGGCAGAAGAAAAGGTAGGTAATTAAGTGGGAGACTGGAAGGCTTTAAGAAAAAGCCCGTTTGAAACTGGACAGATTAGGGGAAGTTCTGATGGAGTGAGGGAGCTTGTTCCAGTGGAGGGGGGCAGCGCGGGCAAAGTCTTGGATACGCGCATGGGAGGAGGTGATCAGGGGGGAAGATCATTGGCAGATCGGAGAGGGCGGGATGGAGCATGAATAGAGAGGAGGGTGGAGATGTAGGGTGCAGTGGAGTTGGCGAGGGCCTTGTAAGTAAGAGTGAGGAGCTTGAAGAGGATTCTGAAGGGGAAGGGGAGCCAGTGAAGGGATTGGTAGAGGGGGGAGACAGACAAGGAGCGGCGAGAGAGGAAGATGAGCCTAGCGGCTGCGTTAAGAACGGATCAAAGGGGAGCAAGATGAGATTGGGGGAGGCCAGTGATGAGGAGGTTACAGTAGTCCAAGCGGGAGATGATCAGAGAGTGAATAAGACATTTGGTGGCATCTTGGGAGAGTAAGGGCCGGATGCGAGCGATGTTACGCAGCTGGAAGCAGCAGGATTTAGCAAGAGAGAGAATGTGGGGGCCAAAGGAGAGAGAGGAGTCGAGGATGACACAGAGGCAGCGAAGATGGGGGACAGGGGATATAGAGGTGTTGTTGACAGTGATAGAGAGGTCAGAAGGGGGCGAGGTGTGAGGGGGAGGAAAGACTATGAGTTCAGTTTTGGCGAGGTTAAGTTTGAGGAATCGAAAGGACATCCAGGAGGAGATGGCAGAGAGGCAGGCGGACACCCTAGAGAGGAGGGAGGGAGAGAGATCAGGAGAGGAGAGGAGAAATATAGTTGAGTGTCATCGGCGTAGAGGTGGTAGTTGAGGCCATAGGAGCTGATGAGTTCACTAATAAGTGTAGCTGGTGATACACCAATTGAGGATGCCACTTTTGAATCAGAAGAGGATGAGGTTGAGATTTGTGTAGGCGACGAGGGCGCTAATGAGGATGTTGATGAGGATGAGGTTGTTTGTGTAAGTCCTGCACCAGTGGCAGCAGTTCTGGCACGTGACAAGAAAAAGGCCATTGTCATGTCTGGGCATAAACAAAAAAAGCCACTTCTTATGTGTGGAATTATTTCTAACCAAATCCTGACAACAGTTGTATAACCATTTGTAGTGTATGTCAAGCCACAGTCAATCGAGGTAGGGACCTTAACCATCTTGGAACCTCATCCATGTTACACCATTTGACGAGAGTTCATGGCAGGGTGTTGGAAAAAGCTGAAAGTTATGGCAAAAAAATAACAAGCACTTGTTAGGAATCCCTCCAGCCAGTACAGCAAAAGCCGGAGTCTGCTCTGAAGTCCGGTGTTTACTGTTGCCCCTAGTGGTGGGGACAGACTTGGCTGCAGACAAACAGAGGGTCGTGAGATGTGTACTGGCCAAGGAGAACCCAGGAAGAGAATGTTATGGCAGACAGCTGACGACGTATCCAAGGAACAAAACAAGGTCAGGGGTCACAGGCACAGGTTCTGAGTCCAAAGACAGGTGTAAGATAGGGATCACAAGCAGAGGTTCAAAATCCAGGTTCAAGCTATAGGTCGGGGTCAGAAGCAGAGGTTCAAGGTCCAGAAACAGGCAAAGGTCATACACAGTAGTTCAATCCAGAAGGCTTACACCAAATAGCACAGGAGCAGGTTAGCAGAGAGGGAACTGGAACCTATAACCGGCAGTGAAGCTCAGACCTCACTGCCTTAAATAGTACTGAGAGCCAATCAGGACAGAGGAGAACAGGGCTGACAATCAGCCTCAGGAGGCTGCTAATTAATTACTAGCTAGAACTGGCATAGGTAATAACATAACCAGGAAGCATGTATAAAAATATAAATGAACCAGTTTAAATCATATGAAAGCTCCCCCTGGAGTTGGAGGATGTCACTATACCCTCCTGCATCTATCCAACAAGGATAATCCCAAAGAATAAAAACAGGGCATGGAAATTAGAGCACGCGCCCGGCTGCTAGATCACGCCAGGATGCGGCGTACCGCTGCGGCTCGTGACAGTCCCCCCCCTTGAGGAGCGGTTAAGGAACCCCTTAATCTAGGCTTATCTGGAAACTTCTGATGAAAAGCTCTTCTTAACTCATTGGCATGCACGTTCCTGGCAGGTATCCATGATCTTTCTTCAGGGCCATACCCCTTCCAGTGAACCAAATAGTGGAGTTGGCGGTGTACCCATTTGGAATCAAGAATCTTTTCGATCACAAATGTGACCATCCACTATCACTGGGGCAGGTTTGCTTGGCTGTTTCCTGGGAAACCTCCTGGAAGTAAGAGCTGGCTTCAATAAGGATGCATGGAATGTACGGGGTATCCTTAAAGTGTTGGGCAGTTCCAACTGAAAAGCAACAGGGTTAATCTTCCTGATGATCTTAAATGGACCAATGTATCTTGGTCCAAACTTAAAGGAAGGCTGGCGGAGCTTGATATTCTTAGTGGAGAGCCATACTCTGTCCCCTTCCTTGAACTTACAAGGACGTCTGAAGCGATCCTTAAATAACTTGGCTCGAGACGCAGCTTGCTTCAAAGATAAGTTTATCTTTTTCCAAATTCTCTTCAGAGAATGAGCAATGTGTCCGATCTCAGGGTGGGTGAGTGGGATGATGTCAGAAAATGAAACAGACTTGGGATGTCTCCCATAAATGCAGAAAAATGGGGCATAACCAGAGGAAGAGTGTGGTGAATTATTGTCGGCAAATTCCGCCCATGGCAGGTATTCTACCCAGTTTTCATGTAATTCAGAAATGTAGCATCTTTAATACTGTTCCAAAGACTGGTTTACCCTTTCCGTCTGTCCATTAGTTTGTGGGTGATAGGCTGATGAAAAGCTTAGTTGAATGTTAAGCAAGGCACAAAATGATTTCCAGAACTGGGCCACAAATTGAGTACCTCTATCTGATAAAATATTAGTGGGTATTCCATGTAGTCTGAAAACATTTTGAATGAACAGAGGAGCCAAAGACTTAGCAGATGGTAGCTTAGGTAAAGGAACAAAATGAGCCATCTTACTAAAGCGATCGACTATTACCCAAATGCAATTGCACCCTTTAGACTAAGGCAAATCCGTAATAAAATCCATGGAGATGTGGGTCCATGGAACACTGGGCACGGGTAAAGGCATCATCTGTCCCATGGGCAAATCTCTAGGGGCCCGATTCATCAAAGTTCGCAAACGCATACGCATCTGCCTTGCATACTTTGAGTGACGTAAACCGAAATAAGCACCTCAAACAGCAAAAACACACCCCCATGTGGTCTAAGTGACGGAAATAAGCAGCGCAAACATTAGAAAACACACCCACCTGCGGATCTTTAAACATGCTACACGCATAAGCGACGGCTCTCAACTGATTGACGACAAGCCAAGCAATGCAAACCTCACGCCCACTGTGGGAGGGACCCAACAGTTTGTTTACACACAACACAACATAAATGCCTGGGGCTTATTTTTACGACATAGCTCTCTACTCATTAATCACTGACAAATAACAATGATGTGCAACACTCTGGACGGTTGTTTTTCCTTTGCTACCAATTAACCTAATACACACTTGTCAAAAACACATTGCTCACGATCTGTGTTTAGGATTTCTTCGATTTCAAGTCGCCGTATAGTATGCAAAATGCATGGACATGGCTACATTAAAAACACATGAATAACGAATGTATTAAAATGTATGTGGTGTGAATACATCTTTGCCTTTTCAGCAAAATGAATGCATAGCATACTCTTCCATAAAGGATACACACAAGAGTGTATATACAACCTCCACACAGAGGAAGGGTTTCTGTCTGGATTACAACTCAGGAATGACTGTATGCAAATGGGGACAGCTACCCGCTACCCCAACCTGAGACATGAAAATACACAGACAACACCAACAATACAGCATGCGTGCTACACAGACACCTCACACTTAATACTACTCTACATTATTCACACAAATTACTTACAAAATACCAATATCACAGGTAGCTCACTGGTTAGCACTTTGGACTCACAACACAGCAGACATGAGTTCAAATACTGAGCATAGCCATAACTAATGTGTGGACTGGAATCATTATCCTAACAAGAAATGGGACACAATGTTTTTTGTTTTTTTTTTGCATTTGTTATACACGCTCAACCATATTGTAAAATATGCCCTCTGATTTATACTGTATTGAAAGTAAATATTTATTTGGAGGGAAAATCCAAGAAGCCTCACGGCCTATACTTCACATGCACAGTATTAGGTGCATGCTGACATTGAGTATTCTAAATGGACTAAGAGGGGGGGGGGGTGTTGTAGGTGACAGCTTCCTTGGAGGTAAATGCAACATTGTCAGCATATAGACTTTCATCTGGATCCATGGCGTACACGTTATGTCATGTACTCAGCTTTATCCAAACAGGCCGCTCTCCACACTCCAGTACCATGGTCCTTTGCCTCGCTTGCACTTCTGCCTTACAACATTGACGCCACTTCTGGGTACACTTTAGAGGTTCTCTTCAATGTGTCACTGGCTTTGCTCTGATACTTGAACGTTACCTTGGAGTATCACTACAATGACATATGTATTTGGGGGAATTGGTAACTAGCTAGAGCGTTTGACATTTTTTGGATTTTATCTTGCACACAGGGCCTACAGATGCAATACCTCTTATAGGGGTGGCTTGTTCGTGGAGGGCACATGTTACTTTTGGATTACATGCAAACAGCTAAAGAAATCCTTTTGTGTTTTACAAATGATGTTATAAGCAAAACATATTTCTTCATTACTCTTTTCGGACTATTATATATACCCACATGTTGTGTAATGAGATGAATAAAGACACACACACCAAGCTTTGTTTTTTTATAAAGGTATATATTTTTAAAACGCAACAATGTTTTCAAACTATTTACATATACATCAGAGAACAAATAAATAAAATATCATCGAAATGAGGCCCAGTAGGCCAATTTAAAATGCAGATTGCCTACAATATTCCCAATATGTACATGGAGGCCTTCCAGGTCCTCCACAATTTGACCCATGTGGGCCATCAGTTCTGCTGCGGTGGGTGGTGGTGGAGGCCAATTGCCAGCTTCCTCAGTGGGTGCTGAAAGAAATCAGAAATTAAACATTACATACATGGATACATATTTCATCAAACAGACAGGATTTACTAGAGATGTTTACTGTTACATTACTTTCAAAACTTAGCCCTCTGGCCACAAAACCATTTGCACGCACATTAGACATTGAGAAGGCATTCGAATCAATGTACTAAATTCTGGTGAGCCACGGGGAGAGGGCCATGTACAGGGTTGTCTTATCCAGCATTATTGGCCCCAGGTCTATGCACTACATGGGCCACTACCTATACAATCACTCACAGGAATTCAAACGATTTTGGTGTATATTAGATTTTATAAACAAGTCATTAATATACTGACGAGTTGACCAGGCTAGCGGCCACATTGTTTTGCCCAATGCCCTGCGTGCCCATGTGTTAAGATGGCTATGGCTGTGGTTTGAGTGTTTAATGCGCCTAAAATGTATAGGCAGATATTATAAGTGTTCAACCTGTGGCATTTAAGGCACCATTTAATCAACATATGTCACAGCAGGGATTATGTACAAGTATAATGCACATGTCAATCTTGTATAAATATGTCCATCACTTATCGCAAATACTTACAATCTTCCAACTCCACTGCCTCTTGGCTGCCTGATGTGGAGTCCGCTAAATCCTGGGGCTCCCGGTCAGGCTGCTCCTCGTCCTCCTCCACCGCTGCTGCCACTGGCACCGGCACTGGCACCGCCTCCTCCTCCTCCTGCTCCTCCACTGCCATTGCCACTGGCACCGCCTCCTCCTCCTCCTGCGACACTGCCACTGCCACTGGCACCGCCTCCTCCTCCTCCTCCGACACTGCCACTGCCACTGGCACCGCCTCCTCCTCCTCCTGCGACACTGCCACTGCCACTGGCACCGCCTCCTCCTCCTCCTCCGATGACAGTGGCACTGCCACCGCCACTGGCTGCTGCTCCTCCTCCTCCTCCTCCTCAGCTGCCTGCGCCTCGACGAATGCCCGGCGGCGTTGGCGGCATTCCCAGCGTGCCCGGTCTGTTTGAAAAAAGGAAATATAAACAAAAGGACATGTTAACACAATCACCATTTGAAAAAAACTATTGTATTTTGACAATCAGGTGATCATACATATTTAATCAACTTTACATTGTCAGCAGGCATAAATATTTGCTACTAACAATGCAAGGAGGTAAACATGATGAACACAAAGCATTGCACATGACTTGTCAGCCCAGCACAGTGGTCTAGTGGTTAGCACGTCTGCCTCACAGCACTGGGGTCAGGAGTTCAACTCCCTGATGATAGTTACATATGTGTGGAGTTTGGAGGCTTGCTCCATATTTGCATGTGTTGTCTACCACACTCCCCAAACATACTACTGGCCGCCTAATTAGGTTTTGTTCACATTTGGCCGTAGTATGTTTTTTTCATGTAGGTGCTTTTAAGTCATCAAACTCCCTTGGCCCTGGTCAATTAGTTCTCTCTTTACAGGACCACCGAATTAGTGGATGGAGGTCAAAAAGCTTTGAATGTTGAGTATACTTTGGAAATCACCCTTTGTTGGGAGTACCTTACAATCTAAAAGAGTCTAAATAGGCAGTTAAGTAATGATTGATTAGCTATATCTAGCACACTATCTAATCTGTTTGCATCTTATGGGAGCTTGCAAAAATCAGTCTAAACTAGAGATGGGCGGGTCCGGTTCTCCGAGAACCGAACCCACCCGAACTTTGGGTATCCGAGTACCGAGCTGAGCAGCTCGGTACTCTCCCGCCCATTCCGAATCCAAATCGAGGCCGAACGTCATTGTGACGTTGTCGGATCTCGGGACTCGGTTCTCGCGATACTTCAACTTTATAAATACACGCCTCCACAGCAATCCATCGCCATTTGACAGAGGGAGAGAGCAGGGTGTAGTCATAGGCTAATTAGAGCAGGGACAGAGAATACAATATTGTTCTTGCAATTGCTCTAACCAAAATCGCTAGTGCAGAGAGGAGGATAGAGGTTTATTATTTTTTCTTCATATTTGGCACTCCCCAGCGCTTTTGGGGTGTCCCCCATAATTGTGCATTAATATTTCTGGCTGTCAAAAGTCATATCTGTCAGCAGTATCTACTAAATAATTTGTAGCACACCTCAGTGCTTTTGGGGTGTCCTCCCTAATTGTGCATTAATATTTCTGGCTGTCAAAAGTCATATCTGTCAGCAGTATCTACTAAATAATTTTTAGCACTCCTCAGTGTTTTTGGGGTGTCCTCCCTAATTGTGCATTAATATTTCTGGCTGTCAAAAGTCATATCTGTCAGCAGTATCTACTAAATAATTTTTACCACTCCTCAGTGTTTTTGGGGTGTCCTCCCTAATTGTGCATTAATATTTCTGGCTGTCAAAAGTCATATCTGTCAGCAGTATCTACTAAATAATTTTTAGCACTCCTCAGTGTTTTTGGGGTGTCCTCCCTAATTGTGCATTAATATTTCTGGCTGTCAAAAGTCATATCTGTCAGCAGTATCTACTAAATAATTTTTAGCACTCCTCAGTGTTTTTGGGGTGTCCTCCCTAATTGTGCATTAATATTTCTGGCTGTCAAAAGTCATATCTGTCAGCAGTATCTACTAAATAATTTTTAGCACTCCTCAGTGTTTTTGGGGTGTCCTCCCTAATTGTGCATTAATATTTCTGGCTGTCAAAAGTCATATCTGTCAGCAGTATCTACTAAATAATTTTTAGCACTCCTCAGTGTTTTTGGGGTGTCCTCCCTAATTGTGCATTAATATTTCTGGCTGTCAAAAGTCATATCTGTCAGCAGTATCTACTAAATAATTTTTAGCACTCCTCAGTGTTTTTGGGGTGTCCTCCCTAATTGTGCATTAATATTTCTGGCTGTCAAAAGTCATATCTGTCAGCAGTATCTACTAAATAATTTTTAGCACTCCTCAGTGTTTTTGGGGTGTCCTCCCTAATTGTGCATTAATATTTCTGGCTGTCAAAAGTCATATCTGTCAGCAGTATCTACTAAATAATTTTTAGCACTCCTCAGTGTTTTTGGGGTGTCCTCCCTAATTGTGCATTAATATTTCTGGCTGTCAAAAGTCATATCTGTCAGCAGTATCTACTAAATAATTTTTAGCACTCCTCAGTGTTTTTGGGGTGTCCTCCCTAATTGTGCATTAATATTTCTGGCTGTCAAAAGTCATATCTGTCAGCAGTATCTACTAAATAATTTTTAGCACTCCTCAGTGTTTTTGGGGTGTCCTCCCTAATTGTGCATTAATATTTCTGGCTGTCAAAAGTCATATCTGTCAGCAGTATCTACTAAATAATTTTTAGCACTCCTCAGTGTTTTTGGGGTGTCCTCCCTAATTGTGCATTAATATTTCTGGCTGTCAAAAGTCATATCTGTCAGCAGTATCTACTAAATAATTTTTAGCACTCCTCAGTGTTTTTGGGGTGTCCTCCCTAATTGTGCATTAATATTTCTGGCTGTCAAAAGTCATATCTGTCAGCAGTATCTACTAAATAATTTTTAGCACTCCTCAGTGTTTTTGGGGTGTCCTCCCTAATTGTGCATTAATATTTCTGGCTGTCAAAAGTCATATCTGTCAGCAGTATCTACTAAATAATTTTTAGCACTCCTCAGTGTTTTTGGGGTGTCCTCCCTAATTGTGCATTA
The DNA here is from genome assembly GCA_036250195.1 of Mixophyes australis. Lineage (NCBI taxonomy): Eukaryota > Metazoa > Chordata > Amphibia > Anura > Limnodynastidae > Mixophyes > Mixophyes australis. Next base: position 136,225,596 of record JAVHZZ010000005.1, read on the forward strand.
ATATTTCTGGCTGTCAAAAGTCATATCTGTCAGCAGTATCTACTAAATAATTTTTAGCACTCCTCAGTGTTTTTGGGGTGTCCTCCCTAATTGTGCATTAATATTTCTGGCTGTCAAAAGTCATATCTGTCAGCAGTATCTACTAAATAATTTTTAGCACTCCTCAGTGTTTTTGGGGTGTCCTCCCTAATTGTGCATTAATATTTCTGGCTGTCAAAAGTCATATCTGTCAGCAGTATCTACTAAATAATTTTTAGCACTCCTCAGTGTTTTTGGGGTGTCCTCCCTAATTGTGCATTAATATTTCTGGCTGTCAAAAGTCATATCTGTCAGCAGTATCTACTAAATAATTTTTAGCACTCCTCAGTGTTTTTGGGGTGTCCTCCCTAATTGTGCATTAATATTTCTGGCTGTCAAAAGTCATAACTGTCAGCAGAATCTACTAAATAATTTTTAGCACTCCCCAGTGGTTTGCGCTCAGAATGGATTCAAAGCAGTCCACATATGATCTAAATGAGCAACCAGGTTCTGTCACCAGTCCTGATGTTAGTGTTCCCAGTACGTCATCTGGCCAAGGCGATGTCAAACAACAGAGTGTTTTCAAATTAGTGCAAAAAACAAAAACCAAAAAAAAATTTACTGTATTGAAGCGAAAAAGAAGTGTAACTGAGCAAAAGTTAAGTGACGATAAAAAAAAAATTGCAAGCATGCCATTCTACACACGCAGTGGCAAAGAGAGAATGAGGCCTTCACCTTTGGCTATTAGTGGCAGATCCCAAAAAGTTACCCAGCCTACAATTGGTGCACAACTACTGTTACGCGTCAAAGCTGAGCTGCAAGATAACAGTGAGGCATTACAGGAGAATATTTGCTCTGATTCACAAATGACAACAATCCCTGTGGAGAGTCCATCCAACAGTGGGATGTCTAATCGTGAGCATTCTGCTGATGTGTGCCTTAATAGCCCGAGTGTAGCCGGTGATACCCAAATTGAGGATGCCACTTTGGAATTAGAAGAGGATGAGGGGGAGATTTGTGTAGGCGACGAGGGCGCTAATGAGGATGTTGATGAGGATGAGGTTGTTTGTGTAAGTCCTGCACCAGTGGCAGCAGTTCTGGCACGTGACAAGAAAAAGGCCATTGTCATGCCTGGGCATAAAACAAAAAAATCCACTTCTTATGTGTGGAATTATTTCTACCCAAATCCAGACAACAATTGTATAGCCATTTGTAGTGTATGTGAAGCCACAGTCAGTCGAGGGAGGGACCTTAACCATCTTGGAACCTCGTCTATGTTACGCCATTTAATGAGAGTTCATGGCAAAGTGTTGGGAAAAGCTGAAAGTTCTTCCCAAAAGAATACAAGCACTCCCTCATCAGCTAAGACCCTCCGCTCACCGACATACCGACGGCTACAAAATACACCCACCACACCATCCTCATCAATATCCTCAGTAGCGCTCGGAGTTAGCCCGGCATCCCACTTAAGGCTGGATGACTCCGGCACTATTATTGATTCCTCTGAAGAAAGCGTTAGTCCTGCTGCTGCTGTTGCTGCTGCTGGGGGTGAATCGTCATCCCAGAGGCAGGTGAATAAAATGAGCAGTCCTACATTTCAGCAATTAACTGTGAAACAATAATTTGCGAGGGGAAGCAAATATGACAGCAGTCACCCAGTCGCCAAGCGAATCACAGACGCCATGGCTGCAATGTTAGTGTTAGATCTGCGTCCAATCTCCACAATAAACGCAGCTGGTTTTTCACAGTTAATTGAGGTTTTGTGTCCGCGTTACAGAATTCCATCGCGACACCATTTCTCCCGTAAAGCTATTCCACAACTATACCAAAAAGTGTGTAAAAATGTAGAGATTGCGCTGAAAAATGCCATTCTGCCCACTGTTCACTTAACCACAGATATGTGGACAAGTGGAAGTGGCCAAACCAAAGACTATATGACTGTGACAGCCCACTGGGTTGGTCATTCACCTTCACCAGCAGGAACAGCAGCAGCATGTACACCACTACGTAACATTTGTCACAGGCAGGCCACTCTTTGTATCACCGGCTTCACTAACAGGCATACGGCTGACAATTTGTTACGCAAACTGAGAGATGTGATTGATGCATGGCTTATACCACTCGGACTCTCCCCAGGGTATGTCATTTCAGATAACGCCAACAATATAGTGCGAGCATTACAGCTGGGTGATTTCCAACATATTCCCTGTTTTGCTCACACCATCAACTTGGTGGTGCAGAGCTTCCTACGAAATAACCGTGAGGTGCAGGAGATGCTTTCGGTGGCCCGTAAAATTTCAGGCCATTTCAGGCATTCAGCCACAGCATGTAGGAGATTACAGCAGCTCCAAGAGCAGTTTAACTTGCCCTGCCACCAACTTAAGCAAGAGGTGGTAACTCGGTGGAATTCCACCCTGTACATGCTTCAGAGGATGGAGGAACAGCGCAAAGCCATCCAAGCATATTGCACAAGTCATGACATTGGGAAAGGAGGGGGGATGTATTTCACTCTTGCACAGTGGGGAATCCTTTCAGTGCTGTGCAAGGTGCTGAAACCATTTGAAGTTGTGACATGTGAGGTCAGTGCAGACTCTGCTAGTTTGAGCCAAGTCATTCCTTTAATTAGACTATTGGAAAAGCAGCTTGAGAAAATGAAGGAGGAGCTGAAAGCAAGCAATTCAGCAAAGTATGTTGGCCTTGTCGATCAAGTACTTAATTCGCTTCACAATGATCCTCGAGTTATTAAGATCTTGAACTCGGATCAGTACGTTTTGGCCACTGTGCTTGATCCAAGGTTTAAAACCTACATTGAGTCTTTACTTGTAAATGAGCGAGATGTGAACTTTTGCAAGGAGCTATTGCTCAGCAAGTTGGCCGCTGAACTGGGCCTCGGCTTGACGACGTTTCCTCCTTCACTTTCTCAAGCTGTTGCTCGTAAAAAATTAAATTTCCAAAAAAGAAGCAGGGAAGACACAGGGGGCAGACCAGAACAATTTAACATCTGGGCTGGTTTGAAGGATTTTTCAAAAAAATGTGTCACTTTGCCCATAACTCCATCCAATATGAGTATAAACATGCAAAGGATGGTGGAGGATTACTTTCAAGAGGTAGTTGATATGGAAATGTCAGACAGTCCCTTTCCTTACTGGGAAGAAAAGCAGGCCATTTGGAAACCCATGTACAAACTTGCTTTGCAATACCTAAGCTGCCCACCCTCCAGTGTGTACTCTGAACGAGTGTTCAGCACAGCAGGGAACTTAGTCAGTGATCGCCGTAGAAGGTTACTTCCCAAAAATGTGGAGAAAATGATGTTTATAAAAATGAACTACATCTTCCACGAGGAAGGCCTTCACCATCCAAGACATCCAAGCACTGACTGTTCTCTAATGGCGGATTCAAGCGGCGATGAATTGATAGTCTGTGATGATGACGTACACACTGATGAGGGTGAGGATTAAGCTGAAGATGATGCCGATAACATCTTTTTAAAACTTTCTATGTAAGTGTAGGGTGCAATCTACCCCCAAAGAGGAAAGGGACTTGTGGCATTTCCATATCACATACCATCTTGAAAGGCTGCTGTTAGGGCAATTTATCCTTAAGGGTAGGGTGTCATAGACAGAGTGACCCTAAACTGGCTTTGTCCATTTTTCATAATATTGTACAGTCTATAATGGCTGAATTTTTGGGTATTTTATACAAGTGGAGGGGGGCCTAGAGAGACAGAAACCAAACTGGCTTTTTCCATGTCAATTAATATTGTACAGTCTATAATGGCTGAATTTTTGGGTATTTTATACAAGTGGAGGGGGGCCTAGAGAGACAGAGTGACCCCAAACTGTCTTTCTCCATGTCAATTAATATTGTACAGTCTATAATGGCTGAATTTTTTAGTATTTTATACAAGTGGAGGGGTGCCTTGAGAGACAGAAACCAAACTGGCTTTTTCCATTTCTTTACATATTTAACTATAAGTGTAGGGTGTAATATACATTCAAAGACGATGGCTGCATTGCCAATATGCATAGATGGAGAGGAAGACAATCTGTTTTGTGTGTAGAATAGGCCTACCAACGAAGAATTAAACTGTTTTTTTGGATGATTTATTACCTCAACAATTAGATTACTTGTCTATAAAACAGTTGGAGCACTAAATTGGGTTAATTTAGGCCCAAAAACATGGATTTTCCCAAAAAATAGCAAAACAAAACCAAACAAAACCAAAACCAAAACCAAAACACGCAATGGCGGTTTTGCAAAACCAAAACCAAAACCAAAACACGACGGTAATCCAGATCCAAAACCGAATCCAAAACCAAAACACGGGGGTCAGTGACCATCTCTAGTCTAAACACTAAGGTGTTTTGTATTTGAAACGTGCCTTTTAAATCTTGACCCAATAATGACAACACATCTTCCACTCCAAAATGTTTTTAAGGTTAGACTAGCAAGTTACAGCACTCGGGTCAAGACTTAGAATGCCTGATTTCCTAAACCACACTTATTGGTAAAAATTGTCACACAAAAACATTTAGGGCAGTAAATGGATAGCACACAAATTTAGGACACAGGAGCCAAAGCTTATTGGGTGCACTGGAAGGGGCATGACCTTTATAGTGTGCTTGCACATTGTTATGTAGGCCATGTCAGGTGTTTAGGGTGAACATATTTACAAACATATAGGGCCTGATTCATTAAGGATCCTTAACTTGAGAAACTTCTTATTTCAGTCTCCTGGACAAAACCATGTTACAATGCAAGGGGTGCAAATTAGTGATCTGTTTTGACCATAAATTAAATACTGACTGCTTTTTCATGTAGCACACAAATATCAACTTTAAACTTCCGTGTACAAATAATCTATCAAGTATCTGTGTGCTAAATGAAAAAACAGTCAGTATTTAACTTATGTGCAAAACAGAACACTAATTTGCACCCCTTACATTGTAACATGGTTTTGTCCAGGAGACTGAAATAAGAAGTTTCTCAAATTAAGGATCCTTCATGAATCAGGGCCATAGAGCAAATATATATATATGTTGACTTTTTTTTGGCGATTAGTAGAGAACTCACTTATTCTGATCTCCCTACGGAGCTCCTCCAGAAGCTGGGGCTGGCGGCGCCGGAGATCGCTCCACCGCCGTTGGAGCTGAACGGTGCTCCGCCGAATGTTGTATCGGAGGCGGAGGCGTCTGCGGACCCTTTGATAGGCCCGCACCTTCACCTCGTTGGACACATACCGTCCAGAGGGTACATTGTCCATACCCTCTGCAAGGACTCTCAGCTCACGCCTGCTGAAAATTGCACCCCTTATTTTGGTATAATGTCTATAACACAAAATGGGGGCCTCTGCGTTCCGATTGGTTCGCTGAGCACGTATGGGCGTGCTCACGTCACACGCGGAGCTTTCACACACCTGTGTTGTGACTCTGATTGTCTCTCCCACCAAGAACATGGCGGGCGCCTGCACTGAGACGAGTACAGTGTGCTCCGCAATTAGGAAGAAGAGTGTACACCTGGTTTATTAATTCAACACTCCATTTAAACCCACCTGTGCTTTGGTCTAGTGCCTGTTCATTTGCTTTTTAGCCTGGATAGAGCACAGTCAAGATTTCATTACATTACATTTGGATGATTGGTCTAAGAAGCCAACAACAAACAGTAAGTACCAAACTAAATCAGAGATTGAAAGATTTTATTATTTTTTGTGTTCTCCTAAAGTTTTCTGCCTACAGTATGCTAAGTTCTTTTGAACCTTATCCATATTCAAATTAGGAGGTTAGCTTTGTTTACCACATTACCTTTTCTTGCTTATAAAAATTAATTTGTTTTTTTTTTTCGCAGCCCATACCACGCATTACCCAGTTGACTATCAAAATAATTTTTGTCTTTTGTGCCAAACTTTGGAGAAAAGTAAGTATAAGAATTTATCTGAAATTTCTGGATAGTTCCAAAATATTTTTATCTCCTAATGTAGTAAACTGTTTGCTCTGCAATATGTGTGGCCGGAATGTAAAAAAAACTGCTAAGCAAAGGGCCCCTGGCCTCACATTTAACATGTAAAGTTTTCAATAGTAGCCTACAGTATGCTAAGTTCTTTTGAAACTTATCCTTGTTCAACGGCATAATAACTAGCTCATTGCATTGATGGACACATGGGTCCAAATGTATACACTTATTTTGCCCACATACCTCCACAATTGCATTTGGAGTACACACTTAAGTGTGTTGCTGGCTGATTTGTAACCAAATATTAATAATAATTACACAATATAGGGTTTGCAACTGAGTGATATCCTTCATTTTGGTGTGTTGCTAACCTGTAAACCAATGTTATGGTTTGAAAAGTGAAGAGTAGTAGTAGTAGTAGGAGAATGTTGCTATAGTATTTGACTAATATGTCAGTCAAAATGCAGTGGTCAAACTAAATGGCCGTTAAATAGACAAACCACAATGTTTATTATAATAAGGGGCATGTGTTTTAGACCTAGTTAGAAGTTTGTGAAATTGTACCTTATGTAGGGGGGGGAATGTGCTTAGATTCTGTATCACCACCTGACTGTGTGCATTGCCTATAAAGACACAACTTATCTTTGAAATAGGAATATGTCTGATGCTGGCCCAAGTAATGTGGAGGCACCAGGGCTGCCAACTAGGCGTAAAAACAACTTCATAGAGGAGGAGCTGGAGGTGCTTGTAGAAGGGGTTCTGGCGAGGTTCCACAGTGGGAACCGCCAAATAACCGGACGCGAGCGCCAAACCCATTGGCAGGAAATCACAAGGCTCATAAATGAAATATCTCCGTATGAGCGTACAAAGGTTGAAGTACAGAAAAGGTACGAATTAAAATTAAAAATAATAGCCCTATTTAACTTTACTGACTGTGTGTATTTGTCAAATAATATATATAGATATCGCTAGAGATAAATATGGATATTGTGACATAGTAGCATTAGTCACCTGTGAGGTGAAACCACCTTGTGACTCCAATGCATTTGTTGATCAGGCCCTTTGTTTTCAGAAACTAACACCATGGCCCTTGGTCACATTGACATAATATGTTTACCACATTATACGCGCTTCAAAAGAGCAAAATCTCTATTACTGTATGTGAAGGTTAAATTGTTGTGATTAGCAAACGTGCAATGTATTTGATTGAAAAATGTGTCATTTTGAGTTGAAGGTACTATGTGAGGCAATAATGTTTGTCTATTCCACAGATGGGCAGACTATAAAGGACGCCTGAAAGCGAAGCTTGTTGAGATTCACAGGCATGCTCAAGGCACTGGTGGGGGGCCTCGACTACGTACTACTTTAACACCCCTCAAGGAGCGGGCGAGGGCTGCAATAGCCCTGGTGGAGATAGTTGGGGTGGGCGACATAGACACTGGCTCTAGCCCACCCCGAACAGGAGAGGCCGCTCCACTAGGTACATGATGAGTTTGCTTTCTTAATGTCTGTAAAGCTTTGTATCTGTCTGAGTAAAAGTGTCAACTCTCAGGATGTGTGTGTGAAGGTAAACTTCAATTGCACAATGTGTTTGCCTATCACATAGTAGGAAATGACATTTACACACTGAAGACAAATGGTCTCAATATGTAGGGCTCATCCTAAAATGTCAGACCATAAGTGGCAATGTTTGTATTTGGGGAGCGGAAAGGGCTGCTAGCACATTCAAGGGAAGCTGACACTTTACCAATGCTACATCACGCGTTGTAAGATGTTTTTGCCAATATAATATCGCACCTTACTCATTGATTCTAATTACTTTATTTTACTTATTATCTCTCTACAGCATGTGAGCAGCAGGCGCCTGCTTCACCAGTGGATGAAGAAGTTGCCCGTGATGTGGAGGAGCCTCAGCTGCCTCCAGCTGAATATGTAAGGCAGCGGGCACTCGCACGCGCAGCCGAAAATCTTAAAGACGTCACTCTTGCACAGAATGTTCACCTGTCACACATATCAAGCACTGTCCAACACACGGATCAGCAAATCGACCGTCTCACTAACACACTCTCCGATTTCATGAGCACACACACCTCTTTTCTGACGACACTCGCCACCAAAATGGATCATTTAAATGCTTCTGTGACAAATATTGCAACACTCCTGGGTGATATCTTGCATGTCCACTCCCAACGCACCTCCGGCACAATCCCTTCACCCAGCTCAGATTATTTGTTCGGCAGCCCCCATACCCAGTTGTCTGTCGCCTCCGCCCTCCCTGATGTGTCTGTCGCCTCCGCCCTCCCTGACCCCGAACTATGTCGTCTTATGTGTGTTGCCTTTGCTCGTGGCTATGGCCAATCCCCTGTTGTGCCCACTTCCCCCTCGCCTGTCGTGGCCCCATCCCCATCCCCTGACCCTGCACCTTCACCTCGTCGGACACAACCCGCTTGCCTTGCCCCATTGCCTGGTTCCTCTGACTCCTCTACATCACGGGTGACAAGAAGTCGGAGTAGGGGAGCCTCCCGTCCAACCGGCTTTAAAAAAACACGGAAAAAGTAATTTGTATTGTTTTAACCTAACAAATATAGTTTAATATATGACGAAAATATGTATATTTTTTTTTTTTTATAATAAAAAAATTCCTACTACTGAAATGTCTATTTCTTTTTTACGGCAGATTCCATAATGTTTTTTGTAATAACAATGCTTGTTATCAAGTCTAACCATAGTATAATCTCCAAACAAACTGGCTGATTCATTAACGTATTCAAACAAATATGTATCTAATATCAGTGTGCTGACCAAAACCATGCCATGGCCCTGATTGAGTAATGAACCTAGATGTCAAGGATACATATTTCTGAATGCTGCTCAAAAGCCTTTTAAAATGCAAGTGGTGCAAAATAGCAATAGGTTTAGAGCACGAAAATAAAAAAAAATGTCTGTATCCTAATGTACCGCACAAATACTTGATAGCTTATTTGTACACTGAAATGTTCATGTCAGGTAGGACCTCTCCTACCCCAAAATTACATCTCCAATGACATTTTTGGTTTACATCCCCCTCCAAACTGACATGCTTTGCCCTTGCTTAGTTACTTTGCCTTACCTTTCCAGAATGAATCTGGCCCATGGTTTGCTGAAGAAGACTTAAACAAGAAGTGTATCAAGGTAAGCTTCTTAATGCTTTTGCCACAGTGTTTCTTTATTTGCCTGACTAAATAATTGCAAACACAACGTGCAACTACAGTGCCCCTTTAGAGGTAGGGCAAATCATTCTGTCAAGAAAGTATTGCATTTGCAAACTGTAACCTGACACAAAGGAGCCACAAAAGACAGGTGTTAAGGTAACCCAAATAAATTTTAATTTTTTTTTTCCCATGATGGCACAGGACAAATATTGTTAACTACTATTTTGTACAGGTAAGAATCTGTGCTAATTCTAAAAATCTAATAAGGGATTTGTATTTAAGATTAGTGCTAATGCACAGTGTGTGGTACACTCGACGTCATTTAGCATAACAGTTATTTACATGTAACCTCATGACCTTATTGCACTAAGCACATATAGGTTGGGTCTCACATTTGGATCTTAGGTGCACTTACCCCATCAGCCGCTGTCATATCACGGCTACCTGGGTGCCTTCTGGTCGTCAGCAACATTCCCGTCCTCCACAGCTCCGTTTGTAATCAAACACACACTGTTTGTTCTGCTGCATGTGCACAGGCATCTTGGATGCAGTCAGGTGATCATTCCAGATCAACCAGATTCAGCACCTGTGATCCCATTAAGTGCTCAGCCAATAGTTGCTTGGGACAAACTATTTAAAGCTGCTGCTGTGATCTGTTCATTGCCTGAACAACACACTTCTCTCCAGTGGATTGTTATTGGCCCCAGTGTTTCTGGCTGCATTACAAAATCAGTGTTTGTGTCCACATTCTCAGACTGCTCATTCCCCTGCTAGATTGGACAATCAGCAAGAACATGAGCAGGAAGATCATCCAGGCTGCTCTGTTCAGATTCAGACCTGCTGCAGGTAATCCCAAGGGTCCCTGATTCGGATCAAGAAATACAGACTAACGTGACAGTTTGACACACTATAAGGGTGTATGTAGTGCTGTGTGTCTGACTAATCATGTAAGACGCAAATGAAAAAGCTTGGAGTATAGATATGGTCTGGTCAGGCAAAGAAGCACACTCTGTAATACAAGTAAGTAGACTCCAAGAGGTAGTTTGTCCACCAAACTCCTCTATCCTGTAAAGGCTTTTCCAAACTTTATGATCTGATCCCCCCAATCCATTATAGTTTAAACCAATCTGGAACCTTGAATACATTATTATAACAAACAGACCCTAGAGTTTCTTACATAATGTACACTGATACATTCATTGTTAAAGTGGGCAAGTCACTTGGATTTGGCTCACTTCCAGTTTTGGAAAACATTTATGCAAGGCCAAGCAATTTTCTATAACGGGCAACATATTATCATGTGAAGCTTGGTATGTTGTGATTTCTTGCCAATACAGACACAGGTACCCATTGCACACGTTCACCCTCTATAAGCCAAAAAAACTGGATGCCTCACCTAACAATGTAAACATCAACAATATCTACCAGACATTAATCCCTCAAAATACTGTGTGCTCGGCCCAACACTCTTGGATTAGATCAGGGGGTGGGCAAACCTGTCCTCAAGGGCCATATCCAGGTCATGTTTTTAGGATTTCTGTCTGTAGAAACAGGTGGGATAATTACTGACCCAGCCAAATAGATTAACTCAGCTGTACATGATTAAAGAAATCCTGAAAACATGAACATGATATGGCCCTTGAGGACAGGTTTGCCCACCCCTGGATTAGATGGTGGTAAAGGAATTTGAACATGGAGCCATAATCCTAAAGGGAGGATATCTGTACATTAAGGCTTTGTACTTCCCTTGCCCAAGGCATGGACAAATGCTGCAAATTATTGTTAACATTGACTAGCATGTTTAAACAGACATAGGTGGTATTACGACACACACTTTGAAGAGCAACAAAGGTGGAATGTTAATTTGTCACTACTTTCCACTTTAAGAGGGCACGCTACATGAAAATGGTATTGAGAATAAATTTCACATTTCTACACCACAATAACATTGGAGACCTGCATTATCAGGTTCAGCAAACATATCAAGTGACTGCTGCCTAACAATGGGTAATCAGACTAATGTAACTAGTTCTCATGTGGAGTATCTATGGTGGCTGTAAGTTTACATATAGCTGCCTTGACCAATTAGCAAACTAGGGGCCTGATTCATTAAGGATCTTATCTGTCATTTTTTGCTTATCTTAAGCTAATCCACTCTGTTCATGCTCAGAAAAGGGAGATAAGAAGCAAAAGCCACTGCATAAGTGACGAATTTCTTACGCTAGGATGAAAATCCATCTTTGCTTCACTCTTATCTCCCCGTTTCTTCGTAACAATAAGCATCTTACCTTTTGCACAAGATAAGAAGATTACTAATGATTCAGGCCTAGGTGATGGTATTATGGCCTTGTAGCAAGACTCCACTAGCTTAGTGCCCTAATGCATTCCCCATAATTGTTAGTGTGGGGTTTGTGTCTGGCATGTGGGTGTTGGAACACTTTGACACAAAGTGCCACTAGCACAAGCGAAAAATATTGTTATCCCATTTGGCCAAGGGCCAAAAGTTGGTAGTGTGTGACCTGACACTGCTAACATTTTTGCTTTCTATAGGCAACAAATTAATATGGCAATATTAGCTCAGACAACTTGCATTTTGATATCAAGAGATTGAGCAATGTATTGGCATGTGTAAAAAAGCCAGTAATATTATAGTGTATAATAATGGCTTGTGTGTTTGGACTAGAGATGGTCACTGACCCCCGTGTTTTGGTTTTGGATTCGGTTTTGGATCTGGATTACCGTCGTGTTTTGGTTTTGCAAAACCGCCATTGCGTGTTTTGGTTTTGTTTTGCTATTTTTTGGGAAAATCCATGTTTTTGGGCCTAAATTAACCCAATTTAGTGCTCCAACTGTTTTAGAGATAAGTAATCTAATTGTTGAGGTAATAAATCATCCAAAAAAACAGTTTAATTCTTCGTTGGTAGGCCTATTCTACACACAAAACAGATTGTCTTCCTCTCCATCTATGCATATTGGCAATGCAGCCATCGTCTTTGAATGTATATTACACCCTACACTTATAGTTAAATATGTAAAGAAATGGAAAAAGCCAGTTTGGTTTCTGTCTCTCAAGGCACCCCTCCACTTGTATAAAATACTAAAAAATTCAGCCATTATAGACTGTACAATATTAATTGACATGGAGAAAGACAGTTTGGTTTCTGTCTCTCTAGGCCCCCCTCCACTTGTATAAAATACCCAAAAATTCAGCCATTATAGACTGTACAATATTATGAAAAATGGACAAAGCCAGTTTAGGGTCACTCTGTCTATGACACCCTACCCTTAAGGATAAATTGCCCTAACAGCAGCCTTTCAAGATGGTATGTGATATGGAAATGCCACAAGTCCCTTTCCTCTTTGGGGGTAGATTGCACCCTACACTTACATAGAAAGTTTTAAAAAGATGTTATCGGCATCATCTTCAGCTTAATCCTCACCCTCATCAGTGTGTACGTCATCATCACAGACTATCAATTCATCGCCGCTTGAATCCGCCATTAGAGAACAGTCAGTGCTTGGATGTCTTGGATGGTGAAGGCCTTCCTCGTGGAAGATGTAGTTCATTTTTATAAACATCATTTTCTCCACATTTTTGGGAAGTAACCTTCTACGGCGATCACTGACTAAGTTCCCTGCTGTGCTGAACACTCGTTCAGAGTATACACTGGAGGGTGGGCAGCTTAGGTATTGCAAAGCAAGTTTGTACATGGGTTTCCAAATGGCCTGCTTTTCTTCCCAGTAAGGAAAGGGACTGTCTGACATTTCCATATCAACTACCTCTTGAAAGTAATCCTCCACCATCCTTTGCCCATAACTCCATCCAATATGAGTATAAACATGCAAAGTGACACATTTTTTTGAAAAATCCTTCAAACCAGCCCAGATGTTAAATTGTTCTGGTCTGCCCCCTGTGTCTTCCCTGCTTCTTTTTTGGAAATTTAATTTTTTACGAGCAACAGCTTGAGAAAGTGAAGGAGGACACGTCGTCAAGCCGAGGCCCAGTTCAGCGGCCAACTTGCTGAGCAATAGCTCCTTGCAAAAGTTCACATCTCGCTCATTTACAAGTAAAGACTCAATGTAGGTTTTAAACCTTGGATCAAGCACAGTGGCCAAAACGTACTGATCCGAGTTCAAGATCTTAATAACTCGAGGATCATTGTGAAGCGAATTAAGTACTTGATCGACAAGGCCAACATACTTTGCTGAATTGCTTGCTTTCAGCTCCTCCTTCATTTTCTCAAGCTGCTTTTCCAATAGTCTAATTAAAGGAATGACTTGGCTCAAACTAGCAGAGTCTGCACTGACCTCACATGTCACAACTTCAAATGGTTTCAGCACCTTGCACAGCACTGAAAGGATTCCCCACTGTGCAAGAGTGAAATACATCCCCCCTCCTTTCCCAATGTCATGACTTGTGCAATATGCTTGGATGGCTTTGCGCTGTTCCTCCATCCTCTGAAGCATGTACAGGGTGGAATTCCACCGAGTTACCACCTCTTGCTTAAGTTGGTGGCAGGGCAAGTTAAACTGCTCTTGGAGCTGCTGTAATCTCCTACATGCTGTGGCTGAATGCCTGAAATGGCCTGAAATTTTACGGGCCACCGAAAGCATCTCCTGCACCTCACGGTTATTTCGTAGGAAGCTCTGCACCACCAAGTTGATGGTGTGAGCAAAACAGGGAATATGTTGGAAATCACCCAGCTGTAATGCTCGCACTATATTGTTGGCGTTATCTGAAATGACATACCCTGGGGAGAGTCCGAGTGGTATAAGCCATGCATCAATCACATCTCTCAGTTTGCGTAACAAATTGTCAGCCGTATGCCTGTTAGTGAAGCCGGTGATACAAAGAGTGGCCTGCCTGTGACAAATGTTACGTAGTGGTGTACATGCTGCTGCTGTTCCTGCTGGTGAAGGTGAATGACCAACCCAGTGGGCTGTCACAGTCATATAGTCTTTGGTTTGGCCACTTCCACTTGTCCACATATCTGTGGTTAAGTGAACAGTGGGCAGAATGGCATTTTTCAGCGCAATCTCTACATTTTTACACACTTTTTGGTATAGTTGTGGAATAGCTTTACGGGAGAAATGGTGTCGCGATGGAATTCTGTAACGCGGACACAAAACCTCAATTAACTGTGAAAAACCAGCTGCGTTTATTGTGGAGATTGGACGCAGATCTAACACTAACATTGCAGCCATGGCGTCTGTGATTCGCTTGGCGACTGGGTGACTGCTGTCATATTTGCTTCCCCTCGCAAATGATTGTTTCACAGTTAATTGCTGAAATGTAGGACTGCTCATTTTATTCACCTGCCTCTGGGATGACGATTCACCCCCAGCAGCAGCAACAGCAGCAGCAGGACTAACGCTTTCTTCAGAGGAATCAATAATAGTGCCGGAGTCATCCAGCCTTAAGTGGGATGCCGGGCTAACTCCGAGCGCTACTGAGGATATTGATGAGGATGGTGTGGTGGGTGTATTTTGTAGCCGTCGGTATGTCGGTGAGCGGAGGGTCTTAGCTGATGAGGGAGTGCTTGTATTCTTTTGGGAAGAACTTTCAGCTTTTCCCAACACTTTGCCATGAACTCTCGTTAAATGGCGTAACATAGACGAGGTTCCAAGATGGTTAAGGTCCCTCCCTCGACTGACTGTGGCTTCACATACACTACAAATGGCTATACAATTGTTGTCTGGATTTGGGTAGAAATAATTCCACACATAAGAAGTGGATTTTTTTGTTTTATGCCCAGGCATGACAATGGCCTTTTTCTTGTCACGTGCCAGAACTGCTGCCACTGGTGCAGGACTTACACAAACAACCTCATCCTCATCAACATCCTCATTAGCGCCCTCGTCGCCTACACAAATCTCCCCCTCATCCTCTTCTAATTCCAAAGTGGCATCCTCAATTTGGGTATCACCGGCTACACTCGGGCTATTAAGGCACACATCAGCAGAATGCTCACGATTAGACATCCCACTGTTGGATGGACTCTCCACAGGGATTGTCGTCATTTGTGAATCAGAGCAAATATTCTCCTGTAATGCCTCACTGTTATCTTGCAGCTCAGCTTTGACGCGTAACAGTAGTTGTGCACCAATTGTAGGCTGGGTAACTTTTTGGGATCTGCCACTAATAGCCAAAGGTGAAGGCCTCATTCTCTCTTTGCCACTGCGTGTGTAGAATGGCATGCTTGCAATTTTTTTTTTATCGTCACTTAACTTTTGCTCAGTTACACTTCTTTTTCGCTTCAATACAGTAAATTTTTTTTTGGTTTTTGTTTTTTGCACTAATTTGAAAACACTCTGTTGTTTGACATCGCCTTGGCCAGATGACGTACTGGGAACACTAACATCAGGACTGGTGACAGAACCTGGTTGCTCATTTAGATCATATGTGGACTGCCTTGAATCCATTCTGAGCGCAAACCACTGGGGAGTGCTAAAAATTATTTAGTAGATACTGCTGACAGATATGACTTTTGACAGCCAGAAATATTAATGCACAATTAGGGAGGACACCCCAAAAACACTGAGGAGTGCTAAAAATTATTTAGTAGATACTGCTGACAGATATGACTTTTGACAGCCAGAAATATTAATGCACAATTATGGGGGACACCCCAAAAGCGCTGGGGAGTGCCAAATATGAAGAAAAAATAATAAACCTCTATCCTCCTCTCTGCACTAGCGATTTTGGTTAGAGCAATTGCAAGAACAATATTGTATTCTCTGTCCCTGCTCTAATTAGCCTATGACTACACCCTGCTCTCTCCCTCTGTCAAATGGCGATGGATTGCTGTGGAGGCGTGTATTTATAAAGTTGAAGTATCGCGAGAACCGAGTCCCGAGATCCGACAACGTCACAATGACGTTCGGCCTCGATTTGGATTCGGAATGGGCGGGAGAGTACCGAGCTGCTCAGCTCGGTACTCGGATACCCAAAGTTCGGGTGGGTTCGGTTCTCGGAGAACCGGACCCGCCCATCTCTAGTTTGGACTATACCTAGGATTCTGAATGCACTATTTGACTTAATTTGAAACACCAAACCCATATGTTACATAGCTAGCATCTGCCCATATGTTTTGTTTGTGCAACCACACATTGCAGGCTTAGTAACAACGACATTGTATGGAGCACACTCACTGGCCAATCACATTTTAGTGCAGATAGCACTATACTACTTACATTTGACAACACCCTTCACCATGGCAACATCCACCAACTCCAAAAGGAAGTGCAATGGCAGAAAAGCCAGCACTGCAGGCCAAGTGTAATCTAAAGGCTGTAGATATAAGAAAAACAAATAAAGTGTCAATAATGTGCACTTCTCAACACTATATGTGCTGATCAATAAACTGTAGAAAAACCAAACATCAATTATGTTGCCACATTAGGCTGTTGATTTAAACTACCCCATTAACGTGCATTTAGCTAAAGACATTAAGGCTAAACTTGGAGGCATGAAGCTATACTTTCTACACACATTGTAAAGGTAAAATACAGGTAGCCATGGTTTTTCCCCTATTACACATATAAACCATTTCAGTAACACACCAGACCATGTCTATTCATATTCCCATTTTGAATAACCATACCTTAGATAATCAACCCTTGACTAAGCTTGCACATGATTTGACTACTGATCTTTTAAATGTGAAGATATTTATGTTTTGTTCCAAAAAAAAAAATAAATAAATACAACATTGACCCCTTACATTGTAACATGCTTTGTCCACTAGAACATTTACTTATTTTTTATCCTTTGCTCTCCTTAATGACTCAAGCACAGAGTGTTAATGTGTCTTTAAGGTAGGGTCTGAAAAACCACACTTCAAATAAAAGGTATTAGAAAAAGAAAAGAGAAAAAAAACAAAAAACAGTATGGACATTCTTAATGCAAAGTATTTTAACAAGGGGTATGTAATAAAACAATATCTGGTTTCTACTTACCACACACAGACAAATGTGGAATGTCAATAAGCAATCACTAGACACCCAAAAAACACAATCCAGGACCAAGATCTGTGGAGGGGAGGGTAAACAGGTACAAAATAAATCAATATAGATGGATAGTCTTTATGTGTGTCACTACAGTCGAGAGGTATCTATGCAGAGACACATCCCAAGTCTACACAGTTGCCTCAATATTCAAACTCTGCAGCTAATTAAAGACTTTTCCACTAACCTTCAACATAAAATTCTTAACCATTATGACCTTTCAGCTTAATTTTCTATCTGTAGCTCACCAATATCTTTTCCTACAAATAAACATGAGTGTTGAGCAAGGTACAGCAATAAACTGCAGAGATTATGAAACATTTCACCATTAAGGGCTACTTACCCAGAATTGTGAATCTCCCAACAACACAGAAGGCCAAGCAAGGTCTTTTTAAGTAACACTGTAATTAGTGAATTAAATGCAGGTGAGTAGGCTGGAGAGTATGCCGGACACGTCATTAGGAGCACGCAGGTGCGTTCTAATTAGCCAAGTGTGGTTTTGTGTAAAAGTGACCTGACATGTGAGCAACGTTTATTTTCTGTAGGTAAGTAGAGATTATAACGATTATTACAGATGTCATTAATGAGCTAAGCTGTTAGTGTTGTGGCAATAGTATGGGTAAAATAGTTTTAAGTACAATTCTATGAGGTATTATTCATTTGCATTTGCTACATTTAGATGTGCCACGATAGTGTAGTGGTTATGTATTTCACCCCCCAATACTAAGTGCAGAAGTTCGAGGCCCCAGGTCAACCCTAAGCACCAAGTGAGTTAATAAAACACATTATTAAGCATACTCCTAAAAGTAAAAAACTATATGCAACTGCTTGTATTTAGCGTAAGATTCGCAAACGCGCTTAATTCGCGTTTGTTTGGTGACGTTTTTGCAGCTCCTGCTGCTTTAGTAAAACAGTGTTTTTATTAATGTGTGTGTTTATCTAGGGTTAATATTTTAATACCACGTTATCCATCATGCTGTTCATATTAATTGCAACATGGCCAATTTATCAGGTCTAAGACAGTCATTCAGCTGTGCTAACTAGTTAATGTGCAGTTTGGTGTTGGTGTTTCAATGTGAAGTATAACTCAGTGAATAAAGAAATGAGCTTGCAACAACAAGGTAATGAGTTTGAACCCTGAATGATGCGTGTATGTGGCTAACCTTGGTATATTTACAAGTTTGAGGGTATTTATTCCACTCTGTGACTTAGTATATGTTTTGGTGTGTAAGGTGGCTATATGTAATGTTCAACAGTGTTATCAGCTACAACACAGCAAAGCAGTTGTTGGCAAAGACTTTGGATTTCAAAGACATGTGAATTCTGTACTGGCAACAGTGGAAAAAGCTAAGTGCTCCACCAAATCAAATTGTAGAAATGGGAGCAATAAATGTTCTATTTTTGATTTGTATTTATCAACATGGATATATTTCGATATGCATAAATTGTGACTCTGCATGCACCAAATCTTTCTGGGTATAATATTTCCAAGTATTGGCATTTTTCCCCATGTTTTAAGGGAAACAACTTATGCTAGAAGTTGCTGGTCATCTTTAATTTGTATTCTATTCCCTTGACATCACCACTTGTACAGTGGTGTAGCAGTTAGCCAATCCACCTTGCCAGCTTGCTACGTGGGTTCGAGTCCTCACCAGCCCTCGGCTCTTAGGGATCATTAATATCCTTAGACAATTTGTGTTGCTGTTAAAAGTGTCCCTGTGGTAATAGTACACTTGTTTTAAATTTGCATAAATCATGTGTGTAAAACCCTAAAATATATTTTCGAGTTATTATATGTCTATTAATATTATTTGTTCTTGCAAACGCACCATCACCAACTGTCAAATCAGGCATGTAACATATTGAGACTAATGATATTGGTAATTGTTCAGAATGGTTGGAGATTTATCATAAATATTTATGACAAAGTCTATTGTTTGGGAGACATTTTACATAAAATGAAATAATTACCCATGCAGTGTGCACAACAATTCCGGCAGCCGGAATGAATGTGGAATGCACTGAGGCAACCATTCTGGCAGTGGAATGAATGTGGAATGCACTGAGGCAACCATTCCGGCAGCCGGAATGAATGTGGAATGCACTGAGGCAACCATTCCGGCAGTGGAATGAATGTGGAATGCACTGAGGCAACCATTCCGGCAGCCGGAATGAATGTGGAATGCACTGAGGCAACCATTCCGGCAGCCGGAATGAATGTGGAATGCACTGAGGCAACCATTCCGGCAGTGGAATGAATGTGGAATGCACTGAGGCAACCATTCCGGCAGCCGGAATGAATGTGGAATGCACTGAGGCAACCATTCCGGCAGCCGGAATGCACTGTGACCTGGATTCTCCCCATAATGCTGAGAAGATATGTGGCTAGCAGTGTACAGGCCTATAAAAGGCAGTCCTCTTTACTGAAGAGGCAGTAAGCAGCAGAGGGCGCTATTTCCAGCTAACTAATTCCGGCAGTTCCGGATTGAGGCCAAAGGGCCAAAATAACATCAAACATGTTGCACTTGCATTGATTAGAAAGGGGTATGTAAAGCAAAAAAAGCTTAATTTACACAAACATACTAATGGAACATTTGTAAGATATGTAAAAGCTCAATAAAAAAAAAAAATTAAAAAAAAAAAAAAATTGCCACAAGCAGTCTGTATTGATATGTATGTATGTTGTGCATATTTCGTTTTGCATTTTAAACGCAAAAGATGCTCCTAAAGGCGTTTAATAGTGGTTTTAGCTAGCTGTATTGGAGTTAAACATGACCCTGGCCTTCCTTAACTTTTGTGAAAGATTTGAGACAGGAGTGACGTCAGTTTCACTCATCTGGGCAGAGGGAACGCCTACTATTCTCAAGTGAAAAAGCATAACGCCTACTTTACTCAAGTACTATCTCATCTCCGCCCAGTCCGCGCCTACTCTCCGCCCATTCCCACCCATATGTTCTCAAGTGGTCAGCAGTCATCTCAAATCTATTTGCGTTGGAGTTTGAGATTGAGTCGCCTTTTGAGAGCTGTATCTGCCGTGCTTGAGTAGCGTATGTAGTGTTTTGCGCTGCTTAAGCGTCGTTTCGCGCATGCGCAGAGCCATTTAGCAGATGCGTATGCGTTTGCGAATTTTGATGAATCGGGCCCTAGGTGTTTTCACCCTGGAACAAATCTCGCAGGACTGTACAAAGTCTCTAACGTCTTTCTTCATAGAAGGCCACCAAACAGAATGAGAGAGTAATTTAATAGTCTTGGTGATACCTGGATGACCAGATATTTTGCTGTCATGGACCTCAGACAAGACAGACTGTCTCAGACAAGCTGGCACAAACAACAAATTGGGAGACATGGAAGCTGGTGCCTGATCCTGAACTGCCTGTAGCTGGGTTGCCAAACCCTGAGTTAGCCCTGAAACAATGGTTTGAGAAGGTATGATAGGAGTGTTATAAAGGGGATCCTCATGTTTCTGTAAAAAAATTCTGGATAAGGCATCCGCCTTCAAATTCTTAGAACCAGGGCGATATGTGATCACAAAATTAAATTGAGAGAAGAAAAGAGCCCAGCGTGCCTGTCTGGGATTCAACCTCTTAGCAGTCTCGATGTATTGGAGATTTTTGTGATCCGTGTACACCATGATGTAATGCTTAGCGCCCTCCAGCCAATGTCTCCATTCTTCGAATGCCCATTTAATGGCCAGCAACTCCCGATTCCCCACATCATAATTTATCTCTGCTGCTGAGAATTTCTTAGACAAGAATGCGCATGGGTGTAACTTTTCATCAGAACTGGACACTTGTGACAGAACTGCCCCCACCCCAACCTCAGAAGCATCCACTTCAACAATGAAAGGTAGCACTGTATCAGGATGTTTGAGGATAGGAGCAGAAACAAAGGCCTTTTTTAGGGTATCAAATGCTTTGACAGCTTCTGGTGGCCATACCGCTGGATCAGCTCCTTTCTTAGTTAATTGAGTGATAGGTGCCACAATTACAGAGAAATTGCGAATGAATCTCCTGTAGTAATTAGCAAACCCGAGGAAGCTTTGGATGGCTTTTAGGTTACTGGGAAGGCTCCAATCAGTGATTGCTTGGACTTTGGCTGGATCCATCGTAAATCCGTTGGCAGAAATGAAATACCCCAAGAATGCCACAGTGGAGACTTCAAACTCACATTTCCCTAATTTGGCAAATAGATGATTGTCTCTAAGTTTCTGTAGTACCAAACGGACTTGTTCCCGGTGTTGGGGAAAGGACGAGGAATAGATCAAGATGTCATCCAGATACACAATGACAAATTTACCCAGATAATCTCGTAGTACATCATTGATCAAATCCTGGAACACGGCTGGCACATTAGAAAGACCAAACGGCATAACACAATACTCGTAATGTCCAGAATGAGTGTTAAAAGCGGTCTTACATTCATTGCCCTTCCTTATGCGTATCAAATTGTATGCTCCACGTAAATCAATTTTAAAAAATACCAAAGCACCTCTTAATTGGTCGAACAACTGAGAAATCAGTGGCAGAGGATATTTGTTTTTAATAGTGATCTGATTCAGACCTCTGTAATCAATGCAAGGTCGTAAATCTCTGTCTTTCTTTTTGACAAAGAAAAATCGAGAAAGTCTAATGAACCCTTTTTTCAGGTCCTCAGAAATATAGTTCTCCATGGCTTTGGTCTCTTCCATGGAAAGAGAATATAAACGAGTCTTAGGA
Source organism: Mixophyes australis (assembly GCA_036250195.1). NCBI lineage: Eukaryota > Metazoa > Chordata > Amphibia > Anura > Limnodynastidae > Mixophyes > Mixophyes australis. Next base: position 136,247,476 of record JAVHZZ010000005.1, read on the forward strand.
AATTTACTCCCAGGTTAAATATCAATAGTGCAATCATACGGGCGATGTGGTGGTAATGTATCTGCAGCTTGCTTGGAGAAAACATCAGCAAAATCTTGATATTACAGCGCGAGTGTGAGACCTGATTTGACTGAAGCAGTAGCAACCTTAACAGGTGTTGCTAGGCATGTCCCTTGGCAGCTTTTCCCCCATGCCACCAGTTCTCCTGTGGACCAATCAAGGACTGGGTTGTGCTTGCTAAGCCAAGGGTACCCCAGAACCACAGGGTATGTTGGCGAATGGATAAGGTAGAATGACAGCATTTCCTTATGGAGTGCTCCCACTGTCAGGGTAAGAGAGCTGGTACTCTCTAGCACGCTTCGGACGGGGGCAGGGCGCATGCGCCCGACGGCCAAAGTCAGGAAGCTGCAGCGGGTCTGTTGCTAAGCAACAGACCGCTCGGCGGAAGTCGGGCGTCTGTCCCCGGCTGTCAGCGATCAGCAGGGACGGTGCCTGACAGTATCCCCTCCCCTCCTTCCTCTCAAAGAAGGATTGGTCCTCAGAAAATTAGCAAGAAGGAGAGGAGCATGCAGATCGTCCTCCGGGACCCAGGATCTCTCCTCAGGACCATAGCCCTTCCATTGTACCAAATACTGGTGTTTGCTCCGAACAAAACGTCTCTTCAGAATTCTTTCTACTTCAAACTCATCTCCTAGAGAAGTCTTGATGGGTGGAGGAGAGATAGGTTCCTTGAAAAATTTGTTGAGAACTAGAGGTTTCAGCAAGGAAATGTGGAAAGTGTTATGGATTTTGAGGGAAGGGTGTAAAGAAAGCTTGTACGAGACAGGATTAATAATTTGAGAGATAGCGAAAGGGCCGATAAACCTGGGAGCCAACTTCATCGATGGAACTTGGAGTCGGAGATTGCGAGTTGCCAGCCAAACACGGTCACCCACTCTCAAAACTGGAAAACTCCTCCTATGGTGGTCAGCTGCTCTCTTATGTCGTTGTACTGATGTAGAAAGTGCTGTTTTAGTCTGGTTCCAGATCTGAGAAAAGTCATGGATGAGGGAGTCAGCAGCCGGTACAAGAGAAAGTGGAGCTTATTATAAAAGGGGAGGAGTAGGATGTCTCCCATAGACAATGAAGAAAGGTGAATGGCCTGAGGAGGAATGTAGGAGGTTGTTATGGGCGAACTCAGCCCAGTAAAGAAGGTCACTCCAGGAAGTCTGATGGTCAAAGTCAAAGCACCATAAGAAGCACTCCAGATCTTGGTTCACTCGCTCCGTTTGTGCATTCATCTGAGGGTGGTAGCCAGAAGAAAATTTGAGCTTGACCCCAATCCTGGTGCAGAAGGCTCTCCAGAACCTGGCGAAAAATTGTACCCCCTGGTCAGAAATGATCTCTTGAGGGCATCCATGGAGATGGAATATGTTCTTCAAAAACAGGTCTGCGAGCTTAGGGGCTGAGGGAAGACCTTTACAAGGAATGAAGTGGGACATCTTGGAGAAGCGATCCACCATGACCCAGATGGTATTGTAGTCGTGGCTCAGAGGGAGATCGGTGATGAAATCCATAGTGATGCTGATCCAGGGGGAGTCGGGAATGGGGAGAGGAAGGAGAAGACCAGGAGGACTTTGTCTAGGAGTTTTGTGGCGTGCACATATACAACATGCTGATACAAGCTTTCGAACGTCAGAAGTCAGAGAAGGCCACCAGTAGCATCTGGAAAGAAATTCCTTAGTCCTCTTGAAGCCGGCATGACCTGCAAAATTCGATTCATGTGCCCAGCATAGTAATTTAGGATGAAGGTGTGGTTCTATGAAGGAGCGTTCAGGAGGAGGAGAGACGGGTGAGGAATTGGTAACTGCCACCACCAGAATAGGGTTCAGAATTGCTTTGTTGTTTGAAAAGGCCAAGGAATCTGTATTAATAAAAGATCTTGATAGCGCAATCAGCCTTGCAATTCTTGGAACCAGGACGAAAAGTTGAAACCGGGAAAAGAAAAGGGACCAACGAGCCTGGTGGGGGTTAAGACATTGAGCCTCCTGAAGGTAGGCAAGGTTCTTATGGTCAGTCATCACGGTTACAGGATGTAGTGCCCCCTCGAGAAGGTAGCGCCATTCTTCGAGCGCCATCTTGATGGCCAAGAGCTCCTTGTCTCCGATTCCATAATTTAACTCACTACCGGATTTTTTTTTTAAAGGATTCCACAAGTCTCTACAGTACCGGAAGGAGATCTCTGGGACAGGACAGCCCCAATTCCTACAGAAGAGGCGTCAACTTCAAGAAGGAATGGTCTCCCCGGTCTGGCTGTTTGAGGATGGGAGCCGCAATAAATGCCTCCTTAAGAGTCTTGAAGGCCATTATAGCCTCAGTAGGCCATGGTTTGCAGCAGACTCCTTTGGGGGTTAATGCCGTGATTGGACAGATGATGGAAGAAAGTCCTTTAATGAACTGCCGGTAATAGTTGGCGAACCCGATGAAACGTTGAGTAGCTTTGAGACCAGCGGGAAGTGGCCAGTTGACAATGGCCTCCACTTTCTTGGGATCCATCTGGAGACCGGTGCCAGAAACCAAATAACCAAGGAAAGGAACTTGAGAGCATTCAAAGAGGCACTTGTCCAGTTTACAATATAGAGAATGTTTTCTGAGATGGGAGAGGACAGTCTTTACATGGAGATGATGAGAATACAGATCGGATGAAAATATTAAAATATCGTCCAGATAGACAATCACGGATTGGTACAGAAGATCCCTGAAGATCTCATTGACGAAGTCTTGAAAAACGGCAGGAGCATTGCAGAGCCCAAAGGGCATAACTAGGCACTCGTAGTGCCCGTCGCGGGAGTTGAATGCTGTTTTCCACTCATCCTTCTTACGAATGCGTATTAAATTGTAGGATCCTCTGAGATACAATTTGAAGAAGATCTTGGCACCCCGGATGCGATCAAACAGTTCTGTAATGAGAGGGAGGGGGGTAGCGGTTCTTGATGGTAATAGCATTCAAGCAACGGTAATCTATGCAGGGTCTTAAGGAGCCATCTTTCTATTTTACGAAAAGGAATCCAGCCCCCGTGAGAGAGGTGGACATCCTGATGAATCCTCTTAGAAGATTGTCAGAAACATACAGTGAAATAGCCTTTGTCTCCGGTAGGGAATGTGGATAGACTCTACCCTTAGGAATGGCCTTGCCGGGGCACCAGTTCGATGGGATAGTCCCACGCACGATGTGGAGGAAGACTCTCAGCGGCAGTTTTGTTGAACACATCAAGGAACTCCGAATATGATTCTGGAAGCATGACCTGGGAGTCAAGAGAGAGACAAGGTAGACGGGTGGGTGGGATGTACCTTAGCGAGACACCGGTTGAAACACAAATTACCCCAGGAGGAAACCTGGGCATGAAGCCAGTCAAATTGTGGTGAATGCGCCCTGAGCCAGGGTAACCCCAAGATAATAGAGTTAACGGACCGTGGAACGACCAGGAACCTGATCCACTCATGGTGAAGAACCCCTACCTGTAAATGAACTGGGCCGGTGATACAGGTGATGGAACCGTTGCTGACTCGGCTACCGTCAACTGCGGTAAGGACCAATGGTTGCGGCAAAAGAGAAAAGGGTATGTGAAGCTTGGACACCAGAGGGGCGGAGATGAAGTTCCCTGCGGGTCCAGAATCCACGAAGGCGGAGCATTCCAGAGAAGCATCCGTAGACTTGAGGGTGACTGGCATCAGGAAGTTGGTATCCTTAGGAAGGTGGAGAGTATGGAGACTGGATCCTAGGACAACCTCCCTTACATTGCCTAGGAGATGGAGTTTGCCGGCCTCTTAGGACAACAGGATAGTAGGTGACTCTAGTCCCCGCAATACAGACAAAGGCGGTTCCTAAGCCGACGTTCCCTTTCATCCCGAGACAAATGAGAGCGCCCAAGTTGCATAGGCTCTTCGGCTGGAGGGACTAGAGACTGAAAGCGAGGAACCAAACGAACAGGGCGACGGTCTTGGTCTCTTTAAGCAGAACGTTCCTGATGGCGGATGTCCACTTTAATGCTAAGAGATACCAGCGCGTCAAGTTTGGTGGGGAGATCTCGGGAGGCGAGGGCGTCCTTAATAGGGTCCGACAACCCTTGCCAGTAAGTAGCTGTCAGCGCCTCATCATTCCACCCCAGTTCAGAGGCAAAGGTACGGAATTGTACCGCGTATTGACCAGCCGAGAGGGAACCATGACGAAGGGCCAGAAGACTAGAAGCGGCAGAAGACACTCGGCCGGGCTCGACAAATACCTTGCAAAAGTTCTCGATAAAGGTGGCTGAGTTATGGAGAGATGCATCATTTCGCTCCCAAAGCTGGGAGGCCCAGGCCAGGGCTTGTCCAGTGAGGAGGGAAATAACGTAGACTATTTTGGCTCTTTCGGAAGAAAAATTCTCTGGTGCCAGTGCAAATTGGATCGAGAATTGGTTAAGAAACCCCCAACATCCCTTGGGATTACCGTCATATTTCTCTGGCGTGGGAATCTGTAGGGTCCTGGATGAAACGACATTCACACTAGGCAGAGAAGGAGAAGCCGGAACAGCTGCCTGAGGAAGATTCAGGGAATCCAGATGGGAAATCACTTCCTGTATGCACTGCAGGAGTTGAGGCTGGTTAGCTTCTTGCTGTTCCACTCGCTGCCCTAAATGGAGGTGGCGATCTCGAACAGAAGGTTCCCGGAGCCGTCAGTCATGACCAAAATAAACTGTCAGGCCGTGGCCTCTTGAGGAGAACGAGAGCTTGGCACTAACCAGTATTGGCGCTACTGAACTAACAGGTGCAGAGTCTAACGTACCCCTGGTATTCGCCAGGGACCCCCGCAAGGAGGTTTGGACTTCGCTGCACAGAAGGGTCAGACGGTCTGGGTCAAGCCAAATTGGGAATGCAAGGTACCAGGGAAAATCAAGATATTGGTCAAACAAGCCGAGGTCGCGGAGCAGAATGGGTCACACAGAACGAGGACTGGTCTAACAAGCTGGATCACAACGAGGAGACTGGAATACTAAGAACACTTCAGGAGTATGGAAACCGGGAACACCAGGAAAGGACCTGTTACTCTGGCACCCTAATGGCGCCAGAGTCAGGTTTAAATAGCCAGGGGCAGCACCTGATAGGAGAGCTTCCGGGGAGCGGCGGCCGAGGAGTAATCGCGTCCCGTTGCCTGACGGGGGCAGGGCGCATGCGCCCGACGGCTGAAGTCAGGAAGCCGCAGCGGGTCTGTTGCTAAGCAACAGACCGCTCGGCGGAAGTCGGGCGTCTGTCCCCGGCTGTCAGCGATCAGAAAGGACGGCGCCTGACATTTGGAGGCTTGTTCCTGTACGGACAATCTGGTAGAAATGTCTTGAACAATCTGAAATTGAGCCTGCAGTTGATTAGCCAACACTTGTGCAAGGGAAGGAGGAGTAGGATCCATGGGAGTAAATCCCAAGTATGTGGGCCGGTTATAATGTTAGGAACCCCTCCAGCCAGTACAGCAAAACCTGGAGTCTGCTCTGAAGTCTGGTGTTCACTGTTGCCCCTAGTGGTGGGGACAGACTTGGCTGCAGACAAACAGAGGGTCGTGAGATGTGTACTGTCCAAGGAGAACCCAGGAAGAGAATGATATGGCAGACAGCAGACAACGTATCCAAGGAACAAACCAAGGTCAGGAGTCACAGGCACAGGTTCTGAGTCCAGAGACAGGCGTAAGATCGGGATCACAAGCAGAGGTTCAAAATCCAGGTTCAAGCAATAGGTCGGGGTCAGAAGCAGAGGTTCAAGGTCCAGAAACAGGCAAAGGCCATACACAGTAGTTCAATCCAGAAGGCTTACACCAAATAGCACAGGAGCAGGTTAGCAGACAGGGAACTGGAAACTAAAACCGGCAGTGAAGCTCAGACCTCACTGCCTTAAATAGTACTGAGAGCCAATCAGGACAGAGGAGAGCAGGGCTGACAATCAGCCTCAGGAGGCTGCTAATTAATCACTAGCTAGAACTGGCATAAGTAATAACATAACCAGGAAGCATGTATAAATATATAAATGAACCAGTTTAAATCACATGAGCGCTCCCCCTGTAGTTGGAGGATGTCGCTACACCCTCCTGCATCTATGCAACAAGGATAATCCCAAAGAATAAAAACAGGGCATAGAAATTAGAGCACGCGCCCGTCTGCTAGATCACGCCAGGATGCAGCGTACCGCCGCGGCTCGTAACAGCACTCCATCATCAGCTAGGACCCTTCTGTCACCTACATCCCGACAGCTGCAATCTACTCCCACAACACTGTTCTCATCAATATCCTCAATAGCGATCGGAGTTATCCCTACATCCCACTTGGTAAGGCTCGATGACTCCTGCACTATAATTGATTTCTCTGAAGAATGTTTAAGCGTTAGTCCCACTGCTGCTGCTATTGCTGCTGTTGGGGGTGAATCTTCCTCCCATAAGAAGACCAAGAAAAAGAGCACTACTACTTTACAACAGTTAACTGTGAAACAATCTTTTGCTAGAGGAAGCAAATATGACAGCAGTCACCCAGTCGCCAAGCGGATCACAGACGCCATAGTTACTATCCTAGTGTTAGATATGCGTCCAATATCCAGAATAAACGCAGATGGTTTTTCACAGTTAATTGAGGTTTTGTGTCCCTGTTACAAATTTCCATCGCGACACCATTTTTCCCGTAAAGCTATCCCGCTACTATACCAAAAAGTTTGGAAAAATGTAGTAATTGCGCTCAAAAATGCCATTCTGTACACCTAACCACAGATATGTGGACAAGTGAAAGTGGGCAAACCAAAGACTATATGACTGTGACAGCCCACTGGGTTGGTCATGCGCCTACACCAGCAGGAACAGCAGCAGCATGTACACCACTATGTAAGATTTGTTGCAGGCAGGCTACTCTTTGTATCACCGGCTTCACTAACAGGCATACAGCTGATAATTTGTTATGAAAACTAAGGGATGTCATTGATACATGGCTTATACCACTTGCACTCTCCCCAGGATATGTCATTTCTGATAACGCCAACAATATAGTGCGAGCATTACAGCTGGGTGAATTCCATCACATTCCCTGTTTTGCTCACACAATAAACTTGGTGGTACAGAGCTTCCTGAAAAATAAATGTGAGGTGCAAGAGATGCTTTCGGTGGCCCATAAAATCTCGGGACATTTCCGGCATTCTGCCACAGCATGTAGGAGATTGCAGCAGCTCCAAGAACAATTTAACTTGCCCTGCCACCAACTTAAGCAAGAGGTCTTAACAAGGTGGAATTCCACCCTGTACATGCTTCAGAGGATGGAGAAACAGCGCAAAGCCATCTAAGCGTATTGCACAAGCCATGACATTGGGAAAGGAGGGGGTATGTATTTCTCTCTTGCACAGTGGGGAATCCTTTCAGTGCTGTGCAAGGTGCTGAAACCATTTGAAGTTGTGACGTGTAAATTGAGTTCAGACTCTGCTAGCTTGAGCCAAGTCATTCCCTTAATTCGACTATTGGAAAAGCAGCTTGACAAACTGAAGGAGGAGATGAAAGAAAGCAATTCCACAAAGTATGTTGGCCTTGTAAATCAAGTACTTAATTAGCTTCGCAATGATCCAAGAGTTATTAAAATCTTGAACTCAGATCACTACGTTTTGGTGACTGTGCTTGATCGTAGGTTTAAGACATACATTGATTCTTTGCTTCAAAATGACCGAGATGTGTACCTTTGCAAGGAGCTATTGGTCAGCATGTTGTCCTTGGCTTCACAACGTCTCCTCCTTCAGTTTCTCAAGCAGCTGCTGCTCGTAAAAAATTTAACTGTCCAAAGCGAAGCAGGGGGCAAACTACAACAGTTTGACATCTGGGGGTAAATGTATCAAAGTGCGAGTTTGCTAGCGTGTTTAAATCGCGGCAAATCACGGATAAACCCGTGAGTTTTGAAAAAAAAACATGAAATGTATCAAGCTGCGATTTTGACACTCATGTTCAAAATCGCTGGTCATCTCTGGCGATTTTGTGCAATGTAAACACTCCCGAGTTTAGCTAACTCTTCTGTGTTTGGCAAACTCTCCTGTGTTGTAACAGTGAGTTGTAAACACATCACTGTTACACTGACCTGTCATACAGCTGCCGGAGCTCTGGCAGCTGTCAAAATGGTAAAGAGCAGATAAAAGTTGAAAAAAAAAAGTGTGAGGTCCCTCCACTATTCATGCTTAACCCTAGTGCTGCCTGACTAGTGCTGGTCCCTTGAAAATCGGGGAAAAATTTTGCGTGGGGTCCCCCCGATTTTCACTTTACTCACTTTACTTAATTGCGTAAGCTGTAATACAGTAAATACAGCTTACGCAAGTAGCGTTGCGCATGCACAATGAGCTACGTTACTTGCGTAAGCTCCAGGTACAGTATTAGGTGATTCCCCTACTAGCGTGGGAAAATCACATATTACTGTAGTCATAGCTTACGCAATGTAAGTAAGTTCATTGCGGTTAGGACCTCCTAACTAGTAGGAGGTGTTTGCGTCGGGTAAAGACTTTTTTTATTTTTCTACAATTTAAGAACAAAGATTCGGGATCTTACAAATATGGGGCCCTCCTGGCCGAAGCAATGAAGATATTGGACAAGCCATCATTTTTGGAAGTATATTTTGCTGGGACTGGGGCAAGCACAGACTATTGGAAGAAGAAAGAAGACATCATTGGTGAGTATTTGGGGTGTTTTTATTTTTAATAAATAGATGTGGTTTTAATGAGGGTGGTTAGTGTATTTATTGTGGGGTTTTTATTTTTAACAAATATGGGTGGTATTTACAAGGGTGTTGTTATTTATTTAACTTTTTTTTGTGGTACTACAGGTCCCAGCAAGCCAGGGATGTCAGGGCATGTTGGCACTTGTGGTTCTCCAAGTGCCAACATGCCCTGGCTGCCGTGGGTATGCTGGTGCTTGTAGTTACACAAGCAGCAGCATGGCCACACTGTTTTTGGCAACCTGGCTGGCTGGGACTTGTAGTTCCACAAAACAAAATGGCGTCCGTTTTTTTTTTCCATACTTTTTCGCCGTATTACCTTACTACACACAGCCCAGGGGTAGTAGGAAAAGCCCTAGTGCTATCAGCACTGGGCTGGTTTTCTAGGGGGGGGGGGGCCCGCTCGTTTTTTTCGGCGGACCCCACTCTCTAGGGAATCCAGCCCAGCACTGAACAGTCTAGGGTTGGTTAGTCATTATGGCAGGGGGACCCCTGTCGCGTGTCCCCCTGCTATAGTGCCGCCAACCCTGGCTGGTTTGCCTTGTGCTGGTAAAGTGAAAATCTGGGGAGGCCCTATGCAAAATTTTCCCCCGATTTTCACGGGACCAGCACTAGTCAGGCAGCACTAGAGTTAAGCATGAATAGTGGGGGGACCTCACGCTTTTTTTTTCCAACTTTTATCTATTCTTTACCATTTTAACACTGAGAGGGCAGTGTAACAGTGATGTGTTTGTACAACACGCTGCTATCAAGCAGCGTGTTGTATCTGGCGTGTTTTGAAGCAAACTTTCCTGAGTTTGCTAACTCGCAGCTTCATACATTTGAGAGCTGTATAGCTGCAGTGGCAAACAGTCGGGAGTTTGATCTCTGGCGATTTTGCAAGTAGCGATTTTGACAGAAGCAGAATTTTGCAAGAAATCTCAGCTTCATACATCGGCGAGTTTCAACTCTCACGAGAAAATCGCTGGTGTTGGAAAATCGCACGTTGATACATTTACCCCCTGGGCTGGTTTGAAAGATTTTACCAAAACATGTGTGACCTTGCCCATAACTCAATCCAATCCTACTATTAACATGCAAAGGATGGTGGAGGATTATTTTCAAGAGGTAATTGATATGGAAATGTCAGATAGTCCCTTTCCTTCCTGGGAAGAAAAACAAGCCATTTTTAGCCCATGTACAAACTTGCTTTGCAATACCTAAGCTGCCCACCCTCCAGTGTGTACTCTGAAAGACTATTCAGCAGGGCCATCTTAACTACATTACCTGCCCCCGGGCAATGCAGTGCACCGGGGCCCCTAAATTTATATATATATATATATATATATATATATATATATATATATATATATATATATATATATATATATATATAGTGTGTGTGTGTATAAAAAAAATATATATGTATGTAGAAAAGAGTGATTTTTTATATATATATATATATATATATATATATATAAGTGTGTGTAAAAAAAGAAATTGTGTGTATGTGTATATATATATATATATATATATATATATATATATATAAAATCACTTTTTTTTACATATATATATATATATATATATATGTATATATATATATATATATATATATATATATATATATATATATATATATATATATATATAGTAACAGAAGGAGGCATTTAGCTGGCAATATACAGAGAAAGCAGGGAAGTAGAGTAAAACATTTGTGCAGTAATGCACCTAGATTGAATGTGAAGACTTATGTATGAAAAGCAATAGTTTAAGTTTGGTTAAACTTACATGATTTGAAATCCTTCCTCTCAGCAAACAGACAGGGCGTGTCTGTTAGTCCAAACAGAGCCAGGGATGGGCGTTTCCTTTTAAAGAGAAGGTGGGTGTGTCACCTGTCCATCAAGCTAAGGCTGGGGGAGGAGTATCAGGTATAAAAGCTTGTTTGTATCATTTGTGCACAGAGGCCATTGCTGGGGAAGCTGGCTGGTCTTGAGAGAGAGCTGGTCTATGTATAGCTAGCGTTTAGGGTCTCCATAATTGCTGTGACAGTATACGGTGTCAAATCCTTTACCATCCTGACAATAAAACTACATAAAAAGGAAGAATGCAATAGACTCAGGTCCTCAGAAAAACTAGTACTGCAGTGTGGATATAAAAATATTTATTAAAAACATATAATAATAAAATGAACTCATTAAACATATATAGACAGACCACCTTCTATATGGGAATATCAATAATAAATCTATAGGTGCACCTACAGAAGATTATATAATTTGAATACGGTTACAGATGCTCCCTCTCGAGGTGTAATGACCAATGTCTATTAATGAAATTGACTTCTTGTGACAGTGCTCACATAGATATAACTTTATAATATGTGGATTTAAAATCCAATAACGACTCTGATGAAGTGGTTTGCTACCACGAAACGCGTAAGATAGACATCCTTGTCTAAACTTTTTTGCCACTCATACACTATCTTTGTGGACAGATAGCTTACTCACTGGCTAGGATCGAAACTCCCCTCTTAGCATCTCGTTATTGGATTTTAAATCGGAAGCCCGGGAACAACACTGCTGGCGCAGGGGGCTGCAAATATACTCTGTAAGCTGACAGGAGTCCACGAGAACTAACTCTGTATTCAATATACAGATGAATGTATAAACGGGTATCTCTACTGGAGAGTTGCTTCTGCCGGAGCAGCATTATTCAGCACTTGTACACGGAGGAGCAAGTACAGATTGAAATACTCATTCCGGGTAAATATAGCAGCATGCTTCTAACTTGTTTATACTGACGGCTAAATCATAGACTGGATGATACATCCTAATTACTACAGGATTCTGTTAAGAATATATCATATTATTACCCGTGGACTGCCTCCATTTCCATACTAGAATATCTGCTACACTGTCTCTATTGCTGTACAACAGTGTTTATATTTGCATATTGAACTACTACTACACTTAGATGGGAGTTTCAGCCTTGGAGTATGAGGAATCAAAGCATGCTATATTATGATCATGGAATAATCTGAAGTCCGTTTAGCTACCTCTGGATCGTATTAGTTTTGACTACCATACATCTATGCGAATTGCTATACTCATATTATAAAGTTATATCTATGTGAGCACTGCCACAAGAAGTCACTTTCATTAATAGACATTGGTCATTACACCTCGAGAGGGAGCTTCTGTAACCGTATTCAAATTATATAATCTTCTGTAGGTGCACCTATAGATTTATTATTGATATTCCCATATAGAAGGTGGTCTGTCTATATATGTTTAATGAGTGCATTTTATTATTATATGTTTTTAATAAATATTTTTATATCCACACTGCAGTACTAGTTTTTCTGAGGACCTGAGTCTATTGCATTGTTTGGTTTTGATATATATTTGTGTACGGGGACGCAGACCCCGGGCAATAGTTCTCTGGTCCACTTCATAATCATACGCCAAAAAACACCTTGTTGATTTATAAAAAGGAAGAAGTTGTTCGCGTGTGCTTCTGCAGTAGCGGGCTCTTGCCGCAAGTGGTGTCTGGAGTGGGATACTCTGGGAAGCAAGTTTCCACTACCCAACCCGCGCAGACGTCAACATGGAGGATGTACTGAAAACCCTCGTGAATGTGGCCGCTGCGCAGCAACAGCAGCAAGCTCAGATGCTACGAGTTGCCGAGGCACATGGTGGAAAACACAAGGCTCTTAAGGGAAGAGTTAAGCCAGATGAGGCATGACAGAAATGAACCATCTGGTCTGGTTCTCCAGAAAATGTTGCCAGGTGATGACATAGAAGCATATCTGGTGTCCTTTGAGAGACTTGCAAAAAGGGCAAAATGGCCTCCTAAAGATTGGGCTGAGAGGCTGGCGCCATATCTGACTGGTGAAGCTCAGCGAGCTTATATGGATCTAGATGAGGACCGGGCCTCTGATTATTTGTGCCTAAAGTCTGAGATATTGACCCGCATTGGAGTTTCCGGGCCAGGCCGAGCCCAGCGCTATCACCAATGGTGCTATGATAAAGAAAAACCGGTCAGAGCGCAAGTGGCTGAGCTTTCTAAAATTTTAAAGAAATGGCTGCAGCCTGAGCAGAATTCACCTTCTCGGATTATTGAAGTTCTGGCGATAGATAACTGCATCCGGGGGCTGAACCGCGACTTGCAAAGGTGGGTGCTGCAATCAGACCCACAAACCTATGAAGAGCTTGCCACCGTGGTAGAAAGGTTTTGTGCGTTACAGCAAATGACTAAAGAACCTGCATTTGTGCCAAAGCCACTGCCATGCCAAAAGCCAGGTTTGACACTCCTTGCTACAGGGCCCAATGGCAAAACTGTTACGGACAGAGGGCCAGGTGCAAAGCTGTCTAATCTGAAATGTTTTGAATGTGGTGAGCCAGGCCACTTTAAGGCAGAGTGTCCTAAACTACAGGAACCCATGGACTGTCCCGTGGCACATATTGAGCCTGCATTTCCAAGCTGTTTTACCTTGAGTCCCATATCAGGAAGTCCTTGTTTTTTCCGGGTGTCTGTGCTAATCAACCAAAACCTTGTTCTGGCCTTGGTTGACTCGGGGAGTTAACTCTCATTGGTTTCCAGCTCTGCCTTACCCGAAACCATAACTTCTCGGTTGCCCAAGGTGAAAGTTCTTTGCGTACATGGCACGACAGAGGAGTATGAAAGAACAATACTACCAGTCACACTCAAAGACAAAACTGTTATGGTGGTAGCTGCCATAGCACCTAAACTCCCATATCCACTCATTTTGGGGCAAGACTTCCCACTGTTTAATGATGTCCTCGGTGAGCGAATGCGGCCGGACATGCCGGCAACTGATGCAACGGTCGAAAGCCCGGTCTTAAAGGAACCGCCTAAGAATCCACAACATCTGGACATCGAACTTTGGGAACCGGCAAACCAGAATGCCAACCTGGGAGTCACAGCAGGAGTTCTACAAAAGCATCCACCTGCGGGGAAACATGGACAGTCCAAACTAGAATTGCTCGGTGATGTCGCAGATGAGCCCACCCCGCCTGTCAGTGAGGATACGGACTGGTCCGCAAAACCATTTTTGTTTCCTCTGCAGGACTTTGCTCGAGACCAACTTAATGATGCCACTTTGGAACATGCCTTTAAAAGTGTGACTGACGTAAATGGGGTAGCGAAATCCGCCCAGCCTCCAGAAGGTATACCATATTTTATTGTTAAAAACAATTTCCTGTATAGAGTTGCTGTACTGTACAGGGGGAAAAAGTAGAACAATTAATGGTTCCTCAGGTCCATGTACCCCTAGTATTAAAAGCAGCACATACACATGTCTATGGGGGACACCTAGGGGAGGATAAAACACGGGAACGAGTTCTGCTTAGGTTTTACTGGCCCGGTGTACACATGGCAGTGAAAAAGTATTGCCGGTCCTGTCCCATTTGTCAGAGAACCTGTCCCAAACCCATGTACAGGGCACCTCTCATTCCAATACCAATAGTACAAGTTCCCTTTGAACGGATAGCTATGGACCTTGTGGGGCCACTGGAAAAATCCACACGTGGGCACCAATATATACTAGTGGCGCTTGACTATGCAACCAGGTATCCAGAGGCAATTTCCCTACGAAACATAAAGTCCAGCACCATAGCTAAGGAACTTGTATTGATGTTTACACGCTTGGGAATACCCAAAGAAATTCTCACAGATCAGGGTACTCCATTCATGTCTAAACTGATGAAGGACATGTGCCAGTTGCTAGGGGTTATGGCGCTTCACACCTCTGTATACCATCCACAAACAGATGGCTTGGTGGAACGCTTTAACCGCACATTAAAGCACATGCTCAGGAAAGCAGTGGCTCAAGAGGAAAAAAGATTGGGACACTCTTATTCCCTATTTTATGTTTGCCATCCGTGAGGTACCTCAAGCTTCAACAGGGTTTAGTCCCTTTGAGTTATTGTTTGGGAGACAGCCCAGGGATATCTTGGATATGTTAAAAGAAGAGTGAGAGCAGCAAGGTCCCAGGGAGCCAAATCTGGTACAATTTGTGTCCCAAATGTATAAGAGGCTAGGAAAGATAGGGCCCATTGTGCAGCAACGTGTAAAAGAGGCTCAGGAACGACAGAGAAAAAGTTATGATAATTAGTGCTGTTGTTCGATCTTTCAAGCCTGGGGACAAGGTCCTAGTCCTGGTTCCCACCCAGGAAAGCAAACTTTTCGCCCATTGGCAGGGTCCATATGAAGTTCTAGAGGCTGTCGGTCCTGTCAATTACAGAGTCCGCCAGTTAGGTAGGAGAAGGGAGGAGCAAATATATCATGTTAACCTCCTTAAACCTTGGCATGATGAGGAAACCTCTCCTCAGGTAGTGAGTACTGCCGTTGAAAAGTGTGAAGTGCCCATAGAGCCAGCTTTGTCCATTCAGCAGAGACAACAGACTGAAGAAATGATTCGCCGGAACAGGGATGTCTTCTCTTCCATTCCTGGGCGCACTACCTTAATCGAACACGACATTGTCACTGCGCCAGGAGTCATTGTAAAGCAGAAGCCGTATCGTATTCCAGAAGCCAGACGGGTGGACGTGAGAAAGGAGGTCGAGAAGATGCTCCAGTTAGATGTGATTGAAGTGTCCACTAGTGAGTGGAATAGTCCCATTGTGCTTGTCCCGAAACCCAATGGGACAATTAGGTTCTGCAATGACTTTAGGCGCCTAAACAGTATGTCGCAGTTTGATGCCTATCCGATGCCACGTTTGGGTGAACTAGTGGAAAATCTTGCTGGTAGCAATTAATTTACAACCCTTGATCTAACAAAGGGTTATTGGCAAATTCCCCTGACTTCCACGGCCAAGCCAAAGACTGCATTTTCCACCCCTGATGGTCTCTATCAATATAAAGTCCTACCCATTGGGTTGCATGGGGCACCTGCCACCTTCCAAAGGGCCATGAATAAATTGCTACGACCTCACACAGCTTATCCAGCCTCTTTCTTGGACGATATAGTGATTTATACCCCTGACTGGGGATCACATTTAGCCAAAGTTGAGGCGGTCTTTGCTTCATTAAGATCAGCAGGGTTAACAGCTAACCCAGAGAAATGTGCCATAGCCATGAGAGTAGCCAAATATTTGGGGTACATTGTTGGTCGAGGGCATGTAAAACCCCATTTAGACAAAGTGGAGGCAGACAAATATTGGGCAAGACCAGAAAAAAAGTCGCAGTTAAGAACCTTTTTAGGCTTAGTAGGTTACTACAGGCGGTTTATAAGCAACTTCGCCACTAGAGCTGCTCTACTTACGGACATGTTAAAGAAAAGTTGTCCAGATAGATTAACCTGGTCTGACTCTGCAGAAACCGCCTGGTCTGATCTTCGGTTAGCTCTTTGTTCCTCTCCAGTTCTACAAGCACCAGATTTTACCGGGAGGTTCTTCCTTCAAACGGATGCTTCTGGTGTTGGCTTAGGTGCAGTCTTGTCACAGGAGAAGAATGGAGTAGAAAATCCTGTCCTCTACCTAAGCCGTAAGTTGCTTCCAAGGGAACAAAAATATGCCACTGTGGAGAAAGAATGTCTCGTCATAAAATGGGCTACAGAAGCTCTGCGCTATTATCTCCTAGGCAGAGAATTCACGTTAATAACAGACCATGCACCATTAAGATGGATGCAGAACATCCGGGAGGTAAATACCAAGGTAACCCGCTGGTTCTTGACACTGCAACCTTTCAAGTTTTCAGTAGTACATAGACCTGGGAGTCTACACAAAAATGCAGATGCGTTGTCACGAAAATATGCGCTCCTCGCGAAGTCCACGTCCCCCTACTTGGAGACGCTAGGGGGAGGGATATGTAACAAAAGGAGGCATTTAGCTGGCAATATGCAGAAAAGGCAGGGAAGTAGAGTAAAACATTTGTGCAGTAATGCACCTAGATTGAATGTGAAGACTTATGTATGAAAAGCAATAGCTTAAGTTTGGTTAAACTTACATGATTTGAAATCCTTCCTCTCAGCAAACAGACAGGGCGTGTCTATTAGTCCAAACAGAGCCAGGAATGGGCGTTTCCTTTTAAAGAGAAGGTGGGTGTGTCACCTGTCCATCAAACTAAGGCTGGGGGAGGAGTATCAGGTATAAAAGCTTGTTTGTATCATTTGTGCACCGAGGCCAACGCTGGGGAAGCTGACTGGTCTTAAGAGAGAGCTGGTCTATGTATAGCTAGCGTTTAGGGTCTTCATAATTGCTGTGACAGTATACGGTGTTAAAACATTTACCATCCTGACAATAAAACTACATAAAAAGGAAGAATGCAATAGACTCAGGTCCTCAGAAAAACTAGTACTGCAGTGTGGTTATAAAAATATTTATTAAAAACATATAATAATAAAATGAACTCATTAAACATATATAGACAGACCACCTTCTATATGGGAATATCAATAATAAATCTATAGGTGCACCTACAGAAGATTATATAATTTGAATACGGTTACAGATGCTCCCTCTCGAGGTGTAATGACCAATGTCTATTAATGAAATTGACTTCTTGTGACAGTGCTCACATAGATATAACTTTATAATATGTGGATTTAAAATCCAATAACGACTCTGATGAAGTGGTTTGCTACCACGAAACGCGTAAGTTAGACATCCTTGTCTAAACTTTTTTACCACTCATACACTATCTTTGTGGACAGATAGCTTACTCACTGGCTAGGATCGAAACTCCCCTCTTAGCATCTCGTTATTGGATTTTAAATCGGAAGCCCGGGAACAACACTGCTGGCGCAGGGGGCTGCAAATATACTCTGTAAGCTGACAGGAGTCCACGAGAACTAACTCTGTATTCAATATACAGATGAATGTATAAACGGGTATCTCTACTGGAGAGTTGCTTCTGCCGGAGCAGCATTATTCAGCACTTGTACACGGAGGAGCAAGTAAAGATTGAAATACTCCTTCTGGGTAAATATAGCAGCATGCTTCTAACTTGTTTATACTGACGGCTAAATCATAGACTGGATGATACATCCTAATTACTACAGGATTCTGGTAAGAATATATCATATTATTACCCGTGGACTGCCTCCATTTCCATACTAGAATATCTGCTACACTGTCTCTATTGCTGTACAACAGTGTTTATATTTGCATATTGAACTACTACTACACTTAGATGGGAGTTTCAGCCTTGGAGTATGAGGAATCAAAGCATGCTATATTATGATCATGGAATAATCTGAAGTCCGTTTAGCTACCTCTGGATCGTATTAGTTTTGACTACCATACATCTATGCGAATTGCTATACGCATATTATAAAGTTATATCTACGTAAGCACTGCCACAAGAAGTCAATTTCATTAATAGACATTGGTCATTACACCTCGAGAGGGAGCATCTGTAACCGTATTCAAATTATATAATCTTCTGTAGGTGCACCTATAGATTTATTATTGATATTCCCATATAGAAGGTGGTCTGTCTATATATGTTTAATGAGTGCATTTTATTAATATATGTTTTTAATAAATATTTTTATATCCACACTGCAGTACTAGTTTTTCTGAGGATCTGAGTCTATTGCAATGTTTGGTTTTGATATATATTTGTGAAAGGGGACGCAGACCCCGGGCAATAGTTCTCTGGTCCACTTCATAATCATACGCCAAAAAACACCTTGTTGTTTTATAAAAAGGAAGAAGTTGTTCGCGTGTGCTTCTGCAGTAGCGGGCTCTTGCCGCAAGTGGTGTCTGGAGTGGGATACTCTGGGAAGCAAGTTTCCGCTACCCAACCCGCGCAGACGTCAACATGGAGGATGTACTGAAAACCCTCGTGAATGTGGCCGCTGCGCAGCAACAGCAGCAAGCTCAGATGCTACTAGTTGCCGAGGCACAGGTGGAAAACACTAGGCTCTTAAGGGAAGAGTTAAGCCAGGTGAGGCATGACAGAAATGAACCATCTGGTCTGGTTCTCCAGAAAATGTTGCCAGGTGATGACATAGAAGCATATCTGGTGTCCTTTGAGAGACTTGCAAAAAGGGCAAAATGGCCTCCTAAAGATTGGGCTGAGAGGCTGGCGCCATATCTGACTGGTGAAGCTCAGCGAGCTTATATGGATCTAGATGAGGACCGGGCCTCTGATTATTTGTGCCTAAAGTCTGAGATATTGACCCGCATTGGAGTTTCCGGGCCAGGCCGAGCCCAGCGCTATCACCAATGGTGCTATGATAAAGAAAAACCGGTCAGAGCGCAAGTGGCTGAGCTTTCTAAAATTTTAAAGAAATGGCTGCAGCCTGAGCAGAATTCACCTTCTCGGATTATTGAAGTTCTGGCGATAGATCACTGCATCCGGGGGCTGAACCGCGACTTGCAAAGGTGGGTGCTGCAATCAGACCCACAAACTTATGAACGCTTGCCACCGTGGTAGAAAGGTTTTGTGCGTTACAGCAAATGACTAAAGAACCTGCATTTGTGCCAAAGCCACTGCCATGCCAAAAGCCAGGTTTGACACTCCTTGCTACAGGGCCCAATGGCAAAACTGTTACGGACAGAGGGCCAGGTGCAAAGCTGTCTAATCTGAAATGTTTTGAATGTGGTGAGCCAGGCCACTTTAAGGCAGAGTGTCCTAAACTACAGGAACCCATGGACTGTCCCGTGGCACATATTGAGCCTGCATTTCCAAGCTGTTTTACCTTGAGTCCCATATCAGGAAGTCCTTGTTTTTTCCGGGTGACTGTGCTAATCAACCAAAACCTTGTTCTGGCTTTGGTTGACTCGGGGAGTTAACTCTCATTGGTTTCCAGCTCTGCCTTACCCGAAACCATAACTTCTCGGTTGCCCAAGGTGAAAGTTCTTTGCGTACATGGCACGACAGAGGAGTATGAAAGAACAATACTACCAGTCACACTCAAAGACAAAACTGTTATGGTGGTAGCTGCCATAGCACCTAAACTCCCATATCCACTCATTTTGGGGCAAGACTTCCCACTGTTTAATGATGTCCTCGGTGAGCGAATGCGGCCGGACATGCCGGCAACTGATGCAACGGTCGAAAGCCCGGTCTTAAAGGAACCGCCTAAGAATCCACAACATCTGGACATCGAACTTTGGGAACCGGCAAACCAGAATGCCAACCTGGGAGTCACAGCAGGAGTTCTACAAAAGCATCCACCTGCGGGGAAACATGGACAGTCCAAACTAGCATTGCTCGGTGATGTCGCAGATGAGCCCACCCCGCCTGTCAGTGAGGATACGGACTGGTCCGCAAAACCATTTTTGTTTCCTCTGCAGGACTTTGCTCGAGACCAACTTAATGATGCCACTTTGGAACATGCCTTTAAAAGTGTGACTGACGTAAATGGGGTAGCGAAAGCCGCCCAGCCTCCAGAAGGTATACCATATTTTATTGTTAAAAACAATTTCCTGTATAGAGTTGCTGTACTGTACAGGGGGAAAAAGTAGAACAATTAATGGTTCCTCAGGTCCATGTACCCCTAGTATTAAAAGCAGCACATACACATGTCTGTGGGGGACACCTAGGGGAGGATAAAACACGGGAACGAGTTCTGCTTAGGTTTTACTGGCCCGGTGTACACATGGCAGTGAAAAAGTATTGCCGGTCCTGTCCCATTTGTCAGAGAACCTGTCCCAAACCCATGTACAGGGCACCTCTCATTCCAATACCAATAGTACAAGTTCCCTTTGAACGGATAGCTATGGACCTTGTGGGGCCACTGGAAAAATCCACACGTGGGCACCAATATATACTAGTGGCGCTTGACTATGCAACCAGGTATCCAGAGGCAATTTCCCTACGAAACATAAAGTCCAGCACCATAGCTAAGGAACTTGTATTGATGTTTACACGCTTGGGAATACCCAAAGAAATTCTCACAGATCAGGGTACTCCATTCATGTCTAAACTGATGAAGGACATGTGCCAGTTGCTAGGGGTTATGGCGCTTCACACCTCTGTATACCATCCACAAACAGATGGCTTGGTGGAACGCTTTAACCGCACATTAAAGCACATGCTCAAGAAAACAGTGGCTCAAGAGGAAAAAAGATTGGGACACTCTTATTCCCTATTTTATGTTTGCCATCCGTGAGGTACCTCAAGCTTCAACAGGGTTTAGTCCCTTTGAGTTATTGTTTGGGAGACAGCCCAGGGATATCTTGGATATGTTAAAAGAAGAGTGAGAGCAGCAAGGTCCCAGTGAGCCAAATCTGGTACAATTTGTGTCCCAAATGTATAAGAGGCTAGGAAAGATAGGGCCCATTGTGCAGCAACGTGTAAAAGAGGCTCAGGAACGACAGAGAAAAAGTTATGATAATTAGTGCTGTTGTTCGATCTTTCAAGCCTGGGGACAAGGTCCTAGTCCTGGTTCCCACCCAGGAAAGCAAACTTTTCGCCCATTGGCAGGGTCCATATGAAGTTCTAGAGGCTGTCGGTCCTGTCAATTACAGAGTCCGCCAGTTAGGTAGGAGAAGGGAGGAGCAAATATATCATGTTAACCTCCTTAAACCTTGGCATGATGAGGAAACCTCTCCTCAGGTAGTGAGTACTGCCGTTGAAAAGTGTGAAGTGCCCATAGAGCCAGCTTTGTCCATTCAGCAGAGACAACAGACTGAAGAAATGATTCGCCGGAACAGGGATGTCTTCTCTTCCATTCCTGGGCGCACTACCTTAATCGAACACGACATTGTCACTGCGCCAGGAGTCATTGTAAAGCAGAAGCCGTATCGTATTCCAGAAGCCAGACGGGTGGACGTGAGAAAGGAGGTCGAGAAGATGCTCCAGTTAGATGTGATTGAAGTGTCCACTAGTGAGTGGAATAGTCCCATTGTGCTTGTCCCGAAACCCAATGGGACAATTAGGTTCTGCAATGACTTTAGGCGCCTAAACAGTATGTCGCAGTTTGATGCCTATCCGATGCCACGTTTGGGTGAACTAGTGGAAAATCTTGCTGGTAGCAATTAATTTACAACCCTTGATCTAACAAAGGGTTATTGGCAAATTCCCCTGACTTCCACGGCCAAGCCAAAGACTGCATTTTCCACCCCTGATGGTCTCTATCAATATAAAGTCCTACCCATTGGGTTGCATGGGGCACCTGCCACCTTCCAAAGGGCCATGAATAAATTGCTACGACCTCACACAGCTTATCCAGCCTCTTTCTTGGACGATATAGTGATTTATACCCCTGACTGGGGATCACATTTAGCCAAAGTTGAGGCGGTCTTTGCTTCATTAAGATCAGCAGGGTTAACAGCTAACCCAGAGAAATGTGCCATAGCCATGAGAGTAGCCAAATATTTGGGGTACATTGTTGGTCGAGGGCATGTAAAACCCCATTTAGACAAAGTGGAGGCAGACAAATATTGGGCAAGACCAGAAAAAAAGTCGCAGTTAAGAACCTTTTTAGGCTTAGTAGGTTACTACAGGCGGTTTATAAGCAACTTCGCCACTAGAGCTGCTCTACTTACGGACATGTTAAAGAAAAGTTGTCCAGATAGATTAACCTGGTCTGACTCTGCAGAAACCGCCTGGTCTGATCTTCGGTTAGCTCTTTGTTCCTCTCCAGTTCTACAAGCACCAGATTTTACCGGGAGGTTCTTCCTTCAAACGGATGCTTCTGGTGTTGGCTTAGGTGCAGTCTTGTCACAGGAGAAGAATGGAGTAGAAAATCCTGTCCTCTACCTAAGCCGTAAGTTGCTTCCAAGGGAACAAAAATATGCCACTGTGGAGAAAGAATGTCTCGTCATAAAATGGGCTACAGAAGCTCTGCGCTATTATCTCCTAGGCAGAGAATTCACGTTAATAACAGACCATGCACCATTAAGATGGATGCAGAACATCCGGGAGGTAAATACCAAGGTAACCCGCTGGTTCTTGGCACTGCAACCTTTCAAGTTTTCAGTAGTACATAGACCTGGGAGTCTACACAAAAATGCAGATGCGTTGTCACGAAAATATGTGCTCCTCGCGAAGTCCACGTCCCCCTACTTGGAGACGCTAGGGGGAGGGATATGTAACAAAAGGAGGCATTTAGCTGGCAATATGCAGAAAAGGCAGGGAAGTAGAGTAAAACATTTGTGCAGTAATGCACCTAGATTGAATGTGAAGACTTATGTATGAAAAGCAATAGCTTAAGTTTGGTTAAACTTACATGATTTGAAATCCTTCCTCTCAGCAAACAGACAGGGCGTGTCTATTAGTCCAAACAGAGCCAGGAATGAGCGTTTCCTTTTAAAGAGAAGGTGGGTGTGTCACCTGTCCATCAAACTAAGGCTGGGGGAGGAGTATCAGGTATAAAAGCTTGTTTGTATCATTTGTGCACCGAGGCCAACGCTGGGGAAGCTGACTGGTCTTAAGAGAGAGCTGGTCTATGTATAGCTAGCGTTTAGGGTCTTCATAATTGCTGTGACAGTATACGGTGTTAAAACATTTACCATCCTGACAATAAAACTACATAAAAAGGAAGAATGCAATAGACTCAGGTCCTCAGAAAAACTAGTACTGCAGTGTGGATATAAAAATATTTATTAAAAACATATAATAATAAAATAAACTCATTAAACATATATAGACAGACCACCTTCTATATGGGAATATCAATAATAAATCTATAGGTGCACCTACAGAAGATTATATAATTTGAATACGGTTACAGATGCTCCCTCTCGAGGTGTAATGACCAATGTCTATTAATGAAATTGACTTCTTGTGACAGTGCTCACATAGATATAACTTTATAATATGTGGATTTAAAATCCAATAACGACTCTGATGAAGTGGTTTGCTACCACGAAACGCGTAAGATAGACATCCTTGTCTAAACTTTTTTACCACTCATACACTATCTTTGTGGACAGATAGCTTACTCACTGGCTAGGATCGAAACTCCCCTCTTAGCATCTCGTTATTGGATTTTAAATCGGAAGCCCGGGAACAACACTGCTGGCGCAGGGGGCTGCAAATATACTCTGTAAGCTGACAGGAGTCCACGAGAACTAACTCTGTATTCAATATACAGATGAATGTATAAACGGGTATCTCTACTGGAGAGTTGCTTCTGCCGGAGCAGCATTATTCAGCACTTGTACACGGAGGAGCAAGTACAGATTGAAATACTCCTTCTGGGTAAATATAGCAGCATGCTTCTAACTTGTTTATACTGACGGCTAAATCATAGACTGGATGATACATCCTAATTACTACAGGATTCTGGTAAGAATATATCATATTATTACCCGTGGACTGCCTCCATTTCCATACTAGAATATCTGCTACACTGTCTCTATTGCTGTACAACAGTGTTTATATTTGCATATTGAACTACTACTACACTTAGATGGGAGTTTCAGCCTTGGAGTATGAGGAATCAAAGCATGCTATATTATGATCATGGAATAATCTGAAGTCCGTTTAGCTACCTCTGGATCGTATTAGTTTTGACTACCATACATCTATGCGAATTGCTATACGCATATTATAAAGTTATATCTACGTAAGCACTGCCACAAGAAGTCAATTTCATTAATAGACATTGGTCATTACACCTCGAGAGGGAGCATCTGTAACCGTATTCAAATTATATAATCTTCTGTAGGTGCACCTATAGATTTATTATTGATATTCCCATATAGAAGGTGGTCTGTCTATATATGTTTAATGAGTGCATTTTATTAATATATGTTTTTAATAAATATTTTTATATCCACACTGCAGTACTAGTTTTTCTGAGGATCTGAGTCTATTGCAATGTTTGGTTTTGATATATATTTGTGAAAGGGGACGCAGACCCCGGGCAATAGTTCTCTGGTCCACTTCATAATCATACGCCAAAAAACACCTTGTTGTTTTATAAAAAGGAAGAAGTTGTTCGCGTGTGCTTCTGCAGTAGCGGGCTCTTGCCGCAAGTGGTGTCTGGAGTGGGATACTCTGGGAAGCAAGTTTCCGCTACCCAACCCGCGCAGACGTCAACATGGAGGATGTACTGAAAACCCTCGTGAATGTGGCCGCTGCGCAGCAACAGCAGCAAGCTCAGATGCTACGAGTTGCCGAGGCACAGGTGGAAAACACAAGGCTCTTAAGGGAAGAGTTAAGCCAGGTGAGGCATGACAGAAATTAACCATCTGGTATGGTTCTCCAGAAAATGTTGCCAGGTGATGACATAGAAGCATATCTGGTGTCCTTTGAGAGACTTGCAAAAAGGGCAAAATGGCCTCCTAAAGATTGGGCTGAGAGGCTGGCGCCATATCTGACTGGTGAAGCTCAGCGAGCTTATATGGATCTAGATGAGGACCGGGCCTCTGATTATTTGTGCCTAAAGTCTGAGATATTGACCCGCATTGGAGTTTCCGGGCCAGGCCGAGCCCAGCGCTATCACCAATGGTGCTATGATAAAGAAAAACCGGTCAGAGCGCAAGTGGCTGAGCTTTCTAAAATTTTAAAGAAATGGCTGCAGCTTGAGCAGAATTCACCTTCTCGGATTATTGAAGTTCTGGCGATAGATCACTGCATCCGGGGGCTGAACCGCGACTTGCAAAGGTGGGTGCAGCAATCAGACCCACAAACTTATGAAGAGCTTGCCACCGTGGTAGAAAGGTTTTGTGCGTTACAGCAAATGACTAAAGAACCTGCATTTGTGCCAAAGCCACTGCCATGCCAAAAGCCAGGTTTGACACTCCTTGCTACAGGGCTCAATGGCAAAACTGTTACGGACAGAGGGCCAGGTGCAAAGCTGTCTAATCTGAAATGTTTTGAATGTGGTGAGCCAGGCCACTTTAAGGCAGAGTGTCCTAAACTACAGGAACCCATGGACTGTCCCGTGGCACATATTGAGCCTGCATTTCCAAGCTGTTTTACCTTGAGTCCCATATCAGGAAGTCCTTGTTTTTTCCGGGTGACTGTGCTAATCAACCAAAACCTTGTTCTGGCCTTGGTTGACTCGGGGAGTTAACTCTCATTGGTTTCCAGCTCTGCCTTACCCGAAACCATAACTTCTCGGCTGCCCAAGGTGAAAGTTCTTTGCGTACATGGCACGACAGAGGAGTATGAAAGAACAATACTACCAGTCACACTCAAAGACAAAACTGTTATGGTGGTAGCTGCCATAGCACCTAAACTCCCATATCCACTCATTTTGGGGCAAGACTTCCCACTGTTTAATGATGTCCTCGGTGAGCGAATGCGGCCGGACATGCCGGCAACTGATGCAACGGTCGAAAGCCCGGTCTTAAAGGAACCGCCTAAGAATCCACAACATCTGGACATCGAACTTTGGGAACCGGCAAACCAGAATGCCAACCTGGGAGTCACAGCAGGAGTTCTACAAAAGCATCCACCTGCGGGGAAACATGGACAGTCCAAACTAGCATTGCTCGGTGATGTCGCAGATGAGCCCACCCCGCCTGTCAGTGAGGATACGGACTGGTCCGCAAAACCATTTTTGTTTCCTCTGCAGGACTTTGCTCGAGACCAACTTAATGATGCCACTTTGGAACATGCCTTTAAAAGTGTGACTGACGTAAATGGGGTAGCGAAAGCCGCCCAGCCTCCAGAAGGTATACCATATTTTATTGTTAAAAACAATTTCCTGTATAGAGTTGCTGTACTGTACAGGGGGAAAAAGTAGAACAATTAATGGTTCCTCAGGTCCATGTACCCCTAGTATTAAAAGCAGCACATACACATGTCTGTGGGGGACACCTAGGGGAGGATAAAACACGGGAACGAGTTCTGCTTAGGTTTTACTGGCCCGGTGTACACATGGCAGTGAAAAAGTATTGCCGGTCCTGTCCCATTTGTCAGAGAACCTGTCCCAAACCCATGTACAGGGCACCTCTCATTCCAATACCAATAGTACAAGTTCCCTTTGAACGGATAGCTATGGACCTTGTGGGGCCACTGGAAAAATCCACACGTGGGCACCAATATATACTAGTGGCGCTTGACTATGCAACCAGGTATCCAGAGGCAATTTCCCTACGAAACATAAAGTCCAGCACCATAGCTAAGGAACTTGTATTGATGTTTACACGCTTGGGAATACCCAAAGAAATTCTCACAGATCAGGGTACTCCATTCATGTCTAAACTGATGAAGGACATGTGCCAGTTGCTAGGGGTTACGGCGCTTCACACCTCTGTATACCATCCACAAACAGATGGCTTGGTGGAACGCTTTAACCGCACATTAAAGCACATGCTCAGGAAAGCAGTGGCTCAAGAGGAAAAAAGATTGGGACACTCTTATTCCCTATTTTATGTTTGCCATCCATGAGATACCTCAAGCTTCAACAGGGTTTAGTCCCTTTGAGTTATTGTTTGGGAGACAGCCCAGGGATATCTTGGATATGTTAAAAGAAGAATGAGAGCAGCAAGGTCCCAGGGAGCCAAATCTGGTACAATTTGTGTCCCAAATGTATAAGAGGCTAGGAAAGATAGGGCCCATTGTGCAGCAACGTGTAAAAGAGGCTCAGGAACGACAGAGAAAAAGTTATGATAATTAGTGCTGTTGTTCGATCTTTCAAGCCTGGGGACAAGGTCCTAGTCCTGGTTCCCACCCAGGAAAGCAAACTTTTCCCCCATTGGCAGGGTCCATATGAAGTTCTAGAGGCTGTCGGTCCTGTCAATTACAGAGTCCGCCAGTTAGGTAGGAGAAGGGAGGAGCAAATATATCATGTTAACCTCCTTAAACCTTGGCATGATGAGGAAACCTCTCCTCAGGTAGTGAGTACTGCCGTTGAAAAGTGTGAAGTGCCCATAGAGCCAGCTTTGTCCATTCAGCAGAGACAACAGACTGAAGAAATGATTCGCCGGAACAGGGATGTCTTCTCTTCCATTCCTGGGCGCACTACCTTAATCGAACACGACATTGTCACTGCGCCAGGAGTCATTGTAAAGCAGAAGCCGTATCGTATTCCAGAAGCCAGACAGGTGGACGTGAGAAAGGAGGTCGAGAAGATGCTCCAGTTAGATGTGATTGAAGTGTCCACTAGTGAGTGGAATAGTCCCATTGTGCTTGTCCCGAAACCCAATGGGACAATTAGGTTCTGCAATGACTTTAGGCGCCTAAACAGTATGTCGCAGTTTGATGCCTATCCGATGCCACGTTTGGGTGAACTAGTGGAAAATCTTGCTGGTAGCAATTAATTTACAACCCTTGATCTAACAAAGGGTTATTGGCAAATTCCCCTGACTTCCACGGCCAAGCCAAAGACTGCATTTTCCACCCCTGATGGTCTCTATCAATATAAAGTCCTACCCATTGGGTTGCATGGGGCACCTGCCACCTTCCAAAGGGCCATGAATAAATTGCTACGACCTCACACAGCTTATCCAGCCTCTTTCTTGGACGATATAGTGATTTATACCCCTGACTGGGGATCACATTTAGCCAAAGTTGAGGCGGTCTTTGCTTCATTAAGATCAGCAGGGTTAACAGCTAACCCACAGAAATGTGCCATAGCCATGAGAGTAGCCAAATATTTGGGGTACATTGTTGGTCGAGGGCATGTAAAACCCCATTTAGACAAAGTGGAGGCAGACAAATATTGGGCAAGACCAGAAAAAAAGTCGCAGTTAAGTACCTTTTTAGGCTTAGTAGGTTACTACAGGCGGTTTATAAGCAACTTCGCCACTAGAGCTGCTCTACTTACGGACATGTTAAAGAAAAGTTGTCCAGATAGATTAACCTGGTCTGACTCTGCAGAAACCGCCTGGTCTGATCTTCGGTTAGCTCTTTGTTCCTCTCCAGTTCTACAAGCACCAGATTTTACCGGGAGGTTCTTCCTTCAAACGGATGCTTCTGGTGTTGGCTTAGGTGCAGTCTTGTCACAGGAGAAGAATGGAGTAGAAAATCCTGTCCTCTACCTAAGCCGTAAGTTGCTTCCAAGGGAACAAAAATATGCCACTGTGGAGAAAGAATGTCTCGTCATAAAATGGGCTACAGAAGCTCTGCGCTATTATCTCCTAGGCAGAGAATTCACGTTAATAACAGACCATGCACCATTAAGATGGATGCAGAACATCCGGGAGGTAAATACCGAGGTAACCCGCTGGTTCTTGGCACTGCAACCTTTCAAGTTTTCAGTAGTACATAGACCTGGGAGTCTACACAAAAATGCAGATGCGTTGTCACGAAAATATGCGCTCCTCGCGAAGTCCACGTCCCCCTACTTGGAGACGCTAGGGGGAGGGATATGTAACAAAAGGAGGCATTTAGCTGGCAATATGCAGAAAAGGCAGGGAAGTAGAGTAAAACATTTGTGCAGTAATGCACCTAGATTGAATGTGAAGACTTATGTATGAAAAGCAATAGCTTAAGTTTGGTTAAACTTACATGATTTGAAATCCTTCCTCTCAGCAAACAGACAGGGCGTGTCTATTAGTCCAAACAGAGCCAGGAATGGGCGTTTCCTTTTAAAGAGAAGATGGGTGTGTCACCTGTCCATCAAACTAAGGCTGGGGGAGGAGTATCAGGTATAAAAGCTTGTTTGTATCATTTGTGCACCGAGGTCAACGCTGGGGAAGCTGACTGGTCTTAAGAGAGAGCTGGTCTATGTATAGCTAGCGTTTAGGGTCTTCATAATTGCTGTGACAGTATACGGTGTTAAAACATTTACCATCCTGACAATAAAACTACATAAAAAGGAAGAATGCAATAGACTCAGGTCCTCAGAAAAACTAGTACTGCAGTGTGGATATAAAAATATTTATTAAAAACATATAATAATAAAATGAACTCATTAAACATATATAGACAGACCACCTTCTATATGGGAATATCAATAATAAATCTATAGGTGCACCTACAGAAGATTATATAATTTGAATACGGTTACAGATGCTCCCTCTCGAGGTGTAATGACCAATGTCTATTAATGAAATTGACTTCTTGTGACAGTGCTCACATAGATATAACTTTATAATATGTGGATTTAAAATCCAATAACGACTCTGATGAAGTGGTTTGCTACCACGAAACGCGTAAGTAAGACATCCTTGTCTAAACTTTTTTACCACTCATACACTATCTTTGTGGACAGATAGCTTACTCACTGGCTAGGATCGAAACTCCCCTCTTAGCATCTCGTTATTGGATTTTAAATCGGAAGCCCGGGAACAACACTGCTGGCGCAGGGGGCTGCAAATATACTCTGTAAGCTGACAGGAGTCCACGAGAACTAACTCTGTATTCAATATACAGATGAATGTATAAACGGGTATCTCTACTGGAGAGTTGCTTCTGCCGGAGCAGCATTATTCAGCACTTGTACACGGAGGAGCAAGTACAGATTGAAATACTCCTTCTGGGTAAATATAGCAGCATGCTTCTAACTTGTTTATACTGACGGCTAAATCATAGACTGGATGATACATCCTAATTACTACAGGATTCTGGTAAGAATATATCATATTATTACCCGTGGACTGCCTCCATTTCCATACTAGAATATCTGCTACACTGTCTCTATTGCTGTACAACAGTGTTTATATTTGCATATTGAACTACTACTACACTTAGATTGGAGTTTCAGCCTTGGAGTATGAGAAATCAAAGCATGCTATATTATGATCATGGAATAATCTGAAGTCCGTTTAGCTACCTCTGGATCGTATTAGTTTTGACTACCATACATCTATGCGAATTGCTATACGCATATTATAAAGTTATATCTACGTAAGCACTGCCACAAGAAGTCAATTTCATTAATAGACATTGGTCATTACACCTCGAGAGGGAGCATCTGTAACCGTATTCAAATTATATAATCTTCTGTAGGTGCACCTATAGATTTATTATTGATATTCCCATATAGAAGGTGGTCTGTCTATATATGTTTAATGAGTGCATTTTATTAATATATGTTTTTAATAAATATTTTTATATCCACACTGCAGTACTAGTTTTTCTGAGGATCTGAGTCTATTGCAATGTTTGGTTTTGATATATATTTGTGAAAGGGGACGCAGACCCCGGGCAATAGTTCTCTGGTCCACTTCATAATCATACGCCAAAAAACACCTTGTTGTTTTATAAAAAGGAAGAAGTTGTTCGCGTGTGCTTCTGCAGTAGCGGGCTCTTGCCGCAAGTGGTGTCTGGAGTGGGATACTCTGGGAAGCAAGTTTCCGCTACCCAACCCGCGCAGACGTCAACATGGAGGATGTACTGAAAACCCTCGTGAATGTGGCCGCTGCGCAGCAACAGCAGCAAGCTCAGATGCTACGAGTTGCCGAGGCACAGGTGGAAAACACAAGGCTCTTAAGGGAAGAGTTAAGCCAGGTGAGGCATGACAGAAATTAACCATCTGGTATGGTTCTCCAGAAAATGTTGCCAGGTGATGACATAGAAGCATATCTGGTGTCCTTTGAGAGACTTGCAAAAAGGGCAAAATGGCCTCCTAAAGATTGGGCTGAGAGGCTGGCGCCATATCTGACTGGTGAAGCTCAGCGAGCTTATATGGATCTAGATGAGGACCGGGCCTCTGATTATTTGTGCCTAAAGTCTGAGATATTGACCCGCATTGGAGTTTCCGGGCCAGGCCGAGCCCAGCGCTATCACCAATGGTGCTATGATAAAGAAAAACCGGTCAGAGCGCAAGTGGCTGAGCTTTCTAAAATTTTAAAGAAATGGCTGCAGCTTGAGCAGAATTCACCTTCTCGGATTATTGAAGTTCTGGCGATAGATCACTGCATCCGGGGGCTGAACCGCGACTTGCAAAGGTGGGTGCTGCAATCAGACCCACAAACTTATGAAGAGCTTGCCACCGTGGTAGAAAGGTTTTGTGCGTTACAGCAAATGACTAAAGAACCTGCATTTGTGCCAAAGCCACTGCCATGCCAAAAGCCAGGTTTGACACTCCTTGCTACAGGGCCCAATGGCAAAACTGTAACGGACAGAGGGCCAGGTGCAAAGCTGTCTAATCTGAAATGTTTTGAATGTGGTGAGCCAGGCCACTTTAAGGCAGAGTGTCCTAAACTACAGGAACCCATGGACTGTCCCGTGGCACATATTGAGCCTGCATTTCCAAGCTGTTTTACCTTGAGTCCCATATCAGGAAGTCCTTGTTTTTTCCGGGTGACTGTGCTAATCAACCAAAACCTTGTTCTGGCCTTGGTTGACTCGGGGAGTTAACTCTCATTGGTTTCCAGCTCTGCCTTACCCGAAACCATAACTTCTCGGTTGCCCAAGGTGAAAGTTCTTTGCGTACATGGCACGACAGAGGAGTATGAAAGAACAATACTACCAGTCACACTCAAAGACAAAACTGTTATGGTGGTAGCTGCCATAGCACCTAAACTCCCATATCCACTCATTTTGGGGCAAGACTTCCCACTGTTTAATGATGTCCTCGGTGAGCGAATGCGGCCGGACATGCCGGCAACTGATGCAACGGTCGAAAGCCCGGTCTTAAAGGAACCGCCTAAGAATCCACAACATCTGGACATCGAACTTTGGGAACCGGCAAACCAGAATGCCAACCTGGGAGTCACAGCAGGAATTCTACAAAAGCATCCACCTGCGGGGAAACATGGACAGTCCAAACTAGCATTGCTCGGTGATGTCGCAGATGAGCCCACCCCGCCTGTCAGTGAGGATACGGACTGGTCCGCAAAACCATTTTTGTTTCCTCTGCAGGACTTTGCTCGAGACCAACTTAATGATGCCACTTTGGAACATGCCTTTAAAAGTGTGACTGACGTAAATGGGGTAGCGAAAGCCGCCCAGCCTCCAGAAGGTATACCATATTTTATTGTTAAAAACAATTTCCTGTATAGAGTTGCTGTACTGTACAGGGGGAAAAAGTAGAACAATTAATGGTTCCTCAGGTCCATGTACCCCTAGTATTAAAAGCAGCACATACACATGTCTGTGGGGGACACCTAGGGGAGGATAAAACACGGGAACGAGTTCTGCTTAGGTTTTACTGGCCCGGTGTACACATGGCAGTGAAAAAGTATTGCCGGTCCTGTCCCATTTGTCAGAGAACCTGTCCCAAACCCATGCACCTCACATTCCAATACCAATAGTACAAATTCCCTTTGAACGGATAGCTATGGACCTTGTGGGGCCACTGGAAAAATCCACACGTGGGCACCAATATATACTAGTGGCGCTTGACAATGCAACCAGGTATCCAGAGGCAATTTCCCTACGAAACATAAAGTCCAGCACCATAGCTAAGGAACTTGTATTGATGTTTACACGCTTGGGAATACCCAAAGAAATTCTCACAGATCAGGGTACTCCATTCATGTCTAAACTGATGAAGGACATGTGCCAGTTGCTAGGGGTTACGGCGCTTCACACCTCTGTATACCATCCACAAACAGATGGCTTGGTGGAACGCTTTAACCGCACATTAAAGCACATGCTCAGGAAAGCAGTGGCTCAAGAGGAAAAAAGATTGGGACACTCTTATTCCCTATTTTATGTTTGCCATCTGTGAGGTACCTCAAGCTTCAACAGGGTTTAGTCCCTTTGAGTTATTGTTTGGGAGACAGCCCAGGGATATCTTGGATATGTTAAAAGAAGAGTGAGAGCAGCAAGGTCCCAGGGAGCCAAATCTGGTACAATTTGTGTCCCAAATGTATAAGAGGCTAGGAAAGATAGGGCCCATTGTGCAGCAACGTGTAAAAGAGGCTCAGGAACGACAGAGAAAAAGTTATGATAATTAGTGCTGTTGTTCGATCTTTCAAGCCTGGGGACAAGGTCCTAGTCCTGGTTCCCACCCAGGAAAGCAAACTTTTCGCCCATTGGCAGGGTCCATATGAAGTTCTAGAGGCTGTCGGTCCTGTCAATTACAGAGTCCGCCAGTTAGGTAGGAGAAGGGAGGAGCAAATATATCATGTTAACCTCCTTAAACCTTGGCATGATGAGGAAACCTCTCCTCAGGTAGTGAGTACTGCCGTTGAAAAGTGTGAAGTGCCCATAGAGCCAGCTTTGTCCATTCAGCAGAGACAACAGACTGAAGAAATGATTCGCCGGAACAGGGATGTCTTCTCTTCCATTCCTGAGCGCACTACCTTAATCGAACACGACATTGTCACTGCGCCAGGAGTCATTGTAAAGCAGAAGCCGTATCGTTTTCCAGAAGCCAGACGGGTGGACGTGAGAAAGGAGGTCGAGAAGATGCTCCAGTTAGATGTGATTGAAGAGTCCACTAGTGAGTGGAATAGTCCCATTGTGCTTGTCCCGAAACCCAATGGGACAATTAGGTTCTGCAATGACTTTAGGCGCCTAAACAGTATGTCGCAGTTTGATGCCTATCCAATGCCACGTTTGGGTGAACTAGTGGAAAATCTTGCTGGTAGCAATTAATTTACAACCCTTGATCTAACAAAGGGTTATTGGCAAATTCCCCTGACTTCCACGGCCAAGCCAAAGACTGCATTTTCCACCCCTGATGGTCTCTATCAATATAAAGTCCTACCCATTGGGTTGCATGGGGCACCTGCCACCTTCCAAAGAGCCATGAATAAATTGCTTTGACCTCACACAGCTTATCCAGCCTCTTTCTTGGACGATATAGTGATTTATACCCCTGACTGGGGATCACATTTAGCCAAAGTTGAGGCGGTCTTTGCTTCATTAAGATCAGCAGGGTTAACAGCTAACCCAGAGAAATGTGCCATAGCCATGAGAGTAGCCAAATA
This sequence comes from Mixophyes australis, assembly GCA_036250195.1. Taxonomy (NCBI): domain Eukaryota; kingdom Metazoa; phylum Chordata; class Amphibia; order Anura; family Limnodynastidae; genus Mixophyes; species Mixophyes australis. The sequence continues at coordinate 136,281,827 of JAVHZZ010000005.1, forward strand.
TTTGGGGTACATTGTTGGTCGAGGGCATGTAAAACCCCATTTAGACAAAGTGGAGGCAGACAAATATTGGGCAAGACCAGAAAAAAAGTCGCAGTTAAGAACCTTTTTAGGCTTAGTAGGTTACTACAGGCGGTTTGTAAGCAACTTCGCCACTAGAGCTGCTCTACTTACGGACATGTTAAAGAAAAGTTGTCCAGATAGATTAACCTGGTCTGACTCTGCAGAAACCGCCTGGTCTGATCTTCGGTTAGCTCTTTGTTCCTCTCCAGTTCTACAAGCACCAGATTTTACCGGGAGGTTCTTCCTTCAAACGGATGCTTCTGGTGTTGGCTTAGGTGCAGTCTTGTCACAGGAGAAGAATGGAGTAGAAAATCCTGTCCTCTACCTAAGCCGTAAGTTGCTTCCAAGGGAACAAAAATATGCCACTGTGGAGAAAGAATGTCTCGTCATAAAATGGGCTACAGAAGCTCTGCGCTATTATCTCCTAGGCAGAGAATTCACGTTAATAACAGACCATGCACCATTAAGATGGATGCAGAACATCCGGGAGGTAAATACCAAGGTAACCCGCTGGTTCTTGGCACTGCAACCTTTCAAGTTCTCAGTAGTACATAGACCTGGGAGTCTACACAAAAATGCAGATGCGTGGTCACGAAAATATGCGCTCCTCGCGAAGTCCACGTCCCCCTACTTGGAGACGCTAGGGGGAGGGATATGTAACAAAAGGAGGCATTTAGCTGGCAATATGCAGAGAAGGCAGGGAAGTAGAGTAAAACATTTGTGCAGTAATGCACCTAGATTGAATGTGAAGACTTATGTATGAAAAGCAATAGCTTAAGTTTGGTTAAACTTACATGATTTGAAATCCTTCCTCTCAGCAAACAGACAGGGTGTGTCTGTTAGTCCAAACAGAGCCAGGGATGGGCGTTTCCTTTTAAAGAGAAGGTGGGTGTGTCACCTGCCCATCAAACTAAGGCTGGGGGAGGAGTATCAGGTATAAAAGCTTGTTTGTATCATTTGTGCATCGAGGCCAACGCTGGGGAAGCTGGCTGGTCTTGAGAGAGAGCTGGTCTATGTATAGCTAGCGTTTAGGGTCTTCATAATTGCTGTGACAGTATACGGTGTCAAAACATTTACCATCCTGACAATAAAACTACATAAAAAAGAAGAAGTTGTTTGCGTGTGCTTCTGCAGTAGCGGGCTCCTGCCACAATATATATATATATATATATATATGGGCCCCGTTACTTACCTTAAGTCCGATCCCCTTCTCTTCTTTTTTCCGTGCTGAGTCTCTCTGTTCTGCGCTCCTCTGTGCTGTGCTTCCATTGAATGTTGGGCTTGACATCATGCCCAACATTCACTGCGAGCACAGCACGGAAGAGGGGACAAGGGAGGGAGCCGGATCGCCAGCTGAAGTGACCGCGTGACCGCAAGATAAGTATTTTCTTTTTCTTTTCTTTTTTTGCAGGATTTTTTTTTTCAGGGCTGCCTCGGACGTGCCCAATGGAAGAGACGGCACTGGTATTCATTACAGCCCGGAACCTTGTCAGTGATTGATGTAGGAGGTTACTTACGAAAAATGTGGAAAAGATGATGTTCATCAAAATGAACTACATGTTCCACAAGTAAGGCCTTTACCATCAAAGACATCCAAGTACTGACAGTTCTCTAATGGCGGATTCCAGCGGAGATGAATTAATAGTCTGTGATGATGATGTACACACTAATGAGGGGGAGATGATGCTAAAGATGATAACGACAACATCTTTTTAAAACTTTCACTATAAGTGTAGGGTGTAATCTACCCCCAAACAGGAACGGGACTTAGGGCATTTCTATTTAACGTACAGTGTCTAAAGGCTGCTGTTTTGTCAATTTCACTATAACGTGTGCGGTCTCATACACAGACAGACACCAAACTGCTTTTGTCCATTTCTATTTTAATGTACAGTTTTTGCCGGCTACTCCTTTTTCTATTTAACTATAAGTGTAGGGTGTAATATACACCCAAAGACGATGGCTACATTGCCAATAGGCAAAGATGGCGAGGAAGACAACCAGGGATTAAACTGTATTTTTTATAATTTGCACTAATAAGGTTTGGGTGTACACTACAACCAAACTGAAAAGATGCTTTGGGCATTTCTATTAATCGTACATTGTTTGCAGGCTGCTTTTTTTTTATATTTAACTGTAAGTATAGGGTGTAATATACAGATAGACACCAAACTGCCTTTTAGGCTATGATAAAAGCACACATCCCAGGGGGGGGCAGCGCTCATTGACAGTTATTAGCTGTAGAATTACCTCACTTATCTAAGAAATTGGTGGAGCACTAAATTATGTTATTTTAAATTGAAAAACAAAACCAAAATCAAAACACGCTAGGGCGGTTTTGCCAAAAACAAAAGCAAAACACAAAGGTAATACAGATCCAAAACCAAGACCGAAACCAAAACACAAGGGTCAGTGACCATCTCTACTTATTATCCCCATTTGTAGTGCATATGCGGTCATGTGACCATTTTGTTTATATGCCTCATTATGGACTTTGTTTAGACGGTCACATGACCTTTTGTATTTGGAAACAGTCAGCCGGGAAATGGTCATATGACCACTAGTCTCCAAAATTTGGATCCCAGTCGCGCATGCGTGAAATGACACAGTACACACGATTGCGCAAGCGCCAATATGGTGCCGGACACTATAAATGAGTTGTGGTTTTCTACAGTTCTACTACTTATTACTTATTACCTCCTGATAAAGTCTGACTAATTAACAGATGAAACGCATTCAGGACTAGCCATTCTAATTGTGGACTTAATCTTTGTTTTGATCTGGAGTTGATTTTTTGACTAAGCTTCCATTGGATATTATAGCTGAACTCAATTGAAGTTGCCAACTGCTGATGGATGCCACAAAGAAACCCAGATAAGCATTTTATTGTTTTTATGTAAGTGTGCTACTTACCTTTTCTGCAATAAATCTACTGATCATACAGTGTTACACTATGATGGTTCTTCTTTCCAGTGTCGGACTGGCTCACAGGACTACCGGAAAAATCACCGGTAGGCCCCTCTGCCTTACGGCCAAACCCCCTTCTAGAAGTGGGCGGAGCCCATTCAGCTCACATGTTTGGTATCCCTGCTGCCCTCCCCGGCGTCCCTGCTGCTGTGTGTACAGAGTTCATCTCGTCTGCTTGTTATAAACCTTTGTAATCATTCTCACTGCCGTCCTGGTGTGGAGAGTTCCCCAATCACCATCCTGATATCACCCGTGTTACACGCAGTACGTGTGCCCAGATCCTGCCAGCGTGTTAGACAGAGGAGCGTGTGCCTGCTGGGAGACCAGGTCCAGGGATTCTTGTCAGATATTTCCAGATAATGTTTGACCACAGGGAACAGTTCCCCCTATGCACATCAGACTTCTTGTCAGTAAGTGTGTTACACACAAACTGTCTGAGCGTGAGCGGAATAATAAAGGGAATACTCGTAGAATATTTAACTTAAACCAGGAATTAATGAATGGCTGCTGAAAATACGTATCCTGTCATCCAGCCGGCAGCCACGTTCTGGATCAAAGGGGGGGTCAGCTCACCTGGTGATCGGCGTCCCTGCTGCTACATATGACTGGCTGCAGTCATCTTTCAAATGCGATCGCAGCTGCGATCATGTGACCTGCCCCCTCCTCCTCCTGTCAGCTGACTGTCTTATGCTCCCGCCGCCGCTGAAGGACTAAGGAGCAATATTATTGGATATGTCTTTTAATTTCCTCCAAATTCCAGGACTTTCACTTGACACAGAAGTATCTTATATATATATATCCTCCATCTGTTCTCTAGCTACTGCGTAAACAGAGGCTTACTGCAGAGAGTATATATATATATATATATATATATATATATATTAGTGTTTGCGCGAATTGAGAGAGCACTATTCCATGGCATATGTGAATTGGGGGGCACTATTGAGGGTATAATTTGAATTGGGGACACTATTGTGGGCATAATATGAATTGGGGACAGTATTACGTGGCATATGTGAATTTCGGGTACCACTGTGTGGGGAGGAGGGCTATCTATTAAATGTGAATATTAATATTTAATGTGGTAAATGGATGTATTAAACGTAAATGCTATTAATTTCTTGCTGGGGCTGTTTGGAGGGAGGGTAATAGGTTTATTTATTAAATGTTGGGGTCGGTTGGAGGGAAATAGATCTATTTATTAAATGTGAGTACTATTACTTTAATGTTGGGGCTGGAGAGAGGCCTATTTATTAAATGTGGGTGCTGTTGATTTAATAGCGGGGATGGTTGGTGTTTTCTAAATGTATCCATTATTTTTTCCAAATAGAACCCTCAACATTCCAGGATACAGACAAGCCGCAACTAAAGAAACCAGAAGCCACAGGTGGTAAAAGTGACAACAACAGGTAGGACAGTCTGTCAAATGTTCTGAGTCTAGTGCAAGCTTAGCTAACCTGTGGCACTCTAAGTGTTGTGAAACTACAAGTTCCAGCATACCCTTCCAGCAATAAGCTGTTATATATTGGCAAAGCATGCTGGGGCTTGTAGTTTCACAACACCTGGAGTGCCACAGGTTAGCCAAGCCTGGTTTACTGGAACAATCCCAATTTTTGGTGACTGTTCTACCCAATCTAAGGGGCAGGTCAAGACTGTGTACTCTATATACACACTGCATTCTTTATATACTACACTATGGTACTAGCTGTCCTTCGTGAGCTGACCACTCCCCTTCTAGTGTCTGGTGCCGCCTCTATGATGGCCGGCCACACCCCCACTGGTGGGCCCCTAGCATTGCAGTCCCCCGGTGGGCCCTTCATGCCCCAGTCCGACACTGCTTCTTTCTATCCATTTTGTGTACTGCTGAGATGTTCCAGCAGCATCAATAGAGATTCTAATTATAGGAGAAGTGCCATTATCGGAATTATCAAGGGAAGGTTGGAGAAACTGCCCATTATATAGATAAGCGAAAAAGAGTGTTATTTGGTACGCATTTGCACTATTGCAAAGGGTATCCTTGAGATTGCATGAAGTCTCTGCTCACGATTTGCCATACATGTTCACATCTGCACTATATCCTTTGTGAGACTGTCACATCACTGATATACGTTATTGTGAATTTCTTTCAATATTTTCACCTGTATATATCTTTTAGTATCGTTTATACAAACAATACTACACCATTGTGGTGCCCTGTCCCACGTGCTTATTTTTCTAGATTGATTTCAGATTCACCATCTATTGTGGGAATGGGCAGCTGCCTGAAAATAGGCCAGTGTATGAAGAGAACAATTTGTTGGACTTTTTCTGATCGGTATTGGGCTACGCATCCCTTTTTATCTGTTGTTTATAAATTGCATGTTTGGTGTTTCAGATATAGGCTGCATAACTGATCTGACATAATTGTATATTGATTCAATATGTGGAAATCTGGTATTAGAGTGAACCAAAGGTCTGACTTCTGTCATAAAATATTTGAGGACAAAATTATCTCAGTTGAACCAGACAATGATTTGGATAGCCTGTATTGGGATTTAGAAAAAACTCTTATCAAAGAGACAAAAATATAGTGGGATATTAAGAGTATGGAGAAATATGTTAAAGTAAACCGCATACCAAGAGTCAACAAAGTCTCTATCTATCTATTTTTGGGAGAAATGATCCAGATTTTTTAAAAGAATGGGACAATATTTTACACGAGTATTCTTTGAGCTTAATTAAGCTCATTATTCATGAGAAAAAGAAAATGTTTCATAATATAGAGAATGAAATAAGTGAGAAAGAAAAAGTTTTACACTCACAGAAGGATCATCCCGTATATTCTATAAATGAACAGGTTCTTATTAAAAAATTGGATAGAGTGGAATCTGAAGTTATGAAAATTAAAGAGAAAATTCAGTCGTGATAAATATGATTATGAGAAAAATAATATGAAAACTTGGAAAAGGGTATTTACTGATACATCTAAATATTATTATAAGTCTGACCAGCCCACTAGATCAGCTAATTCTTGGAACAAGGTTCCAATAAAAACATCTAGACCACAACAAATTCTAAATTATGAGGATAACAAACAAATTTGATGGAAACATTTGTCCAACAGAAATAGATTTGCACCACTTGACAGCATTGATAGGGATAGTGAAAGTTGTTTATCTCCATACCCAACACCCAGAGAAAGATGGAAACAACCCCTCAAAGGAAATATAAAACGAGCCTCCCCTTTAAAACACAGACATCTAGATCAAGAGGAAAACGTGGAGGACTTAAGAAATCAAAAGAGGAGACATATTTGATTGATAACAATGGTTTAAAACAAGAGGGCATAATCAATCTTTCTATACATACACTCACGGAACCCGAAGTATCAGTTCTTAAGAAAGGCCTCTCTTTCGCACCAGCAAAGAAACCCAATAAGTTTCAATTATACATAGATGAAAATAAATTTATTTGGAAGCTAACTCTCAAAAGGCATTTTGCCAGGAAAAATTTCAGTATAATCACCAACTATGAAAGATATTCTAAATCTGGCCTTAAACCGCTCTCTAAATATTTTCCTTTAGAATCGAAAAGCAGATACATCGAGATTTTTCAGGAATTAATTGTAGGAGATTTATGTGAACAAGACGATACTTTTCATCTACCTAATAATCTCAATAGCAGTGAAACTAAAGCTGTTAAAGATTTTCAATATAACACTGGAATAATAATTAAACAAGCTCACAAAGGGGGTCAAGGATATTGTGATATTACTGGGACCCTATTGTTCAACATGGGTGCTAAGCAGACGCTAGAGATGGCCGAGGTACTGCGTAAGGAAGGGCCTATTGGTTCAGCGAGATTTCTCATGTGTAAGAAATATGGTGCATACGCAACTGTGTATTGCGACACGTGGGTCAAGATGACCAAAGATTGTGTTAGGCCTTTCCCAACAATAGGGAGTTTTAATGCAGAGGTACTAAATACTGTAAAATATAAAGTATGATTGATTAAGTCAACGAAAGTGAGGAATAAACATAATGACTGTTTGAAATTGTGGCAAATGGAAGGTAGCACGTGGCAGAGCAGCGAATGCACAGTGGAAGTAGGCGTGGCAAAAAGCGCACGCACGGCGGAAGTAGCCATTGAGTAGCGTGGAGAACTCAGCGCAAGCGCGCCCCCGCCACCCTATGTGGCGGGGTGGGGGGGGGGGGGGTAAGTACAGCCGTTATTAAAATGAAAAAAAGGAAATTGCTAAGTTATATCCTGTTTTTAGTCAGTTTAAAGCAAGTGTTTCTGAAGCAGAGGATGAACCCACTGTAATTTCAGCCATTGCCCATGCTGTTAATATGTTGGAGGTTCAGCGTAAGTATGGAAAGGGGGCAATGGCTGAGATAGGTGAGAGTAGTGTGGCCACTAGAAGAGACAATATTCAAAGTACTGAAGTAGCTAACCCTGAAGATAGTGAACCAGTGGGTACGTATCCAGTCCGCACAATATCAGTTCCCAATGGGAAGGCGGATAAGGATGGTGTAGTTCCTTTAAGAAATGTTACAATGCATTGTCCCTGGACTAGATCAGAATTACGTTCCATTATGACTGAATTCCCAGATCCTAGAAAAGAGTTGGCTAAGTGTCAGAAGTTTGTTAAAGACTTGGGAAATGCACACGAACCAACCTATAAGAATTGGCGTGTGGTGTTGAGGGCGTGTCTTCCATCCAATACTAACGTACAATAATTTATTAAAGATTGTTCGTTGGAGGAAGACGACACCTTGACAGATGAGATTAATCAAGAGAATATAGAACAGATTGTCAAACATTTAGCCATCTATTTTCCAGTACTAGCGAATTGGAGTAAGATTTTCAACATAAAACAAAAAGATAGTGAAACAGCATCAGATTACTTTAGTAGAGCTATAGCAGCGATAACACGGTTCACTGGGATATCAAACATAGGTGAGGACCCACATCACAGGGAAGTCGCTGTAGTAGTACTAATGGATGGTCTTAGGGAAAATTTAAAAACCAGAGTACAAACCTCATTACCTAATTGGAGAGGCATCACGGTAGATTCCCTTAGGGAGTCTGCTGTGGAGCATGATAAAAATATCTTTAGGAAAAAGGAAGAAAAGAGTGACAAGTTGATGACGGTGAGTATAAAAGCATTAGAGGGAATGCATACACGACCACCAGCCTATAACCCACATAACAGGAAACGCAAAATGTTGAGATGTTATCATTGCAAAGAAGAAGGATATATGAGGAAAGATTGTACTAAGGGAAGATATAATCCTAATGAAGGGTCGCATAGATATCCTCCATGGAGGGATTCACATAGACTAGAAGACTCACACCTGCCCGCGCATATTACAGCAGCAAATGCTGCGCGGGAAAGCAATAGTCAGCGCTACGAGTCAGGTCATACCTGTAGTCTACAGCCAGTGAGGTTAACTGAGAGTCAGAGAGAAGAACCAACAATGATAGTTGACATAGCTGGTAGGAAGCAAACTTTTCTTGTAGATACAGGGGCGGCCAGATCTGTGATAACCTCTCCTTTTAATCTACAGGTGACCAGTAAAACTATTCCAGCTATGGAGGTAACGGGAGGAGTGTAACATTATCCTCTAGACTAAACCCGCTGAAGTTACTATCGGGCCCCTGCATACTAAGCATTCGTTTCTCTTAGCTGCATCGGCTCCTACTAACTTGCTAGGGAGAGACTTGTTATGTAAAATGGGATGTGTCATATACTGTACTTCAGATGGTGTGTTCTTAGACATACCAGAGAAGGTCGCGCATGATGTACAGGATATATTGGACACCCCTCAAAGGTTAATGTTACACTCTACTGTTATAGAACAAAGTCCATCTCAAGTAAAGGGGATGTTGCTGGAAATACCAGGTTCACTATGGACCAGGGATGGACAGGACACTGGACTAATGGCAAACGCAGCCCCTGTCATGGTAAATCTAAAAAGTGGTAGGATAGCTCCAAAAATCCCACAGTACCCATTGAAACCGGAGGTGGAATTAGGGGTATATTCTGTTATTGAAAGGCTGTTGCAACAAGGGATTTTAATTCGTACATCGAGCACAGCAAATAGTCCCATTTTCCCTGTGAAGAAGAGTGGGGGGAGGGGCTATAGATTAGTCCAGGACTTAAGGGGAATTAATAAAGTTGTTGAGAGCCAATCCCCCGTAGTGCCAAATCCAGCTGTCATCCTCATGCAGATTCCCCCGTCTACTAGACATTTTACTGTCATAGACCTATGTTCTCCTTTCTTCTCAGTCCCTCTTCACCCTGACTGCCAATACCTATTGGCATTCTCCTACAGGGGAGTGCAATACACATGGACCAGACTGCCCTAGGGGTTCATTGACAGCCCCTGTATTTTCTCCCAAGCCTTACATGACTGTTTGCAATCCTTTCAACCCTGCAACAGGTCTGTTCTAATTCAATATGTAGATGATTTGTTGCTGTGCTCTGATTCTTTTATGTCATGTTTACATGATACTAAATTGTTGTTGCTCCATCTCTCACAAACAGGGCACAAGGTGGCAAAGGACAAGTTACAGCCATGTCAGACTAAGGTCAAATACTTAAGACACTGCCTCACTAAGGGGCTAAGACACCTGACAACCGACAGGATTGAGGCTATACAACACATGACTCTGCCGCAGAGCCAGAAGCAGATTCGTACCTTCCGGGGGATGCGTGGATACTGTAGATCCTGGATACAAGGTTTTTCTATTCTGGCATTACCATTGCAGGAGCTAGTCTCTTCCTCGAAACCAGAACGTGTCGTACACACAGAAGAGTCAGAGAAAGCAATCTTTAATCTCAAAGATAGTCTGACTAGAGCACCTGCATTGGGAATACCTGATTATGAAAAGCCTTTTGAACTATACTGTACGGAAGCTGATGGTTGTGCAGCAGGTGTCCTCACACAGAAACATGGTGACGCTAGCAGACCGGTAGCATACTACAGTGCACAATTGGACACTGTGGCAAGATCCCTCCCAACATGTCTCAGAAGTGTAGCAGCAACTGCTCTTCTAGTAAGTAAGAACGAGGACGTAGTATTAGGACATAATTCAACTGTCTATACACCCCATGCTGTATCAGCTCTGTTAAATTCAGCTCAAACCAGACATGTTTCTTCAGCTAGATTCACAAAGTGGGAACTAGCTCTGATGGCACCCTCAAACAACACCATCAAACGATGTAGCACCTTAAATCCAGCTACATACCTTCCATATGTGTCTCTAGAGACACAAAGGGTGGGAGGTGAGGAGACTCTGGTTGATGATGAGTTAGGCAAGAATACTGACATGCATGACTGTATGGAACACCTGAATCAGACCTTTACTGCAAGGCCCGACATACGTGACACCCCCTTAGAAAATGTAGATTTTACGTTTTATACAGACGGAAGTTGTCATAGACAGACAGAGACGGGAGAGCTATGTACTGGTTACGCTGTTGTAGATGATCAGGATGTGGTAGAAGCTGAACCCCTTGGCCCACCTCACTCAGCCCAAGTGGCGGAACTAGTAGCATTAAGGAGAGTGTGTGAGTTGGCAGAAGGTAAATCAGCTAATATATATACTGACTCTAGGTACGCCTTCGGGGTAGTGAATGATTTTGGGGCCCTTTGGCATCTTAGAAACTTTACGACAGCAGCAGGTACGCCAGTGGCACACTCACAACACATAAAAGGACTTTTGACAGCGATACAGTTACCGAAGACGGTAGCCGTCATAAAGTGCAAAGCCCATACCTCTGAAGAAGACCCTGTGTCATTGGGCAATAATAGGGCGGATGAAGCTGCAAAATGGGCAGCAGGGCAACCTATGACTATATCAACCGAAACTATGATGGTTTTTCAGACATTAGACTTGCAGAAATTAATTGAAATGCAGGATTTGTGTTCCCTGCAGGAAAAGGCGGTCTGGAAGTCGAAGGGATGTGGTCAAGAGTCCTCAGGACTCTGGAGGGATGGACAAGGTATGCCTGTAGCTCCCGAACATATTATCCAAGCCTGGCTGAAGCAGCACACGGTCTGACTCACCTGGGTAAAGAAGGTATGTGCAAACTGGTGAGAGCATACTGGTGTGCTCCTGGATTTTCCCCTCAGGCTGGTAAGAAAGCAATGTCATGTCTTACTTGTTTGAGGAAAAATGTCGGAAAAACTATTCCAGCTGAGCCATCCTACATCCCTCCTACAGACGGACCTTTTCAGGTAATACAAATTGACTATATCCAATTACCACCGTGCAGGAATCTAAAGTATGTGTTAGTATGTATTGATGTGTTTTCCGATTGGGTAGAAGCATATCCAGCAGCCACTAATACTGCTGTGTTCACTGCAAAGAAAATTGTACAAGACTTTGTATGTAGGTTCGGTATCCCTAGAATCATTGAAAGTGATAGGGGTACCCACTTTACTGGTGATATCTTCCAAAATATGTGTAAGCTCATGGGAATCAGTAGCAGACTTTACAACCCTTACCGACCACAAGCCTGTGGTAAGGTGGAAAGAGTAAATGGTACTATTAAGAACAAGTTTGGTAAAGTAATGGCTAAAACTGGGTTGGCGTGGCCTGAAGCTTTGCCACTAGTCCCCCATAGCATCCGAACCACTCCTAGACCTCCTCTTAATCTGTCCCCCTTTGATCGGGAGTCCGCAAGACGACTTAAAGTGTAATAATGAAGTGACTGTGCAATGTCTTATAAAAATGAGCAGACAGCTAAAACAACAACAATAAAAACTCAAAATGCTGTCACCTGGTATGCCAGAAACGAACTGTCATGATGTTAAACCTGGGGACTATGTTATGATCCGCAATTTCTTACGTTCAGGTTGTTTAACAGACCGTTGGGAAGGCCCGTACCAAGTGCTGCTGACCAGTACTACATAACTGAAGGTTGCAGAGAGAGACACTTGGGTCCATTCCACCCACTGCAGGAGAGTCAGTAACCCGGAGAAAATGCGAGATAAAACTGAGACAGACGACACAGATCTGTCACTCGTAAATCTGTTCCGGGAGACCTAAAGCCTGAAGTCAAGACACCTGAACCAGAGACGTTGCATCAGAACTATCTTTCCAGTGATGGAGTGGCGGTTTTTGTCTTTCTTTTGTTCCAGGATTTTCCTTGTTTTTACTTTTTCTAGGACATTCTATTTTTGTGAAGGAGGATGGAGGACAGAGGAAGGATCTGGCAGTGATACAGATGAGATGGAGATCGAGAAAAATTACTAGAGTACTCAGAGCAGCCCATTATCAAGCTTGGTCCAGGGGTTATGAAATGGTCTGCTAGCTCAGGAACTCGGAGACAGTGTGATGGGCTATTGTCTGATGAGTATTGTATCTGCAAGTTCTGTGACTCCCTAGTTGAAGAGAGATGCATCCAGCGATGCCAGTCCACCGGTAATCTGAATGTGGGCGGGCATCCTCTGGAGGATTATCACTCCTTGGTGGTTAAGGTCCTAAACCAAACCGAGTGCTGGGTGTGCTCTCACGTGCCGCAGGGGCAGCATAACATAGGACTAGTGCCATTCCCTTTAAACATCTCCAAAGTACTCGAATTGAGGGGTGAGAGGCCCATAGAGGGGAGGTACAATAACACTAGGTCCCCTAGTCTAACGCTACAACAATACTCTGTAGACAGATCTTTGCTGTGCCTAAATATCTCTCATGCAAAGCGTCTGGAGAATTGGGAAGCTGACCCATCAGATCAGACAATGGCTCGCCACGCTCATTTTAGAGGGAGACTTACAAGGTCACCAAAAGGCAGGAATGTTGATGGAAGTCACAAATTAGGGCGTATAACCAAACATAAGAAAGTATCCATTGGAAAAGTCTCTATAGATAATTGTAAGAATGTCATCCATGCTGCCACGTGTCTTGAGAAAATGGAGACACTAGGCTTGGGTAGTTTTATCAAAACTCTGTGTGATATAATTAATGGGCATACTGTTCCTTATGTTCTCCCTGATGATGTGTACTTTGTTTGTGGAAGGAAAGCTTATTCCTGGGTGACTCCGAGTTCCAAGGGTTTGTGTTTCTTAGCTAAACTGGTTCCTGAAATCATGACTATTACTCATGAGGAAATGGTTGGTATTCACAAGACTACATCACCACCATACATGCACACACAGTATGAACACCGTGGAAAGAGAAATATGATTCCTGGTGAGGAACCAATAGCTACAAAATTGATTAGTGAAACCGCTGGTTTTCAAGTTATGATTGCTCTAGATCTCACCAGGAACGCTCGGGGAACATTAAACTTTAAATATATACAAGACCTAGCTAAGTTGATAGACAATATCACCGAGATGTATGATGACACTTTCAGGTATACTGGAAGGGAGCTACAAGCGTACAAGAAGGAGTTGGTGCAACATAGACTGGTACTAAATTATCTCACCTCTATTACTGGTGGGTACTGTGTGACGTTGGCCACCCAGTTTGGTGTCAAATGTTGCACGTACATCACCAATAATACTGATGACCCTAAGGAGGTTATAGACCAGAAGATGGATGAAATTCTGCAACTGAAATGGGAATTTCGAAGGAACCATAATTCTTCGTTATATGAGATTGGGGAAAAGGTGGCAGGATGGTTCTCGTGGTTGAATCCTGTGAAATGGTTCTCTGGTCTGGTGGAATGGGTACAGGAAATAGTTGCTAGTGTAGGTAAGCTCCTTCTCCTTATACTGGGTGTTATCTTAGCAATTGTATTATGTGTCAAATGTGTTCCTACTGTGTTGAAGTGTGGAAAACAGTCTTCTAGGAGAAACACTGAGAGCGAGACTGAAAGGGAGGTGCAAGATACCGAGATCATGGTCTGTGAAGAAGTGTTGTATAACCCTGAACTTGAAACGGTGATTAGGTTATAGTTTATTACACTATCAAAGGGTGGAACTGTTGAAGTCAGTAAATTGGATAAAGTCATTTCCATTAAAATCGAGCAAACTTGGTTGTCTTTGTCTGAAAAGATGCGTATGGCACGCTAGGGTGTGGAAGGGCGTACGCAGCCGCAACACGTGGCAACAACAGTATTTACTCTTTTACATACATTCGCACCAACACACACATTTGTAAAATAGTACAAATTAATGGTAGTTGCAACACATAGTTATTTATATTGAAATATAGTAGTGTTTATGTGTAATATTATAAGTTATATGCATATTAGTGATACATATGGTTCAGGTTAAAAGAAATGTGTCATGTATAATATTATATTAATCCCCTTTACATCAGCAACTGTTCGTGCATTCGGCGAAGAGATCGCACATTGCATACTCTAGTTATTGATGTTAGGGAATAAACCTTTAATATGATATTAACTGTCAAATACAAATGAACTTATTGTAATTGGAGTGTGGCGGGAAGAACAGAGCAGTTTGGCGGGAAGAACAGAGCTCATCCCCTGGAGAGACCCCCACCTTTGGATTCCTTAGATTGAATCAGCCTATGATGTGTAACCCCCTGGACCCTCCTGTTGCCTGGACCAATAGAAGCAAGCTATACCACCTGCATTGTTTCACTGTATCTGTTTGCATATAAGCAGTAGCTCTCATGTAGTGTTCAGTCACCTTGACCACAGACTTCATACCTGAATGACTGTACACTGGATCCAGAGCGCCTGCGATAAGTAATGGCTGTACTTATTATTATTTCGCTTGAATATATTCTGCTACTTTTTGAGAATAAATATTTGTGCGTTGGAAACACAAATCGAGATTCGACAATCGTTATTGGATAGCGACAAAACGCTCATAACAACCTTTCTTTCTTTAAATCTGAGGTCAATCTTGATGACCAGTTGCATCAGATTCTCCAGTGTAGTTGGTACAGGGTATTGTACTAGAGAGTCTTTTATCTGTTCAGAAAGGCCCAAACTGAACTGGCTACGAAGTGCTGGGTCATTCCACTCGCTGTCACTGGACCAGCGTCTGAACTCCGCATAGTATTCCTCCGCAGTGCGACGACCCTGTTTCAGGGCTCTGAGATGTGATTCGGCCGAGGAAACTCTGTCTGGATCATCATAGAATAGTCCTAGGGCCTTGAAGAAGGCATCAACAGACTGTAACTGAGGATTAGTAGGGGCAATTTTGAACGCCCAGGACTGAGGATCTCCCTGCAGAAGGGATATAATAATGCCAACCCTTTGGAGTTCCGATCCTGAAAACCGATGCCCAAGGCGAAATTACAGTTTACATCTTTCTTTGAAATTACGGAATAATGTTCTATCTCCGGAGAACTGATCCGGCAGATTCAATTTGGGTACACAGGTGGAACCTGACGAAACTTGCGTAGGCTTGGATGTCTCTTCTTGAGCGGACAAACGCTGGGATAATCCCTGAACCATTTGGTACAGTGTGTCCACATGGCCAGCCAGAACTTGAGATGGAGGCGGTCCGGTTCCGTCCATTCCAGTTTCTGTCACCGGAATGTGTTTGGGCCGGTTATAATGGAACCCCAGCAGTCAGCACCACAAAATCCGGAGTCTACTCGGAAGTCTGGCTTTCACTGGAGCCCCTAGTGGTGGGGACAGACTTGGCCGCAGACAGCTGAGGGTCGGGAGATGGGTACTGGCTGCGGAGAACTAGAGGCGATGTCAGATACAGCTGGGTCGGGGTCACAGGAGAAGGTTCAGATCCAGGGACAGGCAAAAAAGGTCAAGGTCACATGCAAAGGTTCACAATCCAAAGACAGGCAAATAGGTCAAGGTCACAGGCAAGGCTCAAGATCCAGGGTCATACACAGAGAATCCAATCAAAAGGTACACATCAGCAAGGTACAGGAGCAGGCTATGAAATGCAGCACAGAACTATAACTGGCAGGGAGGCTAAGCCCTCCCTGCCTTATAAAGCAACACTAGCCAATGAAAAGGGGTCACTAGGGGCTGTATTCCAGAGCGCCACCTGTGTATTAGCGCGCGCGCCCGGCTGCACCTAATGCCGGGACGCGGCGCTATGCCCTGCAGCGTCTCGACTGTTGCCTAGGCAACGGCTGGGACAGGACCCGGAAGTGACGGCCGGGACGCGGAGGAGAGAGTCGCGGCGACTGGGCACCGCCACGGCTCGTAACAGAAAGTATACAATTTACTGCTACACTCTGCTAATGGGTTTCTCCCTACAAAACACACTAATAAGTAGATTATAGCATTGATGGTCAGATTACTGCAAATGTATCTATGCATTTTTTCGGATTCTTCCAAATAAATGAAACTATAGACTACACTCTTAATCCTGTTGTTGGCTTTATTTTGCAATCACCTTACATTTCCAATCACATTGTTTTGTTCCTGCTCAGGATTTTGAATGGGAGATAGGTGAGTTAACTGTGTTGCCAACGTGATAAACAATGTAATAAAATATAAAGTGGAGAGTGGTAGTATTAGCAAAATGTTGAATTAGTTATTTTAGGCTACTAATTTAAAATACAGTTGGCTAAGTGACTGTTGGTTATATATGGAAACAACAAGGCTTTTTAGATTAAGGGGCATGTGCTTGATACATAGGTTGGAGTCTGTCAAATGCAATCTTTAAGGGGGTGGGTTGGCCTACAATGTTTCATTGCACCTGACTGTTTATTTTGCCAATAAACACACTCCTTTTCTTTTCTAGAGCAATATGTCTGATGCAGGGCCCAGCTCTGAGCGTGCCTCAGGGCTGCCAACCCGGCGTAGGCACAATTTTACTGAAGCAGAGCTAGAAGTACTTGTGGAACAAGTGATCTTGCATATTCACACAGAGGATAGACAGATTACGGGGCATGATCGTGCTCAAAAATGGGCGGGAATAACTCAAAAAATAAATGAAAGATCAACGTTCCAGCGTAGAATGCAAGAAGTGCAAAAACGGTACAAATCAAATGTTTGTTCAAAAGCCCTATTTAGGTTGGATGACTGTAACCATAGTTCTAGTTAGACAACTGTGAGCTTAACCCACCTTGTGTCTGTAAGTCATTTCTCTATCAGGGCCTTAGTTCAACTACAAAATCACCATGGTACTTTGTCAAATTAACATGTTCAGTTTACTACATTATCCACGCTCGAAAAGCTGCACACATTTTACAGTGTATTTGTTTCGTTATTTTGTGTGTGATTTGCAAAAGTACACAATGAAGTTGCTTTTCGTTTAGTAATCTGCTATTTCACGGCATAATCTTTGTCATTTGCACAGATGGGCAGACTATAAAGGCCAGTTGAAGACAATAATGACGAGGGCACATAAACATGCCCAAGGGTCTGGTGGGGGTCCTCCCCTGGAGGCAATATTAACACCCCTAGAGGAGCATTCAAGTGCTGCAATTTCTATAGTGGAAATCGTTGGGGTGGGTGACATAGACACTGGTTCTAGCCTAGCCCACCCCGAACAGGAGAGCACTCTCCCCTAGGTACATGATGAGTTTCATTATTTAATGTCTGTTAATGTTTGTGTCTGTATCTGCACAAGTGTCAACTCTCAGGATGTGTCTTCTGTTAAACTTTAATGGCACAATGTGTTTGCCTATCACATAGTAGGAAATGAAATGTACACACTTAAGACAAAATGTCTCAATATGTTGGGCTTTTAGAAAAAGGAAGCAACATATGTGCCTATGTCTGCTTTTGTGGACTGTCAAGGCCTGTTTGCAAATTCCATGGAAGCTTACACTTTACCAATGCTACATAACGCGTGGCTAAAAATGTTTACAAATAAAACTTTTAGCGTTACTGTTTGTATTTAATATCTTCTTGTTTCTTTTTCTCTATATAAAGATTGTGAACACCAGGTCTGTGATATGGAGGAGCCTCAGAGGGATCAGGCTGAACTTGCAAAGGTGCAGACACTCTCACTCGCATCCCAAAGATTTGAAGAGGCCACTGTATCACAGAACACTCACCTTGCACAAATAGCAAACCTTTTTACCAGGAACTACTTTTAACATCCAGTTTTGTTGCTATATCCCATTTCGGGTGCGCACCCGTGGGACACGTGACCGCCGATATCGGGATTGCCTGCTTGTGACATAGCGGAGTATCCATGAGTTCATCACAACTGTTTTCTATGCAAAGCCCCTGAGTGTTCCCTTATTTCAGAAAATCCAGCCTGCGGCTGTTTATATCTGAGACTGGTTCTATATGATTCATTGGAGTGTTCGTAAGTTCATTGGAGAATTGTTCCATATGAAGAGTCTCTTAGTATCATGCTTTTATACACACAGCACTTGAATTAGTGCAATGGCAATAGAGACTTCCATAAATATTTCTACACCATCGATTCTATGGGAGATAATTCCCTTATTATTTGATGTGTTATGGGGTGTGTTTGAAGCTTTGGATCTCAACTGTCGAAGTCAGCAAATTGGATAAAGTCATTTCAATTAAAGTCTAGCAAACTTGGTTGTCTTTGTCTGAAAAGATGCGTACGGTACGCTACGACGTACAAGGGCACGCTACGGCGTGAAAGGGCGTACGCATCCACTACACGTGGCAGCAACAGTAATCTGTCTTTTACCATACATTCGCACAAACACGCATACTTATAAAATAGTACACATTAATGGTAGTTGCAACACATAGTCAGTTATGTCGAAATATAGTAGTATTTATATGTTATATCAGAGTTACATGCATATTAGTGAAATACACGGAATGGGTTAAAGGAATAACATCATGAGTGGTATCATAATGAACCTTATTACATATCCTACTGTTTGGTTCACTCTGCGAGGGAATCGCAGAGTGCATACGCAAGTTATGAATGATAGGGAATTATGAACTACTTAAGACTAAGGAATCCTGGCGGGAAGAGCAGAGCATACCCCCTGCAGAGATGACCCCCTCCTTTGGATTCCTTAGGATGAACCAGCCAATGATTGACGACCCCTTGGACATTCCTGAGACCCGGACCAATAGATGCAAGCTATACCATCTTCATTGTATTACTGTATTTGATTGTGTATATAAGCAGCAGCTTGTGATCCAGAGTGCAGACATCTTGTCCCCAGACTTCAGGATTGAATGACTGCACTGGATCCAGAGCGCCTGCGATAAGTAACGGCTGTATTTACGATTACTTCGCTTGAATATATATATATTCTATTATTTGCGAATAAATCTCTGTGCTTTGGAAACACAACTCGAGGTTCGACAATCGTTATTGGTTAGCGACAATACGCACATAACAATTTGGGGGCTCGTGAGCTTTGGAGGTTTCGTTGCCGATGATACAGATCTTTGCTGTGCCTAAACATATCTCAGGCAAAGCGCCTGGAGAATTGGGAGGCTGACCTATCAGATCAGACAATGGCTCGCCACACTCATTTTAGAGAGAGACTCACAAGGTCACTACTAGGCAGGAATGTTGATGGAAGTCACAAATTAGGGCGTATAACCAAACATAAGAAGGTATCCATTGGAAAAGTCTCTACAGATAAATGTAAAAATGTCATTAATGCCGACACGTGTCTAGAGCAAATGGAGACACTAGGCATGGGTAGTTTTATCAAAACTCTGTGTGATATAATTCATGGGCATACTGTTCCTTATGTTCTCCCTGATGATGTGTATTTTGTTTGTGGAAGGAAAGCTTATTCCTGGGTGACTCCGAGTTCCAAGGGTTTGTGTTTCTTAGCTAAACTGGTTCCTGAAATCATGACTATTACTCATGAAGAAATGGTAGATATTAACAAGACTACATCACCACCATACATACACACACAGTATGAACACCGTGACAAGAGAAATATGATTCCTGGTGAGGAACCCATAGCTACAAAATTGATTAGTGAAACTGCTGGTTTCCAAGTTATGGTTGCTCTAGATCTCACCAGGACCGCTCGGGGAACATTAAACTTTAAATATATCCAAGACCTAGCTAAATTAATAGATAATATCACCGAGATGTATGATGACACTTTCAGGTATACTGGAAGGGAGCTACAAGCGTACAAAAAGGAGTTGGTGCAACATAGACTGGTACTAAATTATCTCACCTCTATTACTGGTGGGTACTGTGTGACACTGGCCACCCAGTTCGGTGTCAAATGTTGCACGTACATTACTAATAATACTGATGACCCTAAAGAGGTTATAGACCGGAAGATGGATGAAATTTTGCAGCTGAAATGGGAATTTCGAAAGAGCCATAATTCTTCATTATATGAGGTCGGGGAAAAGGTGGCGGGTTGGTTCTCATGGTTGAACCCAGCAAAATGGTTCTCCGGTCTGGGGGAGTGGGTACAGGAAATGATTGCGAGTGTAGGTAAGCTCCTTCTCCTTATATTGGGCGTCATCTTAGCAATTGGTTTAGTTGTCAAATGTGTTCCTACTGGGTTGAAGGGTGGAAAACGGTCTCATGGGAGTAACACTGAGAAAGAGACTGAGAGGGTGGTACCAGATACTGAGATCATGGTCTGTGAAGAAGTATTGTATAATCCTGAACTTGAAACGGTGATTGGGTGATAGTTTATTACACTATCAAAGGGTGGAACTGTCGAAGTCAGCAAATTGGATAAAGTCATTTCAATTAAAGTCTAGCAAACTTGGTTGTCTTTGTCTGAAAAGATGCGTACGGTACGCTACGACATACAAGGGCACGCTACGGCGTGAAAGGGCATACGCATCCACTACACGTGGCAGCAACAGTAATCTGTCTTTTACCATACATTCGCACAAACACGCATACTTATAAAATAGTACACATTAATGGTAGTTGCAACACATAGTCAGTTATGTCGAAATATAGTAGTATTTATATGTTATATCAGAGTTACATGCATATTAGTGAAATACACGGAATGGGTTAAAGGAATAACATCACGAGTGGTATCATAATGAACCTTATTACATATCCTACTGTTTGGTTCACTCTGCGAGGGAATCGCAGAGTGCATACGCAAGTTATGAATGATAGGGAATTATGAACTACTTAAGACTAAGGAATCCTGGCGGGAAGAGCAGAGCATACCCCCTGCAGAGATGACCCCCTCCTTTGGATTCCTTAGGATGAACCAGCCAATGATTGACGACCCCTTGGACATTCCTGAGACCCGGACCAATAGATGCAAGCTATACCATCTTCATTGTATTACTGTATTTGATTGTGTATATAAGCAGCAGCTTGTGATCCAGAGTGCAGACATCTTGTCCCCAGACTTCAGGATTGAATGACTGCACTGGATCCAGAGCGCCTGCGATAAGTAACGGCTGTATTTACTATTACTTCGCTTGAATATATATATATTATATTATTTGCGAATACATCTCTGTGCTTTGGAAACACAACTCGAGGTTCGACAATCGTTATTGGTTAGCGACAATACGCACATAACACTACCAATACATGTTGTCCACAATTGAAGATTTTGCATATTGGGTCCTAACTGGATCTTAGTTTCAACTGAATGTTTCTACATCATATTGAGCCATTTATATTTGATTATATGAATGTGTTATTTACTGTCTTGGATAGTAATTAGATATAATATTTTTTTTTATGATTGTCTAAATTCTAAATAAATAACCACATTGTATTTTTATTGTTTGTTGCATGCCGGCTTGCTTTTTTTCCTTATTGTGATTACTACATCCACATAAATGTGTGTTTATGTTTATATGTATACACACATATAAGTTATTATTTTTATTCTTCAATCTGGTGTGAATTTGCGCTGGTGTTTTCTTTTTCTATCGTTATATATATTAGTGAGGGTTAACCATTCTCACATCCAGCTGCAGTCACCCCAGTCTGATTCAATCAGATTGTATAATACCAGCGCCTGAAGATTTTTTGTTACAAATAGCAAGCACTCTACCCCGCATGGAGCACCAATTCTCTGCATGAGCACATTCACCACCCAAATGGCTACTCTAAATTCCACAATGTCTACTATAGCAACACTCCTGGGTGATCTCTTGCATGCCTCCGGCACATTATCTTCACCCATTTCAGAGTATTTATTCCCCAGCCCCTAACCACAGTCGTCTGTTCCCTCCTCCCTCCCTGGTCGGTCTGTTGCCTCCCCACTTCTTGCCCTGTCTGTTGCCTCCTCCCTCCTTGCCCCCTCTGTTGCCTTCCCCTTCCTTGACCCGTCTGTTCTCTCCTCCCTCCTTGCCCCGTCTGTTGCCTCCCCCTTCCTTGCCCCGACCCTAGTCCATCTTTATTCTATGTTCCTAGCACATGCTCTTGGCAACCCCCTTGTCCAGGCCCCTGCCACCCCCTTGTCCTGCCTCCTGCCACCCCCCTTGTCCAGGGCCCTGCCACTCCCCTTGCCCTGCCCCCTTACACCCCCCCTGTCCATGACCCTGCAACTTCACAGCGTCGGACACATTCTGTTCCCCTTGTGAGTTTGGATGCTTCCTCTGACTCCACCACATCACGGGTAACCAGAAGTCACACCCGGCGTGCAGAAAAAACGCCATATAAGAAGCCAAAAAAAATGTATTTTATTTTTTTTTACTTATGCCTTTTATTTTCATTTTATTTAATTTATATTAAAAAAAAATCTGGTTTTGTGTAAAATAAAGTGGATAATCATACCCAAACTATGTGGCTGTAATTTTGTGATAGCATATTTTATTAAGGATGTTAAAAATCTATACTTTTTAATAAGTCTAAGGACATTGTTATCTCTGAACACTGAGTCTACATTCCTTAATTTAATTATTGCTTTGTGTCTGACAAGACATTTATGTATCAAACGGTATATAAGTGTCATCTTGGGCCTGAGTCATTAAGGATCTTAAATTGTGAAGTATCTTATTTAAGTCTCCTGAACAAAACCATGTTACAATGCAAGTGGTGCAAATTAGTATTCTGTTTTACACATAAGTTACATACTAACTGTTTTTGCCTGTAGCACACAAATACTTGTTAGCTTATTTGTACACTAAGATTTAAAGTTGATATTTGAGTGCTACATGTAAAAACAGTCAGTATTTAACATGTGTGCTAAACAGAATACTAATTTGCACCACTTGCATTGTAACATGGTTTTGTACAGGAGACCTAAATCAGAAGTTTCTTAAGTTAAGATCCTTAATGATTCAGGCCCCTTATGGCAATCTCTAAATTTCAGTCTTTGACCACTAACTATTTAGTGGTGTCATACATGACAACGCAGCCATGCATGACATTAATTTCTCCATATTCAACACATTGCTAAATATTGAATGTAAACATGGCTTGGATCTGCATATTAAAGTTTGAAATGTCTGCACATATATACATCACTAATCAGGTTTTGAAATCTATAAAATTTAAACTAGCGTCATGTGAATGGCAACCATAATAGGTGCATTTTTAACATATCTCATACTGGGTAATGGCTTCCAAAAGCAGACATAATTTACCCCAGTAGCAGTGTCTCTTGGTTTGTGTGAATAAATGGTGCCTAGCCAAGCATTTAACACCTACAGTGTTCTTTGCTAGGTATGTACATACCTCCAGCCAAGGATATTTGCCTATTTTAATATGTTACCTCTCAATAATGTGACACAATTCACAGGATCAAATGCAACTAATGGACTAGTTTAATTCATTCTAGGTATGCACCAAGGTCATGATTCTTAACTTCAAATATGTTCCGGTATGAATATGGGCACATTTCCAAAATATACGAAGCCATTAGCTTTTCATAATAGTGCTAATGCACAGTGGCTGGCACACTACCAGGGCTTCACCAAACCACTTAGATCACTGGTCATTCCTGTCCTTTTTTGCAAAATGCACATATTTTGGAAAACAACCTACGGCTGTAGTGTTGTGTCAG
Source organism: Mixophyes australis (assembly GCA_036250195.1). Taxonomy (NCBI): domain Eukaryota; kingdom Metazoa; phylum Chordata; class Amphibia; order Anura; family Limnodynastidae; genus Mixophyes; species Mixophyes australis. The sequence continues at coordinate 136,305,614 of JAVHZZ010000005.1, forward strand.
CTGTTTGCTCTGTGTCAGGATAAATACGTTTTGTAATATAATACACAGGGAGGATTGGTAATTGTTACCTCTGTCAAAGAACCACACCCTGTTATCCTAGCAAGTAGACAACACATTATCTCCCATGACTAGTGATGGATGTCCAAGAGCTCATTTGTCTCAATAACTGAACTATTCGGTAGTGATGTAATTAATCACAATGGTCTGAACCTGCCCAACCAGACCAAATATATACAAAACGTCAGTCTGTATGGCTTTTTGTCCGAATCTGGCCATTGTATTTGTTTGCTTCTGAACACTTGCATGTATACACTTTTATAGAGACCAGGTCAGTAGGCTGAAGCTCCCCTACAGTAGTTGCTTTAATTAAAGCAAGGTCATGATTAGGGATGTGCACCGGCGACTTTTGAGGTCTCGTGTTTTGTGTTTTGGATCCGGATTTTCGTTATTTTTGAGGTTCGGATTTGTCTCGCAAAACACTTGACGAAAGGTCTCGGTTCGGATTTTTTTTGAAAAAAACATAAAAAGTTTAAAAATCAAGTTTTTGGGCTTATTTTCACTCCTAGGCTATTATTAACCTCAATAACATTCAATAACAAGCATTTCCACTAATTTACAGTGTATTCTGAACACCTCACAATATAGTTATTAGTCCAAAACGTTGCAACAAGGTATCTTTCTGGACTGCGTAGAGGAGTGGGTCACCACAATATATATTAAAAACCCTGAACTTTTATGATTCGCACCAATAATTGTACCTGGACTGCGTAGAGGAGTGGGTCACCACAATATCTTAAAAACCCTGAACTTTTATGATTCGCACCAATAATTGTACCTGGACTGCGTAGAGGAGTGGGTCACCACAATATATCTTAAAAACCCTGAACTTTTATGATTCGCACCAATAATTGTACCTGGACTGCGTAGAGGAGTGGGTCACCACAATATATCTTAAAAACCCTGAACTTTTATGATTCGCACCAATAATTGTACCTGGACTGCGTAGAGGAGTGGGTCACCACAATATATATTAAAAACCCTGAACTTTTATGATTCGCACCAATAATTGTACCTGGACTGCGTAGAGGAGTGGGTCACCACAAGATATATTAAAAACCCTGAACTTTTATGATTCGCACCAATAATTGTACCTGGACTGCGTAGAGGAGTGGGTCACCACAATATCTTAAAAACCCTGAACTTTTATGATTCGCACCAATAATTGTACCTGGACTGCGTAGAGGAGTGGGTCACCACAATATCTTAAAAACCCTGAACTTTTATGATTCGCACCAATAATTGTACCTGGACTGCGTAGAGGAGTGGGTCACCACAATATATTAAAAACCCTGAACTTTTATGATTCGCACCAATAATTGTACCTGGACTGCGTAGAGGAGTGGGTCACCACAATATCTTAAAAACCCTGAACTTTTATGATTCGCACCAATAATTGTACCTGGACTGCGTAGAGGAGTGGGTCACCACAATATCTTAAAAACCCTGAACTTTTATGATTCGCACCAATAATTGTACCTGGACTGCGTAGAGGAGTGGGTCACCACAATATCTTAAAAACCCTGGACTTTTATGATTCGCACCAATAATTGTACCTGGACTGCGTAGAGGAGTGGGTCACCACAATATCTTAAAAACCCTGAACTTTTATGATTCGCACCAATAATTGTACCTGGACTGCGTAGAGGAGTGGGTCACCACAATATCTTAAAAACCCTGAACTTTTATGATTCGCACCAATAATTGTACCTGGACTGCGTAGAGGAGTGGGTCACCACAATATCTTAAAAACCCTGAACTTTTATGATTCGCACCAATAATTGTACCTGGACTGCGTAGAGGAGTGGGTCACCACAATATATTAAAAACCCTGAACTTTTATGATTCGCACCAATAATTGTACCTGGACTGCGTAGAGGAGTGGGTCACCACAATATCTTAAAAACCCTGAACTTTTATGATTCGCACCAATAATTGTACCTGGACTGCGTAGAGGAGTGGGTCACCACAATATATTAAAAACCCTGAACTTTTATGATTCGCACCAATAATTGTACCTGGACTGCGTAGAGGAGTGGGCACTGGGCACCACAATAAAATATATAAAAAACCTTCAACAGATCTGCATTACACTACACATACGGCTGCTCCTCCATCCTCTCCATCATATACATGTTGGAGTTTTAGCGTGTGACAACCTCTTGTTTTTGATAATGTCAGTGCATTTTGAATATTTTTCAATTTGCCCCACACCACTGAATGTACTTTATCTATGATACGCAATACGCATCTATCTATCTTGACTGCGTAGTGTGGTGGCCCCGGTACACAATTTGGTACCGAGGCCACAATATAATTAAAAAACCCTCCACGTGTCTGAATTCCACCAAACAAGTATCTGGACTGCATAGTGGGGTGGCCCCGGTACCCAATTTGATACCGGGGCCACAATACCTCCTCCAAACATGCTACAGACAATTCGTCATTGAGAGACCCCAGACAGACAGGGTCGAAGTGTTATTGTTTGACTTTGTAAACCCAAAAAAATGTCCCTGTTGCACTTGCACATAGTCGTGCAATGAAGACTGACTTTTTCATTTAAAGGCACGATCTTTAAAGTGTCAGAAAGAGAGAGAAGACACAGGAGAGGAGAGTTGTAGCTGGGGACCTGGGGTGGAAGCTCCCAGGCTCCCCCAGCATTGCCTGGAAGTCTGAGCGTGGTGACTGAGCCAGGGCAAGGAATGTGTGCCCTGGATGAGGGGGAGAACTCCATGCCACTATAGTGAACCCAAGAGAGAGGGGGACACTGCACATGGAAGAGGCCCTGGAGTGAGGGCTGCTACAAGAGGCATGGTAGTTGTAGTGTCAGATCCTGAGGCTGAGAGTACACAGAGTGACGTGTCAGAGCACAGGAGACATTATCCCCGCAGAGGAGGGATGAGCTGCAGTTGAGAGGTACACAGAGTGTGTCAGAGCTGCATGGAGGAGAGGCTGCCTGCCTATTAGCATCCATGCATGTGCCCCTGCAGAAAGGGTGATCTGCAGTGAGTATGGAGTGCAAGAGACATGTAAATTATGTTATTTAACATCTGGATAACATTAAGAACTGTGCAGGAGGAGTGATAAGATATTTGCAACCATATTTGTATTTCTCATTAATAACTGTGCTGGAGAGAGTAAGGAGATGTATATATTCTGCAACCATTATGATTATCGTGCTGGAGGAAGAGTGTAAATAAAAGTTCAGTTTGTTATAGAGATGGTCTGGCGCCCAAATTATTGTGACTTCTATTACACTGCACCAAAGTGACATTACCTGTGTCCCACTAACTACAAAGAAACACCTGCATGTGCAGGGACCCCCTGATCATTTACACCCATGCCCATCAGCTAGCCAGGGCTTGAGAAGGAGGTGCACTGTGTACCCTTTGCACCCCACACTACACACAGTGACAGGGGGTTACATAATGAGGCCACAATATAATTAAAAAATTGGGCATCAACTGTCACCGTTGTTTAATATCTGATACACCTAAATATGGACTGCACAGTGGAGTGGCCCCGGTAGTAAATTTGGTGCCGGGGCCACAATACCTCCTCCAACTTCCAAGTGTAGTGTTTATAAAGACACACAGCGTCGAAGTGTTATTATTAGTTGACTTTCTTAACCCTAAAATTGTCCCTGTTGCAAATATTCGTGCAATGGACAGTTACTTTTCTATTGAAAGACTCAAGCTTTCAAGTGTAGTGTTTATAAAATATAAACAACAATACAGTAGTTTTAGAGCACGTCAATACCTCTTGTTTTAAATTATGACACGGCATTTTACTTTTGGTTTAATTTCTTGAATTTTTTTACCTTTGGTTTTACTTTTTGAACATGGCAAACGACTGTTGCTTGGTCATATAATGCAAAAAAAAAATTTCCAAGATGGAATTGTCCTTGGGCCCTCACACCCACCCTTATGTTGTTGAAATAGGACATGCACACTTTAACAAACCAATCATTTCAGCGACAGGGCCTACCAAACAACTTTGGCTGAAATGATTGGTTTGTTTGGGCCCCCACACCAAAAAAGCTATTCATCTCTCCCTGTACAGACTAAACAGGCTCTACTGAGGCAAGATGTCGTCCTCATCCTCAACCTCTGATTCCTCTCCCCCTACAGTGTGTACTTCCTCCTCATCACACATTATCAATTCGTCCCCGCTGGACTCCACAACCACAGGTCCCTCTGTAGTATCTGGAGGGCAGTGCTGTACTTCATTGAGGAATTGATTATTCATTTTTATAAACATCATTTTTTCAACGTTGTGAGGAAGCAACCTCCTTCGCCGCTCACTGACCAGGTTCCCCGCTGCACTAAAAACTCTTTCCGAGTACACACTGGAGGGGGGACAACTCAGGTAAAATAGAGCCAGTTTGTACAGGGGCTTCCAAACTGCCTTTTTTTCCTGCCAGTAACAATATGGACTGTCTGACATGTCTACTTGGATGGTGTCAGCAAAGTAATCATCCACAATTTTTTCTATTGTCACAGCATCCAATGCAGCGAGAGTAGACATGTCTGCAATGGTTGGCAGGTCCTTCAGTCCGGACCAGATGTTATCAGCATCCCCGCCAGTGCCTCTTTTGGGAAAACTGAGCTTTTTCCTCGCAGCCATAGATGTGGAAGAAAATGAGGGTGGAGCTGTTGGCATGTCACGGTCCTCTTCAGAGGACAATCTCCTGACCAGCAGGTCTTTGCACCGCTGTAGACTTGTGTCCGCCGGAAACAGAGACACAACATACGCTTTAAACCGAGGATCGAGCACGGTGGCCAGAATGTATTCCTCTGACTTTAAAAGAGTGACCACCCTCGGATCCTGGCAAAGCGTACGAAGGGCTACATCCACAAGAGCTACATGCTTGCTGTAATCGCAATGGCTTACCAGCTCCTCCCTCACTTTCTCCAGCTGCTTCTGCAACAGCCTGATCAGGGGAATGACCTGACTCAAGCTGGCAGTGTCGGAACTGACTTCTCGTGTGGCAAGTTCAAATGGCTGCAGAACCTTGCACAACACGGAAATCAGTCTCCACTGCGCTTGACTGAGGCGCATCCCCACTCCTTTGCCTATGTCGTAGGTGGCTGTGTAGGCCTGAATGGCCTTTTGCTGCTCCTCCATCCTCTGCAGCATATAGAGGGTGGAGTTCCAGCGCGTCACAACCTCTTGTTTGAGGTGATGGCAGGGCAGGTTCAAGCTTTTTTGATGTGCCTCTAGTCTGCGGTAGGCACTGGCTGAATGCCGAAAGTGTCCAGCAATTTTGCGGGCCACCGCAAGCATCTCCTGCACACCCCTGTCACTCTTGAGGTAATGCTGCACCACCAAATTAATGGTGTGGGCAAAACATGGGACGTGCTGGAAATTGCCCATATTTAATGCCCGCACAATGTTACTGGCATTGTCTGACACCACAAATCCCCATGAGAGTCTAAGTGGGGTAAGCCACTGGGAGATAATTTCCCTCATTTTCTCTAATATGTTGTCAGCGCTGTGCCTCTTATTAAAGCCTGTAATGCACAATGTTGCCTGCCTTTGCATGAGCAGCCATTTTGTAGATGCTGCTACTGATGCAGCTGTTGCTGTTGCTGCGGAAGGGGATGCATCTACCCAGTGGGCTGTCACAGTCATATAGTCCTTCGTTTGCCCAGAACCACTTGTCCACATGTCCGTGGTTAAGTGCACAGTGGGTACAACCGCATTTTTAAGAGCACTGAGGACACTTGATCGTACTTCTCTGTACATTTTTGGTATCGCCTGCCTAGTGAAGTGGAATCTCGAGGGGATTTGGTACCGGGGACACAATACCTCCATCAACCCTCTAAATCCCACTCCACTGATGGCGGACACCGGGCGCACGTCTAACACCAACATTGCAGTTACAGCCGCAGTTATACGCTTTGCAATAGGGTGACTACTATCGTATTTGGTGGTCATGGCAAACGACTGTTGGACGGTCAATTGTTTGGTGAAAGACTTAGCGGTCTTACGACTTCCCCTCTGGGAAGATGACCGACTAACAGCAGCAACAGCAGCAGTGGCAGTAGTAGGCGTACCGCTGCAGGATTCCTCGGATGAATCCCGTATTGAGGAGGACTCAGTCTGGCTGCTGACTTGGGCTGCAGGACTGAATCTGATGGAGATTGTGGAGGAAGTTGACGAGGAGGGTGTTGCTGGTGTGTATCCAACTGGACCACGGGATTTAGGTGTCCCTGTACCGATGAGGGTCCTAGCCCCAGTTCCTGAACTAACCACTGAACTATGAAGGTTATTCAGGTGACGTATAAGGGAGGATGTTCCTAGGTGGGCAAGATCCTTACCCCTGCTTATTTGAGCTTTACATAAGCTACATATTGCCATACATTGGTTGTCTGGATTTGGATAAAAATAACTCCAGACCGAAGAGGTGCATTTTTTGGTCTTCTGACCAGGCATGACGATGGGCTTTTTCATCCCATGGACATCAGCTGTTTCCCCCCCTGGTGCCTCATTTACAATAACCACATCACCATCCTCATCATCAAGTTCCTCCACAGCGCCAGCTACATCATCAATAGCCTCCTCCCGAGCCACCTCTTCCCGTACAGTGATGGGAAGGTCAGGCTTGACAACCACCAACACCCTTGGACTCGCCTTGGGGATTTGTGATAATTTCTCTTTAGAAGGCAGAGTTGTTTGCTGTTTTGTTGCTGACAGCATAACTCTCTTCAATTTTTTGTAGGGGGGGGGGAGGAGGAGGAGGGCTAAGATCCGTGGGTGAAGCTGAACCACTAGTCATGAACACGGGCCAGGGCCTAAGCCGTTCCTTGCCACTCCGTGTCGTAAATGGCATATTGGCAACTTTACGTTTCTCCTCAGATGATTTAAAGTTTCTCTTTTTGCTACTTTTTCTTAACTTGGGCTTTTTGGATTTTACATGCCCGGTACTACGAGATTGGGCATCGGGCTTGGAAGACGACGTTGATGGCATTTTATCGTCTATGTCATGACTAGTGGCAGCAGCTTCAGCATTAGGAGGAAGTGGGTCTTGATCTTTCCCTACTTTATCCTCCAAATTTTTGGTCTCCATTATATGTAGCACAAGATACTGCAGAATGTGTGAACTTGGTAATATTGCAGTACCAATGGACTTATACTGCTGGATTGGTTTTGCAAATTTGGTTATAATTATTATATTTTTTTTTTTTTTAAATTTTTTATTTTTTTTTACTTTTTTCTTATTTTTAAAAAACTTGGGAATAGTGGGGAAATAACTATGCCCTTAGAAGCACAGAGCACAGGACACAGCACCACTGGACTGAACAGGATACGGCACAGGACACAGCAGCACTACGGAACTCAGCAGGACAGAGCACAGGACACAGCACCACTGGACTGATACTGCAGAATGTGTGAACTTGGTAATATTGCAGTACCAATGGACTTATACTGCTGGATTGGTTTTGCAAATTTGGTTATAATTATTATATATTTTTTTTTTTTTTTTTTTACTTTTTTTTTATTTTTTAAAAACTTGGGAATAATGGGGAAATAACTATGCCCTTAGAAGCACAGAGCACAGGACACAGCACCACTGGACTGAACAGGACACGGCACAGGACCCAGCAGCACTACGGAACTCAGCAGGACAGAGCACAGGACACAGCACCACTGGACTGATACTGCAGAATGTGTAAACTTTGTAATATTGCAGTACCACTGGACTTTTACTGCTGAATGTGTGAACTTGGTAATATTGCAGTACCAATGGGCTTATACTGCAGGATTGGTTGTGAAAATTTTGTGGTAATTAAAAAATATTAAAGTAGTTTTTGGTATTTTTTAAAAAAACTTTTTTTTATTTTTTTAAACACAGGGGAATATTGGGGAAATAACTATGCCCTTAGAAGCACAGAGCACAGGACACAGCACCACTGGACTGAACAGGACACAGCACAGGACCCAGCAGCACCACTGACCTCAGAAGGACAGAGCACAGCACACAGCACCACTGGACTGATACTGCAGAACACAGCACAGCACAGCACAGCACAGCACAGCACAGCACTAAACAGCACAGCACAGCACAGCACTAAACAGCACAGAACTAAACAGCACAGAGGACCACCTAACACACCCTCCCTCTACCCTGATCAATGCCCGAGTGAAGATGGCGGCGACTAGCGGGGAATTTATAGGATCCGAGTATCGCGAGATCCGACAACGGGATTATGAGTCAGAGCCTCAGTTTCACTTTTGAATTTGGCGCCAATACCCGGATCTGTCTCGGATCCGACTCGGATCCGCAACGTTCGGGTGGGCTCGGATTTCATAAATCCGAGTGCGCTCATCCCTAGTCATGATAATTGAAATTAGGTCCAACCTCATCAAATTTTTATTTAGGTATGTTTTTATTGTTTGATAATACACAGGCAGTTACCCATTTAGCAAAAGCCTAAACTATGAAACTATCAACTATGAAGCCTCACAATACCATTAATACATTATCTACAATATCACCCAGACATTAAACAGTCAAAGGACAAATGTGTGCTAGGGCAGACACTCTAGGATGAGATGGGGACCCTAAAGAACATTTTACATGGGGCCTTAATCTTAAAGGCACTAAAATTAAAACGTTTATAAACTAAGTTTCCTCACCAAAGCCATGTCAAAATGCAAGAGGTGCAAATGAGTAATCGGTTTGGCACATAAGTTACATACTGACTGTTTTAGCATGTAGCACACAAATAGAATCTTTTCTTTTCAGTGTCCAAATAAGGTATCAAGTATTTGTGTGCCTTTGAAAAACGAGTCAGTATTTAACTTATGTAAAAGTAATGTGATGTGTAACACTTTGAAAGTACTGGTGATTTCCTTACATTTGCTATCATGTTGAAACAGGCATAGTTGTTAATATGCCACAAAGTATCCATAAAGTTTCTTTACACACACACACACACACACACACTGACAGATCCGACTTGAAGAGAATCCCATCCTGAATGTGGCTTAATTTGGAGGCTTGGCCCTTTCAGAGGCCATTAGCAATGTCAATTGTATTGTCAAGCAATGACACATTTTTACACCACGATCCAATCTCAAATTTGTACACTAACTATTTGGAGCACACATTGTGAAGGGCACAAAACATGTCCAGTGTGTGCTGGCTAACAATGTGTGTATTCAGACACATTTTAGTTGCGCAAAAAAGGAGTATCTGTGTGAACTGGGAATGGAACATTGCATGGCTGGATCAATGATCAATATAGGTGATGTATAACATATCACAAATAGCTTACAATGTAAATACACACTGAAAAGGGTGGATAGTGGTTTATCTGCTGTCCCAAAGTTGCTTTACAGGTAATGTGGATACGGCCTCCCAAAAATGCTCCACTAGCGTCTGGCACAAACGCGTTTAACTTTATTTTTTGTGTGGGTTTTGTGGTTGCCATTTGGGTGTGGGCCCACTTGTAAACAAAGTGGCAATTGGGGCATAAGTCTATTTTGGCCATGTTGTTTAGGAAAGGTCCAAAGCTTGGTAGTGTTTGAGGCAACTCTTCTAACATTTAAGGGACATTTTTTTACTGAATATATTTCAAAATTAGGAAGTTTGTGTACACATACCATGTTAACCTTCAAGCTCAGAAAAGACTACAAATTCTCTAGTAAACAAGCAACCACACATGCAAACCTCCTAACTAACCATAATGGCTATTAGTTTAAATCCACTCCAGAGAGTGGGTTTGTAGGCTACGGTGTGTCTGTGGCAAAGGACAAAAGAACCACACATTTATTCAATATATTGTACAAATGTTCCACAATGGTAACAAAAGCACTATGTATGGATTGTTGTGTATGCAAAGAGGAAGCACTGCTGTTATCAACAAATACTTCCTGGGGACAGATTGGTGACACTATTGCAGGCTAAGATTTATTTATTACATAGATGATTTCAAACTTGCAACCAAAAACATAGCAAAGAAGTTAGTGGTCTGTGTGGCAAAGTTCCTTGGATGAAGAGCTAACAATCTGGCCAAAGTAATGAAATACATAACCAGGCTTGAAGCATTGGAGAAATACTTCAACATGTAGGGAAACACGAAATGCAAAACTCCAAAATCCAGACCAACGTGCTCTGTTTAATGTCAAACAAACATTTACTAAGCCAATATTAGCTCACAACTAACTTGCATTTATGTACCTAGTTTATGCCTTGGTGCACTAGAAGGTGGCCACTGTATTGTAATGTTCCAAAGGTCTTGTAAGGTTCTACACAGTATTCTCTAATACTGGCTTGTGTGTTTGAGCTATATCTTGGTCTCACAGTGTTATATTTGACAGGAAAGTAACCCCAAACCCATAAGTAACATACATAGCACATGGTCATACTTTGACTTAGCAGACCCACACATTTAATGCTTACAAACATCATTGTTGTATGTGTCACACACAAACACACACACACACACACACACTTGACAGTTACATTTTAGTGCTGAAACCACTAGATACTTACATTTGTCAAATGCCTTCACCATGGCCACATCCACCAACTCCAATGGAAAGTGCTATGGCACTGAGGCCAGCACAATAGGCCTGATGGATGAAACAGCCTGTATATATAAAAAACACAAACAAAGTGTCTCAAATGTGCACTTCTTAACACTGTATGTGTTGCACAATAACATATAAACCTTACATGCCTGACTGACCAGTGTTAGGCTACAATTTCAATACAAATTTTTGCAATTTTTGTCCCCTTTGACACTAGGGGACATTTACATACTAGACCATTCTGCCCTTTAGTTAAATAGCCAATACAAGCAGCAAATGTGCAATGTTTGGACTCTTCAAACTGGACTCTACATTTCAACACAAGGACGTTGATGTAGACACATTAGCCAGTAGTTGAAATCAAACACATTAAGGTGCATTTCACAAAAAACATGGACGTTAAACTTTGAGGCATTTAACGAGACATTCAACACACAATTTAAAACTAATTTACAGGTTAACATTGATTTAACTATTATGACACATGTAACACATTTCACTAGCACATGTATATTTCTATCCACATTTGGTATGTCCATACATTAGTAATTCATATTTTAAGGAAGCTTGGTCATTATTACCGCAGAGAGCATTGTTGTTTAAAATGAAACTGTACCAATTACCATTTTACCTCAAAAATATCTCTCCACCACATACTGCTTGAAGTTGGAGCCACGCACTGCTTCATGAGGGGGGTCTTCACGATCTTCCTCCTCCTCCTCCACCCCAGCAACCTCGTAGACGACCCCAGGAGCCCCACTACGGATGGCAATATTATGAAACACCACACACAGAGCGATGATCTTACAAGCTTTCCTTTGCTTATACATGAGTGCACCACCAGACCGGTCCAGGCAGCAAAAACGTGCCTTTAATACACCAAATGCACTTTCAATGACCGATCTGTTAGCCACATAAGCCGAGTTATATGCCTCTTCCTTCTCTGTGTGTGGGTTCAAGATCAGAGTGAGGAGCCAAGGGCAGGAGGGATATGCATTGTCTCCTATGTAGGATGAGAGAAAAGACATAATAAATAAACATTAATACAATTTAAGAGTAAGAATACACCTGCGTCAATATCCAAACATACTATAATATGGGTCATGGCTTTACTTTATGCTAAATAGTAAGGTAAATGAGTCATAACAATGTATAATTACCATCCTTTGAAAACTAACAATGTCTGAGAATTGCCACAAACCAAAGTGCAGTCCAGATTTTATTATTACACTTTACACAAAACTAATACTTACACACCTGCCGGTGTACACGTTTAACAGGACACATAACCTTAACTGTGAGGTCTGTTTGAGTAATTGTCCTACATTACCATTAATTCTCCAAAATGTGGTCACATTTCTTTTAGTACTGTATAGTTGGACCAACTATAAATACAAGGCACATGCACTATGTAACACATTGTGTAACAGTAACATCTCATGTACAATATTATATTTACAAAAAAATATCTTTGAAATATATTTTTACTAACAAATTAAACTTGACAGATCCAATAGATTCTAATAATTACCAAGAAGCCACGCATCTCCATGTGACCTGACACCCCCTTGCCTCTGTTGCAATCTATGCCACAACTATGAATTACGAAATGAATAGGAGTCATGGGTACACCCCCCCATTTTGCAACCAGGTTCCGAATCTGGAGAGACGGGTCACATATAGCCTGGACATTGATTGAGTGGAAATGCTTGCGGTTCATCAAAACCAAAGCATTCCCACTCACTGGGACCAGAGACACATGCGTCCCATCTACTGTCCCTATGACGTGCGGAAAGCCAGCCATGGTGGCAAACTGCTGCTTCATCCGCACAAGAGACTCATCGAGTGGCAGATGGATAAACTGGCCGAGCTGCGACAGAAATGCCCTCAGCACAACCTTCAGCAACTCGGCTGAAGGTGGCCTGGGACATACCTCCTGCGACCCTCACTGTCGTCTGGAACAAGCCAGACGCTCAAAAGTGCAGTACTGCCACAAGTTTGGTCAAAGGCGGTACTGCTGTCGGGATGTTGCACATTGGCTCAAGGTCACGCTGCACAATGAGTGTCAGACGCCGTCCCCGCTGATTCCCTGTCAGACGGGGAACGGACGTCTGATCCCCCCGTCGGCTTCCGCGGACTTCCGGATTACGGGTGCATGCGCCCTGGCCTCAGTCCCGTTGCTAGGCAACGGGACGCTGCTTCAGTTTCCGCCTCCGCTCTCCACCAATCACCTCTGTTTGGATTCTATTTAAACCTGCCTCTGGCGCCATTAGGGTGCCAGAGTGACAGGTTCACCACCAGTGTTCCTGGCTTCCTTATTCCTCCATACTCCTGAGTATTCCGATTCCTGATTACCTGTTGTGACCCCGGCTTGGCGACCATTCTACTCTTCTGTGTGACCCATTCTGTACTGTGACTTCGGCTTGGTGACTATTCCTTTGGATTACCCTTTTGTACCTGATATTCCTGATTGCTGTGACCCGGAACCGTCTGACCTCTCTACGCTACACTGGTAACTGGCTAATAGGACCGCGACCTGCGTGCTCTTTGCTGCGAAGTCCAAACCTCCTTACGGGGGTCCATGGTGAACACCAGGGGTACGTTAGACTCCGCGCCTGTTTGACCAGTGGCACCAATACCGGTTAGTGTCTTATTATCTTCAGCCTCATAGGCCTACTGCGTGACAGTTTACTCTGGCCATGACTGACGGTTCCGGAGAATCCTCATCCCGAGACCTCATCACGGGTAGAACGCCAGGAGGCCAACCAAGCACAACTCTTGCAGTGTTTACAAGGAGTGATTTCCCGCTTGGATGCCCTGAGCACTTCTCAGGCAGCAGCCCCACTGATCTTGCTCCGGTCGCTGCCCCACCAAGCGCAGTACTTGCTACCTCTAGAACACTACGGATTCCAACCCCAGAGAAATACGACGGTAATCCCAAAGGATGCCGTGGATTCCTAAATCAGTGTTCCATCCAGTTTGAACTTTCACCGGAAAACTTTGCATCTGAGAGAGCTAAGGTGGCCTATATTATTTCCCTCCTGATGGGACAGGCCCTAGCTTGGGCCTCGCCACTGTGGGAACGAAGAGATGGATCTCTCCTTCATTCTGACACTTTCATTGAGAACTTCCGGAGGGTATTTGATGAACCTGGTCGTGTGTCTTCGGCTGCATCCAGGATGTTAGCTCTTCGCCAAGTGTGACGAAATGAGTTTGATAACCCTGTGAGCATGTCTCATTTCTCACAATGTGGATTATAGTACTTTTTATAGCCCATGCTGTTTGTTCCTCAGCTCACCAGACTACAACTGCATTGTCCAATAACATGTGGTTAAGGGGACATTGTAGTTCAGTGTACATATGTATATTGTTTATTGTATATTGATAACTTGAAGTAAGGTTGCTATTCATTGTCCTTAAGCCGAAGCCAGGGGGATTTTGGGTAGGGATCAGGTTGCCAAGTGCTGGAGTAGAAAAACTAATTAGTGTCCATTGTTCTCACCAGGCTAGTCCAGGGAGAGGCTATCTAACAGGGGAGGTTCCCTGGAGGGACAGCTCATCTTCACTCCCCTGTCCAACTCCCCCCCCCCTAGTCCAGCACTGACCAATGGTTAAGTAGAATAGACACAGGGGTTTGCCAAGGGAGGGGAAAGACTGTGGAAATTAGACCTGTGATATATAAGGAACAACTCCAGGGGGGAAGGGTGGTCATGCTTGGATTTCATTCAGGAAGGTGCAATATGGAGTTTTGAATTGTCGTTTTCTAACTCGAGTCTATATATGCAGCTGAGAGGGATCCATGGGTCATGAAGTTTGGACAGCAGGTGACTATATCTCCTTAAGTTATTGGGGTAAGGGACAGATGATGTGGTAAATCTGCCTGGCATTTATTTACTGTGTGTACATAATATTGTATTGTAATTTGTAGGACAATAAATATACTGTTGTATTTTTATAACTGCATTTTGCCTGAGTGGCCATACGAATCCTAGAAGGTACTGGGTAGCACTGGTCCAGATATACCCGGTATCTTCACATTTTTGGTGGCAAGCAGTGGGGTCACTCAGTCACAGGTTCTCTCTGGGTAGAGCTGCAGGGGAACTGTATTGTGATACATTCCAGGGCTCTGCAAAGCAGTTAGCACTAGAAACCAGTTACCACATTATCCTGAACTTACTCCTAAAGACTTTAAGGTAGAAAGTGTCACAAAAAGCGTTGTGGGCTTTAGGCGAGGGAAGATGTCGCCTAAGTGCCGATTTGATAAGTGGAAGCGCACCCCGCCAGAGGAGAGCGGAAGATGGAACCGTGTCTCAAAGAGAGGAAATCACAGTGAGGTGATCCCTGGAAGTAAAATGGGTGTGAGCTCTAGGAACAAGAGAACAGATCACAGCCCAGTGTTGAAAAAGTTCCCAAAGGAAGGGATGAAGCAGTCTAGTACACCCAGGAGAAAGGTGTACTGGGATGAAGGACTGTGGGAGTGTCTGCAGGATGGGGATACGGATGTGTTGCACCACCCCACCACAATGCAGCACATTTTGTATTATTGGGATGAGGAGTGCCCAAAGATTATTATGTGGGAAGGAGCCAGTCTACAGGAGAAATTGGAGAACCTGTTGGATGTGTTCCTAATGTTGAAAGAGGAGGCACGTGCCTGTAATTTTCAGGATGAACCAGAATGGGATGATTTTACACATGAAGTTATTTGTACTATGCAGTATCTGGCCAAGGGAGAATCCAGATACAACAATATTCAGCAGTACAAACCAGATGGAAATGGACTATTACAGCACAGTGACATGCCTGATGAATCCCCTGCAAATGTACTAATAGAATCTGTCCCATTAGCAGATTCTACAGATCCACTAAAGACAATAAGTATGGAGGAGCCGATAGTGGAATGCCAGATCCGGGGTGTACCTTACCTGTACTGCACGCACAGGGATATCCTCAAACGTCTTTTAAAAGATCAGGAGAATCCCATCAATGCCTTCAGTGTCTATAGGAAATGGATGCACACTTTGGGTCCCCACATACCTCTCTGGGAACAAATGCAATGTCTGCAACAGAGTTTTGAAGAAGCAGAGGATGAGGTATGGCGACAAGGACTTACGGACACTGAAATGTGGCAGGATCAGTGTTATCGAGTGAATACTGAAAAATGCCAATTGCAATATCTTTTGTCACACTCTAAAAAAATGGCTGCTCAGTCTGTTAATCAGGGAGAGGTCCATCCCAGTGGATTATACACAGTTGCCCAAGCTACTATCTTGGGGGAGACTGGAGAAGAACTGCTTGGTGAGGATGTTGTACCTCTGACTACTCAAAAAGAATTAGGAGAAATCCTCCCATTTGGTGACTTGGATGGAAAAGAGCTACCAAAATTGGCAGATGAGGAGATGTTGACAGAGGGGGTGTCTGAGAGGGCTCCAGAACAGCAAGATTCACCAGCCCCACAAGCTTTAAACCATCGCACTCCAGCTCCAAATCTGGGAATCCAAGATCCAATACCAGAGGCCTGCACTGGACCATCCACTTTGTTTTGCTACCAGGATGACAAGTCTGTGTCCAATGAGGATTCACACTACCCCGATGCGCCAGAGGCGAGGGAAGTAGTGCAACAGTTGGATGTGGTAGCAGGGGAGGGCAGATGCACACCAACATACTTACAGGGGCACCCACATGTGGTTTGGGAGGGGGACAGAGGATTCCCTATAAGCAAAGAATTAATGGAGCCCCCACGCTTGCCTGCCACTGGGCAGTTGTCCCTTGAGTGTTTGGGGGAGGAGGGATTAGATCTTTGCCAGAAACAAACGGACAAGGAGCCAGAAAGTTTGCCTGCCACTTGGCAGTTTTCAATCGAATATGTGGGGGAGGGGAGCATGGTCTCCAGAAACAGAGGACAGGCCAAGGGACTATTTGCAGTTGGGCAAATAAGGGTGGATAAGGCACACAAGGGATGTTGGACTACAACTCTCCTACCATGGATGTGTGCACAGGAGTGGCCCAGTTTTATTGTTGTCTCATCTTATGACACAGGGCAGCATAAACCCCCACTCCAGCTGGGTGGGAAGATATGCCTGCAGCCATGGGACCCTGGTGGGAGATTGAGGAACTGTGTACTGCTGTCTACCTTGCCATCAGACCCAGGAGAAACCACAGCAGGCCAGAGATTTTGGACTTGGGGGAGAAAGGTTTACTTGGAGCAAGGGAGCCACTGGGGAACAAGGGCTAAAAAAGTAGGGGAGGTATATGTGACGAAATGAGTTTGATAACCCTGTGAGCATGTCTCATTTCTCACAATGTGGATTATAGTACTTTTTATAGCCCATGCTGTTTGTTCCTCAGCTCACCAGACTACAACTGCATTGTCCAATAACATGTGGTTAAGGGGACATTGTAGTTCAGTGTACATATGTATATTGTTTATTGTATATTGATAACTTGAAGTAAGGTTGCTATTCATTGTCCTTAAGCCGAAGCCAGGGGGATTTTGGGTAGGGATCAGGTTGCCAAGTGCTGGAGTAGAAAAACTAATTAGTGTCCATTGTTCTCACCAGGCTAGTCCAGAGAGAGGCTATCTAACAGGGGAGGTTCTCTGGAGGGACAGCTCATCTTCACTCCCCTGTCCAACTCCCCCCCCCCCCTAGTCCAGCACTGACCAATGGTTAAGTAGAATAGACACAGGGGTTTGCCCAGGGAGGGGAAAGACTGTGGAAATTAGACCTGTGATATATAAGGAACAACTCCAGGGGGGAACGGTGGTCATGCTTGGATTTCATTCAGGAAGGTGCAAGATGGAGTTTTGAATTGTCATTTTCTAACCCGAGTCTATATATGCAGCTGAGAGGGATCCATGGGAAATGAAGTCTGGACAGCAGGTGACTATATCTCCTTAAGTTATTGGGGTAAGGGACAGATGATGTGGTAAATCTGCCTGCCATTTATTTACTGTGTGTACATAATATTGTAGTGTGATTTGTATGACAATAAATATACTGTTGTATTTTTATAACTGCATTTTGCCTGAGTGACCATACGAATCCTAGAAGGTACTGGGTAGCACTGGGCCAGATATACCCGGTATCTTCACACCAAGGTTCCTTAACTGCAGGTCAATACGCGGTTCAGTTTCGTACCTTAGCCTCAGAATTAGGCTGGAATGACGAAGCTCTCTCCGCCACCTATTGGCAAGGCCTGTCAGACCCTATCAGGGACGCACTGGCTTCGCAAGAGCTTCCATCCAAGCTTGACGACTTGGTCTCTTTGTGTGTCAAGGTAGACATTCTCCTTCAAGAGCGCTCTCAGGAGAGGGTCCAAGGTCGTCGCACTGTGCGTTTGGATCCTCGTTTTCAATCTCCAGCTCTCCCGGCGGAAGAGCCGATGCAAATTGGACGCTCTCGCCTGTCACGGGATGAGAGAGAATGCAGGATCAAGAATCGTTTGTGTTTGTTCTGTGGAGAATCCGGCCATCTGCTATCTTCCTGTCCCAAGAGGCCGGAAAACTTCACCGCCTAGGCAACACCAGGGAGGTTGTTCTAGGTTCATGTCTCCATTCTCCCTCTCCTTCCAAAGATAACAGTTTTCTGATGCCTGTCACCCTCACATTTTCGGACTCTTCCCTAAATTGTTCTGCTTTTGTGGATTCTGGATCTGCAGGAAATTTCATCTCTGCCACTCTGGTGTCGAAGCTTTACATACCCTGCACTCCATTGCTGCAACCTCTGGTTCTTACTGCAGTTGACGGTAACCGTGTCAGCAACGGTTCCATCACTGACACTACTGCTCCAGTTCAGTTGCAGGTAGGGGTTCTCCATCAAGAGTGGATTCAGTTCCTGGTTATCCCACAGTCCATTAATTCCATCATTTTAGGGCTACCATGGCTCAGGAAACATTCACCAGAATTCGATTGGGCTCACGCTCAAGTTACCTCCTGGGGCTCCTCATGCTTCAATCAATGCCTCTCGAAAATACTTCCTCCAAACCAACTTCCTTGTCTCTCTCTGGACTCCCACCTCAAACTACCAGAGCCGTATTTAGACTTTATTGATGTGTTTAGCAAGACCGCTGCAGAGACGCTCCCTCCACATCGAGCATGGGATTGTCCTATTGAGCTAATTCCCGGCAAAACTATTCCCAAAGGTAGAGTCTATCCTCTGGCTCTCCCTGAGACTAAGGCAATGTCTTTATATATATCAGATAACCTTCAAAGAGGATTTATCAGAAAGTCTACCCCGCCAGCAGGAGCTGGATTCTTTTTTGTAAAAATAAAAGACAGTTCATTAAGACCGTGCATAGACTACCGCCGTCTTAATGATATTACCATCAAGAACCGCTATCCGCTCCCATTGATCACAGAACTGTTCGACCGGATTAGAGGAGCCAAAATATTCTCTAAATTAGATCTCAGAGGGGCCTACAACTTAATCCGCATTCGAAAGGGCGATGAGTGAAAAACGGCATTTAACACCCGTGACGGGCACTATGAGTACTTAGTCATGCCGTTTGGACTTTGCAATGCCCCTGCAGTGTTACAAGATTTTGTCAACGAGATCTTCAGGGATCTTCTGTATCAATTTGTGATTGTCTACCTGGACGATATTTTGATATTTTCATCTGACTTACATGTTCATCGTCTCCATGTCAAGACTGTTCTTTCTCATCTCCGGAAACATTCCTTATATTGCAAGCTGGAGAAATGCCTTTTTGAGTGTTCACAAGTTCCATTTCTAGGATACATAGTTTCTGGCACCGGCCTGCTGATGGATCCGCAGAAAGTGAAGGCCATTGTCAACTGGCCATTACCTATTGGTCTCAAAGCTACCAAACGCTTTATCGGCTTTGCCAATTATTACCGGCAGTTCATTAAAGGTTTTTCATCCATTATCTGTCCTATTACAGCTTTAACTCGAAAAGGTGCCTGCAGCAAACCATGGCCTGTCGAAGCCATACTGGCCTTCAAAACTCTTAAAGAAGCATTTCTTTCGGCCCCAATACTCAAACAGCCAGACCAGGGGAGACCATTTTTTATTGAAGTGGACGCTTCTTCAGGTCGGGATTGGAGCAATACTTTCCCAGAAATCTGCTTCAGGAACATTAGAGACTTGTGGATTCCTGTCTAAGAAATTCTCTAGCACTGAACTAAATTATGGAATCGGTGACAAGGAATTATTAGCCATCAAGATTGCCCTTGAGGAGTGGCGTCACTTACTAGAGGGTGCCTTACATCCCGTCATGGTCATGACAGATCATAAAAATCTTACTTATCTCCAGGAAGCACAATGTCTTAACCCCCGTCAAGCTCGCTGGTCTCTTTTCTTTGCCAGGTTCCAACTCATTCTCACCTTTCGTCCCGGTTCCAAAAACTCCAAGGCCGATGCTCTCTCCAGGTCCTTTGATAATGATGGTACTCTCACTTGTTTAGACAACAAAATGATTCTAAATCCAATACAAACAGTGGCCATTACCAATTCTTCAGTAACCTCTCCCCCTCCAGGGTGTTCATTCGTGGAACCTCATCTCCGCTCTAAACTACTATGTTGGGCTCACGAGTCCAAATTTGCCGGCCATGCCGGTTACAAGAGAACCAAAGAATTCCTCTCCAGATATTATTGGTGGCCTAAACTGGCTTCAGATGTTCAAAAATTCGTATCTGCATGTTCGGTTTGTGCACGCCACAAGGTGCCAAGACAAAGCCCTCCTGGTCTTCTCCTTCCTCTGCCTATTCCGGATTCTCCCTGGACCAGCATTACGATGGACTTCATCACCGATCTCCCTTTGAGCAACAATACTATCTGGGTCGTAGTAGACCGCTTTTCAAAAATGTCACACTTCACTCCTTGTAAAGGTCTCCCTTCAGCCCCTAAACTCGCAGATTTGTTTCTAAAGAACATCTTCCGTCTTCATGGATGCCCTCAAGAGATCATCTCTGACAGAGGAGTACAATTTGTCGCTAAGTTCTGGAGAGCTTTTTGTAATAAGATTGGAGTCAATCTCAAATTTTCCTCCGGATATCACCCCCAAACTAATGGACAGACAGAACGAGTGAATCAAGATTTGGAGTGTTTTCTACGGTGTTTTGCTTCTGATCATCAAACGACATGGAATGATCTTCTGTATTGGGCCAAATTCGCCCACAACAATCTTCTACATTCCTCCTCTGGGCGTTCTCCATTTTTCATTATCTACGGTAGACATCCCACTCCTCCTCTCTTAGCCGAAGCTCCCTCTTCTCTAGTACCAGCGGCTGATACTTTCATCCATGACTTCACTCAAATCTGGTCTCAAACCAAAGAAGCACTGTCTACTTCTGTACAGAAACAGAAGAAAGCGGCTGATCTTCATAGAAGAGTTGCTAAGAGTACTAAGGGTAGGAGACCGTGTTTGGTTGTCTACGCGCAACCTTCGACTTCAAGTTCCATCCATGAAATTGGCTCCTAAGTTTATTGGTCCCTTTTCAATTGCACAAGTCATCAATCCTGTTTCCTTTAAACTTACATTACCTCCGTCTCTTAAGATCCATAACACATTTCATATTTCATTGCTGAAACCGCTGATTCTCAACGAATTCTTCAGAGAACCTGCTCCTCCTCCACCTAATAAAACATCTTTAGGGGATGAATTCGAGATCGAGAGAATTCTGAAGACACGTTTCTTCCAGCGCAAACCTCAGTATCTAGTACACTGGAGAGGTTACGGTCCGGAGGAGAGATCGTGGGTCTCGGAAGCCGACCTTCATGCTCCTCGTCTCCTTGCAAAATTTCTGAGGAAAGGTAATCCTTCTCTGAGAGGGAGGAGGGGAGGGGGTACTGTCAGACGCCATCCCCGCTGATTCCCTGTCAGACGGGGAACGGATGTCTGATCCCCCCGTCGGCTGCCGCGGACTTCCGGATTGCGGGCGCATGCGCCCTGGCCTCAGTCCCGTTGCTAGGCAACGGGACGCTGCTTCAGTTTCCGCCTCCGCTCTCCACCAATCACCTCTGTTTGGATTCCATTTAAACCTGCCTCTGGCGCCATTAAGGTGCCAGAGTAACAGGTTCACCACCAGTGTTCCTGGCTTCCTTATTCCTCCATACTCCTGAGTATTCTGATTCTTGATTACCTGTTGTGACCCCAGCTTGGCGACCATTCTACTCTTCTGTGTGACCCATTCTGTACTGTGACTTCGGCTTGGCGACTATTCCTTTGGATTACCCTTTTGTACCTGATATTCCTGATTGCAGTGACCCGGAACCGTCTGACCTCTCTACACTACACTGGTAACTGGCTAATAGGACCGCGACCTGCGTGCTCTCTGCTGCGAAGTCCAAACCTCCTTGCGGGGGTCCCTGGTGAACACCAGGGGTACGTTAGACTCCGCGCCTGTTTGACCAGTGGCACCAATACCGGTTAGTGTCTTATTATCTTTAGCCTCATAGGCCTACAGCATGACAATGAGCAGGGTATCCAAGATCACATGTGGAGGAAGCCAATAGCGATGGACAACCTCCGCATCAGACATCCCAAAGAGGCTGACACGTGGCCTGAAGACACGCTCCCTCGGACGGCGACGTTGTCGTAGTTGCTGGTTTGGACGTGGCGGAGGAGCAGGCCCCCCGTGAAACAGATTGTAGTCCAACTCCAGGAGCCCCTGTATGTTTTGCAAAAGCCAGACTTCACAAACCAAAAAGTAGATGACACATTTCCACCTTGCTTTTTCGAACTTTGCCACAAATGATGCAACCAATACTTACAATATAGTGGAAATTCATCTTCCTGCTTTTTGTGGCAAATTACAGTCCATATTTATGGAATTTTACATAAGGAAAAAAAAAATATTTGTAATTTTTTAATAAAAACAGCCCTATTGAATGAGCAAACAGCACCTCACCATATAGAAACACCACCGAAGTGCATGCAAACGTGATACTTACCAGAGGCAAATCACATTAGTTACATAAAAATTGATAAGGTGTAATCAGTTATGGATTGGGCAACACAAAATACAGAGTGTTAAGCAAATAGTGTAGAATAGATTTATGGGGAAAAAAAATAAAACAAAACGATAACATTTTATGTGTTAATAAATGGTGCCACTCAATACTCACCACACACACAGACGCAAGGATTTTAACAAATCTCGCAAAAATCACAGCTCAGAACCAAAATCTGTGGGAGAGGGTCAGCAGGTAACAAATGAAGGCAGGAAGAGGGATAAAAATTAGTCTAATTACTACATTATAGAGGTCTGTATGCAGTCCCTCATCAAAGTATACACAGTGCAGAAAAGAATCTAACTCCAAAGGTAAACAAACACTTTATATCTAACATCCAAAAGTAATCCTCTAACACAGTTTGTTAACCCCTTTCAGCACTAAGTGAAGTTACATAAAACATATAGTATGAATGGCCTTTCTAGCTCTCCAACACATAGCAATGCTTTGATAAGTAATTAAACGTACTGAAGGTTAACTCAGCATTTGTCCATCTGCAGTATACTCACCCAGACCGCTAAAACTCCCAACAGCACTGAAGTTCCACAAAGGCGTTTTTAACTACCACTGTGATTAGAGAATTATCTGCCGGTGAGTACGCCGGACGTCATTACGAGCACACAGGTGCGTTCCAAGTGGCTGAGTGTGTTTGGTTAGAAAAGCTATCTGGTATGTTTGCAAAGTGTATTCAAAGTATGGTAAGTGTATTTTGTAACAATTAATCACATATTTGACAAATGAGTTTAGCTGTTGGTGTTGTTCAAAGATCATGGTTTAATGAGTGTACATTTGAAAGGTATGCTAGAGAACATATTTGATGTGGACGATAGTGTGCTGGTTAGGTTTTCCAACCATCAATGCTAAGATCTAAAGTTCGAGCCCACAAGTCAAACTTTAGTACAAAGTGCTAATTAGAGCCTTCTGTAAGTTTCCACACAAAGAATAAAAGTCAAGTTAAATACGCAAATGCTCATCATTCGGCGTAATAATCGCTTTCGCGATCATTCATTGTTTCTATTTTAGTATTTACAGCTCTGCAGGACTAGAAAATCAGTCATTTTTGTGTGTGCGTCTAGGTTGATCTACTTGATTGCACGTTAGCTCATGTTAATAGTAAAACCCCTTTCCTCTCAAGTGGGCAGCACAGTGGCGTAGTGGTTTTGCAGATGACACTAAACTCTGTAAGGTAATAAAATCAGAGCAAGATGTAGCTTCTCTACAGAGGGACTTAAATAAACTGGAGGATTGGGCGGCTAAATGGAATATGAGGTTTAACACAGATAAATGTAAGGTTATGCATTCAGGGATCAAAAACAAGAACGCAATCTATAAATTAAATGGAATTAATTTGGGAGAATCTATAATGGAAAAGGATTTGGGAGTGCTCATAGACAGTAGACTTAGCAATAGTGCTCAATGTCAAGCAGCAGCTGCAAGGGCAAACAAAGTATTGGCATGCATAAAAAGGGGCATAGATGCAAGGGAAGACAGTGTAATTTTGCCACTGTATAAATCATTGGTAAGACCTCATCTTGAATATGCAGTACAGTTCTGGGCACCACTCTATAAAAAAGATAATTTGGAACTAGAAAGGGTTCAGAGAAGGGCGACAAAATTGATAAAGGGTATGGAGTCATTAAGTTATGAGGAAAGGTTAGCCAGTTTAGGCATGTTTACTTTAGAAAAGAGGCGCCTAAGGGGAGATATGATTACTATGTACAAATACATTAGGGGTCAATACAGAGAGCTTTCATGGGAACTTTTTACCCCAAGGACCATACACAGGACTCGTGGTCATCCCCTAAGGTTAGAGGAGAGGAAATTTCACAACCAGCAAAGGAAGGGGTTCTTTACAGTAAGGGCAGTCAAGATATGGAATTCATTGCCAGGGAAGGTTGTGATGGCAGATTCAATAG